>JACGDI010005720.1:568837-578881 GCA_014898725.1 Jacaranda copaia
AAAATATAGGTTTGAGTTAAGCACTCTTGAATGTTAGTTTTTCTATAGTAGTGGACTTATGTTGGAAACCCATGGACATTGAATTTGAGGGGTTCAATTTGCTTATAATTTGCTAGTGTGTTGTTATATTTGGAAATTAATTAATGTTAGTTTATTTTTGTTGTTTTGTTATAAAAATTTTGTTTTATTCTATTTTTGTTTCATTCAATTTAAAGTGTGTTGAGTATACCATACACTTAAGGAGTTAATAAGATTATGCATTTTAGAAGAATCATTTTTAGAAAAATAATATTCAACCAAACATTATATTCTTTTGCTAATGTGTAGAGTATACCATACACTTAAGGAGTTAATAAGATTATGCATTTTAAATAATTTTTAAATAGTAACTAATAGCAGGGTCTCTTGTCTAATATAGTAGCAATTTATGAATCTTGTCTAACATAATAGCAATTGTAAGATGAAATAATAGTAGCAATTTTTGTTTAATATGTTCAATTTCCACATATGTATTGCAAGATGAAATAATAGTAGTAGTTGTCATCCATGTTAAGCATTAAATTACAATGATTAGTTTTTGTTATGCAATACTTTAGCCCATTTAACATGCTACCTTTTAAATTAGATTTTAGAGTTTTTCATTAAATGTATTTTCGAAATGCAATAATCATGGCTAGTTATCGTAGTTGGATGTGGCATCGATTCGATGATAGAGGAAATACTACATTTGAAAGAGGAGCCACCTTAAGTGTCATCTTCACTTGAAGAAGTTTTCAAGAAGTTGATCCAAAATGTTGGAAAGAACAATTCAATAACAAGAGAAGATCAAGGTGGTAAAGACTCATAAATAGAGAAGAGTTAAAACAATAGTTGCATGTGTTTTCACTGGGATATTATGGTACTTTTGGCTTGCATTTTTTGTGACCTAGTCCTTGAATAGTTTGCTAAAATTTTAGTTTTTTGAAGTTATGGTTTGTTTTGTGGTTTTATGGAGTTTGTGGTTTTGTGAACTTAATACTTTTGACTTGCATTTTATGTAAATTTAATTGTTCAAAGGCTTGTTGAAGTTTTAGTTGTTTGAAATTGCAATTTTGTGTTGTGGTTTTATTGAAGTTTGTTGTTTATTGAGGTTATGTTTGTTGAGTTATGGTTGTGTTGAATTAGTTTGTTAAAATTGTGATGATTTTTGAAATTTTCGTTTGTTGAAAATATAGTTAATATTATTTGATGATGGATTTGACGAAAAATTGATATTTGATGTTCATTTAATTTTTTTCGTATTTAGCATTAATTAGTAAATTTAATTGCTATAGGTTAATAAAATTTTATTTAAAAAATTATACAAAAAAAGAAAAAATTTGCAACAAAAATTATCGACAGATTGTTAATAAAAATAAATAAATAAAAAGACTAAATTTACCAATGGAAAATCCGTTGGTAAATATTACCCACAGATTACCAACCGAAAAAAAAAAATTAAATTTACTGACGGATAATCAATTGATAAATATTTATCGATGGATTTTTGTTGGTAATATAACCAATGTCCATACGAATTTACCAATGAAAAATCCGTTAGAAAATCCATTGATAATTATTATCGACGGACTTAAAATCCATTGATGTTATTGCCAATGGATAATTTTCCTTGGAACCGATTTAAGTGGACATAGTTCTATAAATTTGGTTTGAAATTTGAAGAAGAAGTGGTTTATTGGGCCTAGATTGGTTCCCAACTGCGTCAAATCTGCATTGTCATAATTAGCTTGAGTTAATGTATTTTTAATTTAGATTGCATTTTCATGCTTATTTATTTGGATATAGCTTGCATTTATGGATTTTCGATATAGATTATGTTAATTTAGTTGAACAATTCATTTCTTGCATAGTTTTCTGCAGTCTTCTATATTTTGTATTCCATGAATGTTTATATTTTATGTGCCATTTCTTGTGGCAAGTTGAGAAACTATTTGTCATTCAAAAATCTCTCTTTCAGGAATCTCTCATGCGGACTCTTCAGCCTCTTGCTGCTATTGTTAACTTTCTGTCTCTGTTTCAGTTTTTGATGAATATGGATGAATATTTCTCGTATGGGGATATATTGTGCTTGTTTCGACGTTTTCATGACTATAGATTAATTAATATAATATAATATTCTAGGAGATGACTATGGATATCTGTATAGAATATGAAGATGGATTATTACTTATTTTGTTGTTATGAATGGATAGGCAGTTTTTTATAATTATGGAAGAATGTTTGAAATTTGGGAATATTAATAATTTGTAATGAATTGCTAATTTTTTTACATGTTATATGTAATGACGAACTTTGTCACCTATTACAATCATAACAAAACTAAATATCATTTTAGTGACAAAACATTATTAGTTCTATAATTGCTACCATACCATGTTTTTCGTAAAAATCAGAAGATGTAGCACACTGTCCCTGCTGCATACGTAAATTTATCTAATCATATATTGTAATGATTAAGGGATAGATCTGCATCCAAACTTTTATAACTGGTCTCCATTTAAAACTTGTTGGTTTGAAATTAGTACTGCTTGCACCATTTTATTCCAAACCCATTTTCTTCTCCTTACCATGAAATAGAATTAAACAAAACTTCAACATTGGAATATTTGCAAAAATGCAAATATTATTGAAATATAGTTAATAGAGAATTGAAGAGCCTATCCTCAATGTTGAGATTTACAATGTGGCTTGCGTAAC
Organism: Jacaranda copaia; assembly: GCA_014898725.1. Classification (NCBI taxonomy): domain Eukaryota; kingdom Viridiplantae; phylum Streptophyta; class Magnoliopsida; order Lamiales; family Bignoniaceae; genus Jacaranda; species Jacaranda copaia. The sequence goes on from JACGDI010005720.1 coordinate 571,574, forward strand.
TTTTTAATTCGATTATAATTATATTCATAATTTTATTTGGATGTTAATATTACATTTTGAGGACAAATTTGGATTATTCAAAGTTGGCATGAGAACTATTCAATTTGAAATTTTTGTCATTTCTACTCTCAACAATAATTGATTATTACACCTTTTTTTTTTTTTAATCTTTGATTGTCTTTTAGAGCGTACAAGTTGAAAAAATGACAAAAAATAAAAAAATAACTTTCATTTTTTAGAGCAAAATACCTTCCTTTTAATAGTAGTATACGTATATTATAAAATTTGTAACAAAATGTTTGTTTTGTCACAAGTTATATATAAGACGGACTTTGTTATCTTACATAATTATAACAAAATCCAAATGTCGTACAATCAAATTCTTGGTCATAACATCTATTAGTAATGACAAAATAATTAATACTTTATTTATATTTAACTAAAAGTAACAAATGCGTTTGTTACATTATTTGTTTGTCACAAAAATTACCAATAAATTAAATATTAGTATATTTAACTTTTGCAACAGAAACTTATACATCAAAAAATTTGCTATTTTTTCATGACAAACTAATATGTTACATTTTATTACTTTATTGTAAGTACAAAAATTTCTTTACTACGTCATGTTTTTAGTGGCAAAACATCTTGTCATCGTCTTGTCAAAAGAGGTAACAGATTTATTTTTATCCTTATTAACTACTGGTTAGCTCATGAAATTTTGATAACCAAATATTTATTACCATTTGTCATTGTAAAGAAATTCAAGTTTCTGATGACATTTTTTTTTGCTATAACTGTAGTTTTCTGTAGTGATTTTTCAATGCTAAAGTTTTTAATTTAATTTTTTTAAACTGAGTCGATGCTAAAGTGTTTTTTTTTATCTTTTCATATATTTCATAAAATAGTTTATCGTATTTATAAAGTGATTTAACGCTTAATTATTAATTTTTGCATAGAAATCGATCAATGCGTGGAATTGGATTTGATGATACTACATACATTTAAATCAAATATTGTTACATCTCATTTATATCAATAAATATATTATATTAAATAGAGCTCTTATTAGTTTTTTTAAAGTGTTATATTGATAACATTTGCAAAAAATATCAATGTGTGAACTATGGTTAAAATTAAATAAACTAAAATTTAAGTTTAAACTTATCACTCAGTGCAACACACAGATTAATAATTAGTGACCATTAACATTCATATTACTTTTAAATAATTAGTTGTCAACTGAAATATCTTATGGTGCACATGTTTCCCCAGGGCCAACGTGTAGCGTCACTTCTTTGTCATTGTCTCATCCAGCTAGCCTTCAGGGAGATTCCCAAGGTTACAACATCACTAATGCTACCTAGGTTATTCGATCTTTGCTTATAGCTTTTGCTCTCTTTTCTCCGAGTTGGACTTCCTTTAAGCCACATACTCCTTAAGTTACCCTCTTTGAATTAATCTCTTAATCTCATCTTTCAAGTGATAGTACTCATTAATAGTATATTTGTGGGTATAGCGAAAATGATGCCATTTTTCTAGTTTCAGCCTCTTAGGGACTTTATGTAGTGGCGGTCGAATTAGATTACATTGCATTGTGATTGTCAGAATCTTCCTTTGAGATACATTGAGGGACATGTGCATGGTAAGGGTATGAAGAGGTTTATGTCTCCATTCTCTTTACCTCTTAGTGTTATTACTTCTTTCGTCGCACGTCTTTTACTTTGGTGGCTCCTAAGGGATTACCACTTCCTCTATATGAGTACACTTTTCAACATGCATGAGGAGCTCCTCCAACATGGCAAGTAGCTTCCAGCAATTAACTCCTAAAAGTTAAGGTGCATTAGGTTTTGCTAGATGTTACGGGGAAGAAGTTTCAACTGATATGTGGGATCTCATGGATAGCATGTACAAAATGATTGAGGTATGTCCTTAGATATTCTCCATCTTGCTACTTGATGATGAATAAATAGGTTGCTATGTTTGAGTACTTGCGATTGATGGAGAAGTTTTGAAGGAAGAGCTATACTAGTACTTTCTACATAATAATGAAGCTTACTATCATCTAATTAAACCATGTCAAGACACTTTGTGAGGATGGCGCAAAAGATTTTCCAGTATTCGGCCTCACTAAGGTCATACAGCTCCATTCTTGCTAGCAAGTTAGTGGGGGTGTCTTGGAGGTCTGTAGTTCTATCAAACTTCAATAATTGAGATATCTTCATCCTATGGGGAGTACTTATGCTAGGACCGTAGGAGAGAAAGGACTATGCCTCAAATGTGAAACGACCAATAAATGGTACTAGCTACCTATCCATTCGGATTGTTGTAAGATCAAAGAATGTGCTTGGATTCTGTATACTTTGCTACATGTTGTGGGATCCACTAGGAGTGAAGAATGAGTGTCTACTTCCAAAGGTGCAATGTCACGTCCAAAGTTAGCTCTTCATTTGGATCTCTTTAGCGAAGATGAAATCCCCATAATCCTATGGGCAGACTGCTAGCGCTCTGAGGATAGCCCTCCTAAGCATATTGGGCTATTATTTTCATTACGGTCTAGGTGGTAATATTCTCCAATAGTGTGCTACATGCTTCTTTTGTAACGCGCAAGATATGTTCTCTACAAGGAAGAGCCTACTATGTGGGTACCTCCTCGAGCACTGGTCATGTGTCAAAGGTAAGGTTTGACATTGGTCCTTGTAGTACTCCTTGTTGGTGACTCTCCACATTCTCTAATACTGAGGTCACTTGATTGTTAGATTTGCGAGCTCTCAATCTCATTTACATCCTCAATGCTCCTTTTTCTTCCTTTGAGTTTCTTACAGACATCATCAAAAGATATTACTCAGAAGTGGAGGTAGGTCTTTCCCAAAAAATAGCATAGTATCGATTCATCTTCTCAAGAATACGCACAGAGAGGTCTACTCTTTTCAAGAGTTCTTCCATTTTAAGAAAATTTGCTAATGATTTCTTATCTCTATTTTATCTCTGGGACTTGGTATTTATAGATTTTTTGTCTCGATGGACCTAGGCCTTTAGGGTTTTCCTGGCCTTCTTTATGATCTTATGATGTCTTTTGGGCTCTCTGGCTTATTTGCTTAATTAATTTTAAGATTCACTTGTCATTTTTAGTCTATTTACCAAATTGTTCTTATGTTCAATTTTAATCATATCATATCTTATCATATTATATCATATATATATATATATATATATCAACGTAGAAAGTTATACATAATAATATATTTGCTCTACTGGTTAGCAAGTGGTTTAATACAGAAAGAGGGAAAGTGTTTAAACTCTCAAGGTCGCAAAGCTCAAAACTATTTTTTTTAGATCTTCTAAGATTAGTGACCACATCGTGATCATGCGTATTTTCTTGAATAATTATATACAATTAGCAATCGCCATCAGTTACTAGAAGTTTTTGTGATTAGACCAAGCAATAACTAAATCGATCATTGAACTTTTAGTGATCGATTTTTGCTTATATAATAACTACTATAACACATACCTTTCTTTTGTAGTGAAACTCTAATTTTTCATTTTTGAAGCAAACATGAGGCATTGTTCCCCATTCTTACACACTATAAAACAATTCTATCGAACGATGTACTATTGCTCGTTCAAAAATAAATAAATAGAATGTGGAGTAGGGCTGTAAACGGATTAGATTTTATTCTTAATCTTATTTAAATTTAATTCAAATTTTAAAATTTTTATCTAATTAAAATATTCGATGAATCAACTTTTATTATAAATATTCGTAATATGAAGATATGGAATTTAGCAACCTGATTCGTTAAAGATCCGAATTCGAACTTTAATATTTTTTTATTAAATTAATACTCTTATATATAATATTAATAAAAATTTTATAATAAAATTTATATATTATATTGACATAATATCTATATTAACTTTTATATTATATTATTAATATTGAATTTTTAACCTCAAAAGTAATAGGGATATTGATAAAATGTCAAATATAATAACATATAATAGTTCATTTATGTATTAATATAATGTGAAATAGAAATTTAGTATTCAAATATTTAACTTTTAGACTAATATATAATAAAAAGTTGTTAAAAATTCAAATATGACATAATTTTATTTTATAAATATAATATTTTTATAAAATTCAGGGAGGGAGGGAGAGAGAGAGAGAGAGAGAGAGAGAGAGAGAGAGAGAGAGAGAGAGAGAAGAAAAAATTGGGTTGAATTTTTTTATCAGATATCCATCAAACTCGAATATGATAATGACTAACAAAGATCTTATAGGATTTCGGATTGAATTCAGATATGTATTTTAATAATCGAATTCGAATTTGGATACAACAGATTCAATCCAAATTCCATCTAATATTTGAAAAATCGGACCATTCATTAAATCGAAAAACTTACCGGTTCACGGTTCACTAGTTCAACCGTCGATCGGACCGTAGTTGAACCGTAACTGAATCGTTACGTCATAATTATGAAATATATATTTATATTATATATATTACTTAAAAATTAATAAAATACCAAAATATAAAACATAAAGAGCTTAAAGGATATTGTCTAATATTACAATTCAAATTTCACAATTCATATTATAAATAATTGCAATAATTTAAATATATTAAATCTAAAATTTAAAATTGAGAGTGTGTAAGTTAATTTTAAATTCTAAACTCTAAATTAAGGTTTATTTTTTACTTTTAGATAGCTTGTGAAGTATATTTTAACCTTCAAACTTTGTATTTAGATCTTAAAAAAATAAAAATAAAAAAATATTAAAAATTAAATAAAAAAACCGGTCTGGTTCAACGGTTCAAATGTCCGACCGGCCAGTTTGAACGATTTTTACAAAATATGACTTTTTTTTCATTTTTTTGATTTTTTGAGAAAATCGGACCGATTCGCCAGTCGATTGACGGTCCGATCCGATTTTCTAAACAGTGATTCCACCCATCGACAACCCTATTGTGGAGTAACCATTGCTGTGAAATATAATTTTAGAAGATGGTATATTCGTATGTAGATCTCCTCCCTCATAATTTACTATTACACTAATGTTCTGCGTTCAAAGTTGGCAAACTAATATAATCCAAATAGAGCTAAACCAGTTTGTGTAAGCTTTGGATCTTAAACTTTGAAATGGATTTGGATCAGTAGGCTTCTTCACGTGTAAACCCAACCAATTTGGTCATGCTCTCTCAACTGGCACAGCCCGCCAGCCTAAATTTGGAGAGCCCATATCAAGAACTGGTTGTTTTGCTTTTAGTGCTGGGTTTGCCTACGAAGTTGGCAGTTGTTGATCTAAATATTATTTAAATTGCTAAAAAGTCGACATAAAAACTATCTATTTAAATAGATTAACTTTGCACTTTGACTTGGGTCAGTGCACTTTCACTTGTGTTACTTTTGGAAATCCTTTTGAATTTTGGGTATGTCTTCAATACTTTATTATATAAAAAAGTTGCTATGGATCTTAAATGATTTTATGAAAATATGCCTTTTGAATTTCTCGAGCCATTTTGGAGGCCTAGCAACTTTTGTCAGTAAACATTTCTTTAAGGTTTGCCATCTGTCAGAATTGATTATCACGTTTTTCTTTTCCTTTTCGTCTAATATATTTTTATCTTAAATTATTATATTTTAAACGTTCCAAAGTAAAAATTTTATTTTTTAAAATAGAATTGTTTTTCAAAACTATTCTTCTAATTAAAACAATGATGTATTGCTGTCTACTCTGAATTACTATTTTTAAAAATAATAGTTTTATATTATCACTTTTTGAAGTATTATCTAAACTTAGCTGATTAAATTAAGGAATAACTGCATTAAACCCCCCAAATTATAACCCTCATTGCATATTGTCCCTCCCCAATTGTTGTTGATGTGCAATTTCATCTCCTAAATAAATTAAAATATTCACCAACATCGCATTTGTACTATTCTGATGGAATGTAACCAGTGAGCATTGGACACGTGAGCTGAAGGCAGTTGAATATTTTTGTTAGATTTCATCGAAATAGTGCAAAATGTGATGTTGACAAACATTTTAATTAGTTCAGAGGGTAAAATTACATATTTTAATTAGCTCAGATGGTTAAATTGCATATTGACAATGGTTACGGGGCAATGTGCAGCGATGGCTATAAATTGGGGGTTTAATGTAATTAATCCTTAAATTAAACTCATAATTTAGAGACAAGGAAAATAATAAATGAAATTCTATTTGTAAGCCATGCGTACCAGAAATGAAATCATGATCAATTGGAGTCGTGACAAATTTCACCGATTGAAAATCGCAACATGCTGCCACATTTGGACAACGCTGAGCATGCGGTTCGAGGCAGGCAAAATTGAGTGAGAGGACAAACCCCACTAAATATTGTCTTGGAAACGGCCGACCCAACACGAATTAGCTGGGGACATGCTTGCCGGTTGCTACAAACCTTCCTTCCTCTTTCATTCCACATGCCCCACACTTGCCCCCTTTTCATATTTACTTTGCTGACGTTTGGCCACTCCTCCTTTCTACCATTCTGTTGATTTCTTTGGCAGTCTGTATTCAAAATCTCGTTGATGCGAAAGCAGAGTTAATGCCCTTTAAAAAAATCAGTAAAGTTTCCGAGATCTTTTTATTAGAATAAGAATTAGTGAGTGTGAGTTTTTCTTTTTAATTTTTTGCAAGTAATTTTTTGTACATTATTTAATTTTGAGACTAAATATATCTATATATCAATAACCAATATTTACATAAATAAATTTTCGTATTACTTCATAGATTATTAAGACATCTATTCCGATCACCCTACTACTTAAATAATTAATTGTATTTATATAATACTCAAATACTACAACATCCTCCACACCATCCACATAAAAAATACTAAAATCATCCAAATAATAACCATCCAAACATACATAAACATTCCGCCCAAAGACATACATAAACTCCACGGTTCAGGTCTCCTTACTCAATTTAGTCATTTTAAACTACGCTAAAAATGGAGTTCTCTTTATTGCTGCAATGTGTTGGAAGCTCATCTTACCATTATGGCACATCAATAACATTGTTAAAGTACGCTGCAGACAGTAAGAATATAGCTCAGAGTCTCTATTATCTTTGGTGGTTTGGCATGTATGTCTATGAGTTCTAACCATTATTTCTACGAACAAGAGCAATGGACATAATTATGTAAACTTGTGCTATGTTCTTTTACATTTTCCCAAAAAAATTTCCAACTCCCCAAAAAATTTCAAAATGAAGGCACATTTTCCAAATTTTCTTCCAAAATACTTAAATTT
>JACGDI010005720.1:592809-608174 GCA_014898725.1 Jacaranda copaia
AGTTAAATCCTCAAAACATATATCATGCAATTCATCATTATTCAATAGTTCTTTAAAGCTATTATGTGTCTTACCAAAGTATTTTTTTCCACACCTAAGCCAACATGGTCACATAATTATCTTAATGCACTATAGATACAAATATTATTTCTGCATAATCAAACTTAAAGGTGGACCCCCCCACATATTCTATAGCATGAATAGTTCTAAATGCCCCCCAATAATGCAAAGCAAAAGTTATTGTCCCACTATCTAGATCTGTATACCATAAAAGAAAAAAAAATACAAGTCACAATACATTAAAAATTTAGAATCCATATGTCTAAACAAACGAAAATAAATGGAACCCACATGCTTATTTCAAAAAAAATTATAAGCTTTTAACCATAAATTTTAGGGTTAAAAAAATGACAACATGGACCACCAATTAGTAGCCAAAATCAAAACCCTAAAGCAAATGTCCAGAAAGGTATACTACACTATCGGAGGGACCACCAATTATACTTCCTACAATGCAAATTATATACCAAGAGACAAAAAGGAACATTACTTTCCATATCAAACAACTTGCAACTCAAAACCCCAAACAACAACATATATTACTCGAAAATACAAATAACAAAATTGCGTTATTTTGTAAAGTTCAATTAGAAACAAAGAAAAATGACGTACAAAGGTGAGCGACTTTGGAATTGAAATCTTACCGTGCTCAGGTGGAAGTTCGTCATTGTTTATAGCATCCCGCAACTTAACCATCTCACTAGAATGAATAGCGCCTACCTTCGAAGTGTCACTTTCCCAGCTAGATTTCACTAAAGCGTCTTCAAGAAGTTTTAGATTGAGTGATTAGGGTTCGAGTTCACGAATTTAGGGTTGGGGAAGAGCATTTGAGTTTTTCAAAGAAGACAACTAAACATCTGGGGTTGGAACGTATGGGGTGTAAGAAGGGGAGGGGAGGGGTTACTTTCACTATATTTTTTTATTCATTTATACTAATTACTATTTTTTTATTCAAATTTCAAAATGTGATATGCCAAGTAATGCCACAAATCCCATGTCAGCATTTATTTTGTTGCCAATGAGGCAAAAGCAAGAAATGTCCAAACATTCGATGTGCCACGTCACATTTTCCAGTGAGTTTTGCTGACTCCAACGAAAAATGGACAACAAATGACAAATTTTTAATAATTATAGGACTAGAATTAATATTATGTAATTTATTGGACCAAAAATCAAATGAGGTAAAGTTACAGGACAAAAATTACAATTTTACCTTAATGTGTGGGAGAAGTGCATATTGAATGGATGACCTGCTAAATAGGCCTACCCCATTGCACGCTTAACGCAATAGTCATAGCTCCTATACATGCAGCTATAGAAATATATATATATATATATCTCAAACATCCCATCCATCAAAACAATTGTCTCACTCTAACGTTGGATTCATCATTTATATTCAAGGGAGTTCTTGATTAATGATGACTATATATAATATATACACACACATGTGCGTATTGTCTTCAAACTAATGATTTGTGATAGGCTCTATTCCTCAGGGATGGGATGGGATGGGTTTTTCCATCACCTTTAATTTAAGCTTTTTGGATAGCTTGGAATTTGAATTTGCTGAAAAGGATTTGAATGATGTTGTGAATCGTCACGTCACGGGTTAGTGATAGAAAGCTACATTACAAAAGTGAAATTTGCAAATATTTTACAAGTTAAATTATCTTCCTATTTCAAATATGCATTGATGTCAATCAATTTTCATTTTCAAATTATCACGATTTCATAAACTAGCTACAAAGTAGAAACTGATCTCTAGCTAGGTGCAAAAGTAATTAAGCACCTTTTTCCAGTGCGCATGCAATGTGTGTGTATGCATGTGCGTGTGTGTATATATATATATATATATTCAAGCCTCCAAGGCAAATTTAAATTCAAAGTGGGACTACTGCACATTGTGGCAACAACACAAGGTAGGTCAGAACAATTGGCTTAAATCTCCTATTTTAATTTATATTTTATTTTTTACATTGTTTTATAAATATATGATATGTATATTAAATATTTTTTTATAAAAATATATATTGGCTACTGAGTAGTTAATTAGTTCAGTAATATTACTCTCATATATAAAAATATTATGAGGTTTAGGGTTTAAATTCTAATAAACTTTTAATACGTAAATGCGTATAAATTTTTTAATACGTGAATGCATATAAATTAAAAAAATAGGGGAAAAAAGAAAGCAAGAAAGAAAGAAATAAAACGTGTTGGCCAATTCAATATTGCCACCTGTAAATAATTTAACTTTTTATTAGTTCAGAAATACATAATAAAACATTTTATAGTGGGACTCTAATCAAGCGTTGTCATGTGTCAAGTTCAATTATTATAGGCAATTGAATCATATGCATACTTCAAGACATTGAGGGTAATCAAAATACACTATCTCATTATGGAAGGTCAAAAAATCGTGATTTGTGCCTCCAAGATATTGAACATGAATTAGATTATGCCAGAAAGACAAATATGGTTGCCATTATTTTACAAAGCATTTACAAATATGTTGGAAATTTTGAATTGGAATACGTGCGTGACTACACGCGCTGGTTCGACCAAGGGTTTCTCGCTTTCTTCTTGAGATAAGAGTTTCCCACAATGGTGTTTTTTGGTAGTGTTTGGATATGTTTTATGTTTGATTTTATTATATGTTTATTGTGTATTTTGGGAAAATGAATAATGAAAAAATTGTGGGAGAATGTGAAATGAAGGTTAGAGAATGTGATTGATGTTTAATTATATTTTTAAAAATAGTAAAAAATGGAGTTTGGGGAGTTCGGATATGTGTGGTTATGTTTTGTAAGAAGCATTTTTTAATGTAGATGTCAAATTATTGCTTTTGTATTGGTGAGTGGGGGTGAAATTTGATATTAATTTTTTTTAATTGTAAGGATAATAATAAAAAAATATTGTGTATATATATATGTATATGTAGTGAAGAGGTATGATTATATTGTAAGATTGTAATGATTGATGTAATAATTAATTAGGTTGTATTATAATATTTTATAGATTTGTTTGTTAGTTGGAAATTTGTTTAATTATAATCATTAATACTGGTATTAATATTAATATTATATATTATTATTACTATTACTTGTGTTGTTGTTGTTGTTATCCTAACTATTATTATTAATATTATTACTACGTTTTATAGATGCTATTATTATTATTATTATTATTATTATTATTATTATTATTATTATTATTATTATTATTATTATTATTATTATTATTATTATTATAGTATAAATATTGTTATTATTATAATGTATTATTAATATTATTATTGCTACTATTAGTATTAATATTATTATTACAATTTTCTTAATATTATTATTACTATTATTATTATTACGCTTTATACGGTACATTTTTTTGTGTTAGATAGAAAAGCAAGTTGTATTTATAGATACTTGGACAAAGAAATGTGATGAAAATGTGAAAAAAAAATTGTAATCAAAATTGAATTGTGCTTGAATATGGAGGGGAGGAAATTAATAATTACGATATATGAATATGAGCAGTCACAATATAATTAGTAAATTATAAAGCATAATGTAAAGTGAACGGACATATAAGGAAAGTATATATGCGCTTATAAAGAACAATAGAAGGGTCAAATGGTACTAAACACAAAGTCATAAGAAAATATTTATAGTACATGCATCCTCATTGTAATAGGCTGAATTTAAATATGGGAGTTTCTAACATTACTACTTATATGTGCAAATGATCCATAACACATAAATGAAACATCATGATGGGGACTGGTGAGGTGGGTGGGTGATTTGAGATAGAGCTTTCATGTATGCGTGAAATTATTGAACTTGACAAGGGTCTTAGGTGCTAGTGGTGGATGCTGATGCATCTCCTATCATCCCACCATCAAATAGGTTGGCTGCACGACCTTCAATAAATACATACCGTAGCGAAAGGTATAGGGGCTCTTTGAATACACAAAAATACTTTGCGTGATAGTTTCCTACACAAGGTACATTACAATTTTCAATGAGAACCATTATCTGTGTAGATATCTATGGTACATTATGTAAAATGAAAAAAATGATAAATTTAACTTACATTTCCAACATGCATCTAGTACTGTGCATCAATATACACAACCATGGTGTTGGCATTGTACTACACCCTAAGTATAGTCATATGCTCTACAAATGCGTAGTAGCAGCCACATAGCCACTAAATTTTCATCTTAACCTCATCAACTGTTCTCTCCCTCCCGAATGTCTTGGACAGACAGTGTGTAATGTGGGAGCACTCATCTATAAACACCTCTATATTAGAGATGTTGCGGGATGGACAGTATTCATCAATTAAGTGATTAGGATATCCTCTTCCTGAGGCCTCCAGTGGAGATCATGAAATATACCATATGCAGATACATTACGAGTTGGTCATATCCTATTGGATAATCTGACATAATTTGTGGTCATACTATTAATATTGTGATCCAAGTAAAGAGGACAACCAATTATTTTAACATTAAACATACCATGTCCATTTATCACGTGCAATACACACTACTAATAATAAATAAGACGTTTGTAGTACATAAAGACATTATAAGGTACAGTCAGTATGATACATAATAATATATTGCAAAATACAATAAAGATACTGTAGGTGGTTAGTTCAATGTGCGACTTGTACTAACTTGGCTTATGTGAGGAGAGCTATGACATCTCGATAGCCTCATGCCAATTTGTCGGACAATAGCAGACTATGACGTGACAGGGTAAACTATCAAACCCCTATCAATGCTATTGTCAAACCTAATGGGCTTGTCTGCTCTGACTCTAGTCATCCGAGAATATTGGATGTTAGGCCTAGATGACCCCTACAATAAAAAAGAACTATGTGATCAACCAGAACTTGATACACTGCTTGTGCATTCCTGCTGACCTAACAATTGAACATCATGTCTATTGGGTTGGCACGGGGGATATACATTTCATTGTGGTGTGTCACATGGCATAAAGATCTTAGATAGGAGGCTGTATCTAATCTCTACATACAACCAATAGCGCTCAGCAAGTTGGTACCTCTGCACACACATTACAAAGATAATTTTACTTATGAAACACATATAATTATACAAAATCATAACTTATAGTTGGTAGTGCACACTATTCTGATCGCTTGGAGCTTTGGTCGCATGTGAGTAGGCACAAATATATCATTGATTGATGGCTCATAGAAGACATTCGAATTTTTGATAATCGCCTTCATATTGTCGTGGCACTCCTTAAGGTCATCAAATTTCTCCCTTACAAATTCTGTCATCCATAGATTCTAAAAGTTCCTGCCAAATTTGTTAGCTATGTTGGGCATACATATTTGTATGGATAGCTCATTTGTCAGCGAGTCCATTGTGTTAGCGTTAAGAAGCATATGCATAAAGCACTCCTCAATGTCGAGGCCCCATATATTTGCCATGTCATTGCTGGCACCGTCTATTGCTACACCCCGAGACATACTTGCATGGTTTTGAAACTGTATTAAGAAGGAATGAGTACCTAAAAATAACATATAATATTACATTTGCTTATTTTGCACAACATTACAAGAAGCTAACATATAATATTACATTTGTTCATATAGAAACCTAGCAATTTCAAACAAGTGTATGCTCATACATGCACTATCTTAATCAACACTGTGAGTAACCCTATCAAAATAAGCAACAAAATACATATACAGCATCCACATAAAGGCAATAGCAATATAGAGCCTGTAGGGCGTGCTATATGCGGTGGTATGTGCTGTTCATTATGCACAGAGCAATGTTCATCGCATGGTGGGCCACTTGTCAATGCAACACCATAAGAACCACATATAGCTGTAAATGTGCTATAAGTACCATGCGATGAGGCATGACTGAGTGGTCGACACTACCTATACATACCTGATGCCTCCCTAGGTCCAATGTCTGCCCATATGAAGTTGCCTGGGTGCCCAAGTCTAGCGGGGCATCTGAAAAAATAATATTTATAGCTCCTCTCTGTCGTGGCCATATTAACTCGCATGGGGCTGGCACCGCATGCATATATAAGGGGATATTACCTACTCATCCTTCAGCAAAATCATAACAATAATCTCATTACAATTAAATTAAAATAGTGAATATTTTTTTTTCATGTTACAACAAGATTATACAAAACAAAGATAATGCACATTAGCAAATAGTAAGATATATAATTATTTAGACACCTGACATTAGCACATGACAACTGTAATGTTCAGTACACACTTGAAGATATAAATAAGTTCTAAAAAAGGACACACGTATCAACACATATACAACATATTAAGGTGGCATTACAAATTCAATATAAACTCATTAGTGCCTCTTGGCCTACATCCATTGTGCCAGATCATCCTAAAATTTAGACTATGCCTGTATCTCTTGTTAGCTTGGGTGACCACGGTGGTAGAAGGTCTCCTAGTTGGCGTCACGTTCATAGTCTGGTGTCACGAATATGTTGTCATCCCAATTAAACTTACAAATGAAATTATGAAGAGCACAACATGTAATTACAATATCTGTCTATCGGGCGACCATGTAGCTGGGCATACTCTAAGCTAGAATTGGGAACCTCTTCTTAAGAATTCCAAAGGTACATTCTATGGTGTTCCTAAGTCGAGCATGGTGATGGTTGAACAGTTCCTTTGGCCTACTTTATACATAGGTACCATTGAATTGTTCGAGGTGGTATTGGGACTGTCTATATGGGGATAAGAAGCTAATATAGTTCATGAAGCCAACATCAACAAGGTAATACTTTCCTAAATGAGAACATCAAAATGCGTTAGTGTAGTCTAAGTAGCAGTTGAACAATAAAAATTTTGTACTACTTAAACTTACGAATTTTTATAGTTATTAGAATCAAACCATGATACTTGGTGGGGTAAAAGGAAAGGCATGGTCACTTTGAATTGCTATCAGTAAGACCCATGCACCATTGGCACTTCCCTCCAACGCGTGTAGACATACATAAATATTTGGTCAAAGTCGGCTATGGAGAGGACATTTTGAGAGAGATTTTTTTTGGAACAATATGTATTCTGTTTGTGAGTTGGTACCTAGGCACACACTAATATGCTATCGATTGCTCCCATAACAACCTATGGATCGAATGTGAGCAGTTCAGGTACAAAGTATTATTAGAAGGTGTGTATAGTTAGAGCTAATCCTTTAAGTATTCCATACTTGCAAATACGAAAAGAAGTAGGGATTGTATTAAATTTGATTGGTCACCTTATTAAAATTTGGAGTTATAAGCTCAGACGCTAACATATTCAACGCCTTAATCACACGACGCACATGGTAGTTGATCATCTCCAAGGAGTGTTGGAAATGTTCCATGGAATTCCTCTGTCTCTAATGACTACCAACTGTTTGCATGAACATTGCAACCTTCTCAGTTGGTGATACCTAACACTATTGTGTTTGAGGTAAAAGCCTACAATTGATTAATTCATGGACCAATCTCATGAAGATGGGCTTCATCATGTGCAGTTTGTCGTAGAATTGGTCAGGATGGCCATTCATTATCTCACCAATCTAATCCACTCCATGGAGCACATATATGTTACGTGGTATTTTATCAATATACAGGTTAAGCAGCAAGACATATGCGATGAATAATACATCATTAGCACCATCAAATACATCACTGCTAGGTGAGCTTGGTGATCTATCGTTGAACTCCAACTCATCATCGTGTGGTGGCATCGATCTCGATCTACTAGCTATTTATGTAAAGAAATCAGTCATCACATGCAACGTAAAACATTATGGCATATCACTACATAGAACATGTATATATAATAAAACATCCTTACAATAAGGGATTATGAGTTCCTAAGTTAGTGACAAATATGCTCAAACATAAAAATGCATAACATGAAATGAACAGACAATTCACAGATCCCACAAACAAGCAACGAAAGTATTAAATAAGGTAGCATCGAATATTGACAAGGGGAAATGGAGAAGGCGCTAATTACATAAGATTTTAACTTAGATATGCCTCTCTCTATCATCAAGTTGGAGGAAAGGTTTTCTCATCGTAGCATTTGAAAAGCGTTAATAGCCCTTCCAAACAAGTGGTCTAGTAGGCCTTCAATGCGCTTCAATGCATCAACACACTCGGCAATGAAGTCATGGGCTTTAGGCCCAATCCTCTCAAACTTAGCATCTATCATGCTATCTTATTTTTGTTGGCCCTCCCCCAATCAATCTTTCCTATCATGAGCATAAAACTTCGCTTCTTTAATCCTTTTCATCATGATGAGCCCTATCCCTAGGTACTGATAGTGTTGTCAAAGTTGTTACATGATGAAGCTAAGCATTTTGAACCACCAGTACTGCCTCGACTCACATTATCGCTCCCACTTAGATTACTATCAGTGGCTAGATGGGCCTGAGTAGAGGACCTAGCATTGGAACCCGATGCAATGTTCTTCGAGAACATCTCTGTACAATAATCATAATAAGGTAACCCATGATCCATCAACGAGGTATGGTGTGGGTGTTCCTATATGAGAAAAGAGAACAACATTAAAGGAGTTTATTGATAAAGTTGAACAAAGATAAGACGATAAATATACCAAGAGCTAATGGGTAATACGGTCCTCGCTACCCGTGATTGTATTTTGATCGTAATTCCATCCATAACCTGTACCATTTGTTATCAATGAATGAAACATTCACCACGATGCACATAGTTGATTTCATTTTTCCTTAAGCTGCTTGACATTGTACGTGAATGCAAGCTATAGCTTGATGTTTATCTTGTGGCAAATCTTATCCATGTGTACACCAAGAAAGTGGTTGAAAGAAGCTAACAAGCTTGGAATTCACTATAGGCAAACTCAATTAATAATTTTTCATTAGCGAATGGCCAATGAACGTATCTTGATTGAACACCTCCAGATTGGGTACTGTATGAACTGTCACCTCCATGGGATGGGTTATGACTGTAAGGATTCATCTAGTATTAGCTCAAATGTATGACCAGCTCATAAGGATTACATCCATATCAAATTTTGCCAAATATTAAATCAAATATATGGCTTTTATAATACTACAAAGTGCAACATAGTTAAAGCAATGCGTAAAATGTACCATATAAATAACTGCATACGAAGCATTAGAAACGAATAAAAAGAGCTAGGTGACATAATGTAAGATGTTATGGTAATATGCCACTCATTGTGAAAATTATGATTACATCTACTAAGGTTGGTCTGATAAACACATATAAGATTCTTCTGCTGCTAAGAAAATTACCAAAAATGGTTAGTAAAATATCTTTATTTGTATTTCAAACCATCCTAAATATATTTCACAAAGTAATTCCCATTTCATCCAGTAGCAACTATGGCCTAAGTCTATAGTAATATAAGCATTCAGTACCTGTTATTACTGACAACGTGAAATTATCATTGACGTAATTATCCTAAGAAATCTAATGACATAGCCAATAAAAAATAACTATTTTACTTAATTTATTTACTTATGGTGGCCCACGAAGTGGATTATTGGCTAAAAAACTCAAACTTATTAAATTAATATATTTGTAGACATACAAAATGCATATAAAGATATTTTTAAGTATTATTAACAACATATGTATTAAATATATAAATGTAATGTACATTTTCATGTACTTACGTAGAAGTTATCGTATTATATAACATATCTTTTGTGTTAATAATTTGTGCATCTTACAAAATATTGTATTTTTTATTAAATTTTTTGGTTAAATCAAAATTATAATATTAACAACATTTAATTTTGAATAATTTTCATTTTGATACTATAAATTATTTTTTGGTTGGTTCGCAATTATATATTTCAACGTAAAATATATTATGAAACATATAGTGCATATGCATGTAGGACGTGTACTAACATTTATATATATATATATATATATATATTTACAAAATTTATAGTATATGTTAAACATTAATATGGACTTGATTTTATACTACATACTTGTTAATAGGTTTTATAGACTAAATTATGTATAAGTAGTTTATGCGTACATTGCTAAATGGTAGATTTCATTGGTCATGTTTCAATATTCTATTTATTATTATTATTATTTTATTTTATTTTTTTGCAAAATAAATTCAATTTTGCTATAATCTTTATTTTATACAAATAAATTTGTTAATTTCCCAATTACATATTTCTAAGTAAGAAATATTGTACGTAATATATTATATATAGGTAGACCGCTACATGTATATATAATGTTTTTATTATATATATGATGACATATGTAAGTATATAAAATTTAAAATGTGTTTTCTTAGCACACGCATGGTAAGCTACAATATTACGTACAATTCGTTTTATTAATTATTGCATAGATTCAAATATTGCATATTTTATTATTAATTTTTTTATATTCAATTTATTTTTTAATATATTTTAATTTAATTTTTTGATATTTCATTTTATACTCAGAATATTGTAAAAATTTCCATCATATATTTATATGTGTACTTCAATATAAATAATATATTACATATGTACATACAATGTGTACTAACAATTATTTAATAAATTATTCATATGTACAAGTATACGTAGTTGTTATCACCCTGTAACATATTCCTTACTTTGATAATATATATTTACACTTATTGTACTTAGTCTAATGCACATATATAATATTTTTATTATCTTCATGTTTACCATACGATGGCAAAAAAATTATATATTTCTTCAGTAATATATATGTAAATAAAAATTTCCCCCCAAAAAAGAAATGACCTAAAGTATTATGCTATCTATGCTTGAAGTTTCACCCTTAATATATCTTTTTCCATTATTTTCATCACGCATTAAACAATGAATATTTGATATGCTATTACTTATTCAAATTTCATATCACAATCGATTGTAAGCACATTTGGTAGTATTATTTTTGAATTCAACAATTTTTTAAAAAAATATCAAGATATATATACTTTTTTGTATTGATATTACATATCCTCATTCATGTGGAGTTTTTTTTTAAGTTTCAGGGCAATATATATATATATATATATAGTAAAACAGTCGTGATAGCCATAGGGGTCCATTAATTTATGAGAGGACTAAATGTAAGAGCATAAGCCATAAGAACATTGAAGGCAAGAAATTAATCAATAATAAAATTATTCACAAGCCATACATTTCTTGCTACTGTTGAAACCAAATTGGCAAATAAACTGAGGCCAAATGTTAACCAATGCATGGGAAATGAAACCCACATCCGTTTCTAGTACAATTGGTTGCCAAAATGTCACTTATCCTAAACCATATACATTTAGTTAAATACGACCTTTGCTGCCAATCTGTACAGTGACATTGGACTTGCCAAAGATGCATCTTAACAAATTAAAGCTGCCATTATTGTACTGAATGAGCAAAAATAAATCAACATCTCAATGTACAAACATGCAATAAACCATCTGCCAATGTTTTCCAAAAACAATGACGACCTAGCAGTGGTGGGGCTCCTTAATTGATTACAGAAGGCAAACTTCTTATGCTCAGGAGCAGAGGGAAAATAGAGTGGCTAATGAAAAGTATAATTTGCCACCTTAGACAACCCACAAGAGACACATGATTAATAATGCCTAATATAACCTGGGAAATAGACGTGTATGGAGAAGAACCTGTCAATGCCGAGTAAATGGAATCGAGATACATTAAAGGTGAGATCAGACATTATGATGAGTGATATGACCAAGTTTTGACACTGCTCAATGGCAAGGAAATCATTACTACAACCCCAAAAAAATAGACTTTATAAAAAATGGAGGACAGCAACTCAAGGGTGGAGTGACCATAGTTTTCCCGACAAACACACAGCACCGAAAGGGGATAGAACCAACTGGAACGAATTTTGACAAGGGATGATTAAACTGCAAAGGGAAAAAAAATGCTTCCAGCCCCTTAAACCCAACCAGGCACCATTTTTCACATGGGAAAATGGTACATAATGTGAAAATAGTTTGCAGCAACAACAGCTGCAAACTGTAATAACATAAGCAGGCCACACAAAAATAGGCCAAACCTTCATTCAGTCTTAGAACTAGTCCTTCAAAAATATAATCCTAAGTAATCACCATGGGGGAATGACTTAACTTTGCCATTTTTGGCATGGAGAAACCCCCACCATGATGCTAGAGTGGCTATAAAGTCAAGTGGTACCATCATTGTCAAACAAGGAACACAAATTCCATTAAAAAGAATCTTACATACTCAATAACCAAATCACATAACCAAATAAAGTACAACATTGTATGGAAACCAAAAGCCACTCATAAAACACCAAACAATGGTTCATGGTCAGTAAAGATGCAATAAATGCCAACATAA
The DNA here is from genome assembly GCA_014898725.1 of Jacaranda copaia. Taxonomy (NCBI): domain Eukaryota; kingdom Viridiplantae; phylum Streptophyta; class Magnoliopsida; order Lamiales; family Bignoniaceae; genus Jacaranda; species Jacaranda copaia. The sequence continues at coordinate 605,288 of JACGDI010005720.1, forward strand.
AATGGTCACAGAACACAGAGACAAAGAAGACAGTGAAATAAGATTAACTTACTGAGGAGCTACAACAGTAGGGGTAGGTGAACCTAGTTGAGGGCGGACAAAGAGCTGGATGTGGAAATGGTGATAGAGAAGTTGTCACTGGAGTCATTCACAGAAGCTGCTATTTGCATTACCATAATAAATGATAGAAAGTGCTAAATTTCAATTGAACTACAAGCATAATGGTGAGGGTGTGTACGAGGGCACAATTTGGAATTACCTGCCATTTTGCTAGATTTAAGTAGACAAGGGGTGACTGGAGATACCTTTTTTGGATGGTGTAGGGATACACAAGTTTGTTTAGGGAATAGAACACATTATGTTCACCAAGGATTCAATATGCAGGTAGTGTGCCAGTGTTAGGAATGCATAGTATCTCGAGTGCAAGATGTAGATTTAATGATGGAAGGAAGAATATGAAGACACGGTGCATATAAATAATTGCAAAGCTAGAACAGTTGTTGACATGACTACACCAACATAGATACAGGAAATGAAGAAACCAACTCAAACAGTAGTCAAGATTCCTACACAGATTGCAGAAATTATACATTGCCACACATGATATTCCATATTAAATAGCAGCAGATACAACCTTAATAAAGTTAAAAGACTACCATAGAGTCAATCAAAACAACCAATAATCAGTCTGCCAAAGTGTACATAAAGTTACAGCAATATAATAGTGTGACATGCAGTTCAGTGAAATGAGCTATAAGAAAACCACTCAGTAAGCATAAGGAACACAGAAGTTCAACATAAAGGCCCAAAGAAGAACATTATTACAATTAAGCCATAAGGCAAAAGAACCAGTGTAAGCTCAGCCATTAGCAGAATTAGAAAACCAAGATGAATTTTTTCTTAACCCCACAAACCATTCCAGCCATTAGAAAATAGAGAGCATATGTTGGGCAGAAGCAAAGAACCAGTCTATGCGCATTTTCAAGAGAAATAGAAAAAGAAGCTGAAAATTTTTTAAACCCCATAAACATTTATAGCCACTAAAAAAAATAGGGAACATATGTTGGACACAAGCAAAGAACCAGTGTAAGCTCATTGTCAGCAAAATTAGAAAAAACAAGAACAAATTTTTTTAACACAAAAAACAATTCTAGCCACAATGAAACCAGAAATAAATTGTTGGACAGAAGCAAAGAGGCCATGTAAATCAAATAACTAAACCTTCAGTGTAGAGAAAACATGTGCGTACCAATACAAGATCATGTAACACAACCAGAATCAACTAACCCCTAAATCCTTAAGCTTGCAGAAGGATTAGAATCTCTTACATTGCAACAAAATTAATTATTGCTATAAAAATAATCAAATTTCCCAAATATCTCAATACAAACGTCGTCCACAAAAACCAAACTCCACAAACGTACCAAAAACCAGAATGGCAAAATAAACTAGAACAGGTAAGAAGAACTTGGCAATGCATAATACCAAGGTAGCATAAACATATCTAATAAGTAAGAGAAACTTTCAAGAATGAAATACCCTCCCAAAAAGGCCTATTAAAGTAGTCAGAGATACATATACTTATCACAGAAAAATGGAATTAATCAAGAGATTACACACTACGGACTGAGCATCATGCAAAATAATCGTTCTCACCCATCAATTCCAAACGCAGTGTGTGTGGCCGTAGACCAGTTCACAAACACAACCACAATAGATAAAGAGCACAGTCCAAACCCATCACGTAGGTTTTAATGAACGACAACACAAGTCAGTCTGTAGATCAACCAAATAGCCTCACACCGAACCCAAAAAACCAACTACGTTTACAAATAATAAGGCCTAATATCCCCTACTCTCTTTTAAGTTCATATATCAAAACAAAGTGCGACTCCAAAATAACTCAAAGATCAACCTACACATAAGAGGGAAACACCCATCGGCCCTTAATTTTGCATAACAATCCCAATATTTCTTCTAGGATCGACTTTTGGGGGGCTTTCATCTAGGTTGCCCATTTCTAAATCAATATTTTTCGATCGACGATCGAGGGAAGATGGAGACGGGAAAGGGCTATCAGGTAAGGAAACGAGGAAGCAGGGGAATGGAACGATGACAGATAGATTGGGGAATGTGAGAGAGCCGTGGAAAGGAGACAAAGGCTGGTGAAGAGCACAGTGCTTGGGGAAATGGGAAATGAAGCGGGTATTGGGGTTATTAGCGGGGGCATGTGGAAGGGTTTTTTGGGAAAGGAAACAATATAATTAATCCCAAAAAACCAATTGCATGTTTGCTTTTGTTTTTCTGGAACAATGGCGTTCGGGGAAAACACATCCAACCAAAGCCTTTATTTTTGGCAAATATTTCTTACAACGAATAGATTTTCTACTAATTAAAAATGACACGTTTGGAATAATATAAAAGGGATAGGATCTTATAAAAAAAGATAGGATCTCGAACGAATTTGCAAATACCAACATATAGTCGGAATGCAGAAAATAATTACCTAACGATTTAACAATCAACTCATACTTCCAGACCAACGCCCAAACCACGCCTTCCAACATCATCCTCAGCTAAACACGGGCAAACAATGGGCAATTTTAAAGGTACATGGAAGACAGTTAAATCATGGAACTCGCTTGAATAATTCAATTCAGAAATCCAAACCCTTAAACACAAGTCTAGTTTAAAATTATCATAAAAACGGAAAAAATATCTAACTCATAGTTGTTCAACACAGAATCCTTTAGCCTTCCATTAGGTTAGGGTAAACACAAATAAATAAATAAATAAAGAAAATAAAACTAACCTTAAAGGACCTCAGCACTAGGATATGAAAACTTCAATCAGTCTTCAAAGATTTTATAAATTTACAAAAGATTTA
>JACGDI010005720.1:608274-620126 GCA_014898725.1 Jacaranda copaia
TCCTTTATTAGCAGATTTTTTATATTCTTGAGTAACCTTGATTATGTTGTCCAAGGTTTCTTGGCCTTCCATTTGACCAGTAGTTTTATCAGGTTGAAGTATTTTATTCCACCATTTGATGTAATAAGTCCTATAGAGACATGGAATATTGTCTTCTGCAAAGCTGACTTCTGGCACCCATTTCTAGATCCAGGAAATTGAAAACTCCATAAAGAAAAATATTGCAGCCTTGTTAGAAACCATTTGGTCCTTAGCTTCAGACTCCTTGAGTTGTGGAGAACAGTCAACCCATTGGTCAAACGCCTATCTAAATTGATCAGGAAGAATCAAAGGAGTTGGGCCGTAGGATTTCCATTAATTTAAAAACCAATTTGGAATTTGAAATTTAAAAACTTCAGGACATATGTTATAAACCAAGTATGTTTTTTTCTGGGGTTTTCATAAAGAAAAACTTTTGTAAAAGCATGGATATAATCCCAAAAGTTAAATTTGAAAATTAACTTATTGATATGAAATAGCCCAATAGGCCCAACTGGCCCAACATCTAACAAGATAACCCACAAGGCCCAAAAATGGAATCTATTTGGTCGATCGGTATCGACCTCACTTGGAAGTATCTACGGTCGACATGTATTGACCTGAAGACTACTTCGATAATTCAAGCATTGAGTCTGATTGACATTGATCGACCTCCGACGTTCACTCAAATCCCCACCGGGCATGTTGATCTGATGGTTCGAGCCCACTCCAATAACATGTGGCAGTCGATGCAACCGTTGCCAATAATTCTGACAACTCTGACAACCCTACCAACAACTTTGGGAGAAATGTGCCTCTATTGGAACGGTTTACCTGGAAAGCAAGAGATTTAGCTATCTGGCATAGTATTGGAATCTAGACATGAAATGACTCCTAACCCCCTGGCATGGAAAAAAGCTAGTGCACCAGATATGGATACTTTGGTAAAATCATGCCCACAGAAGCTATAAATATCTCTGGCCCAATCTCGCTCAAGGTAATGCCATTTACACTATACACCTTACTTTCTCTATATTTTGTTTGATTATCCTCTCGACCAGAACTAACTTGAGCATTGGAGTGCCTTAGTTAGGGACACCTCAACTAGCCTAACGTGTGTTTGGTTGTAGATCTCAAGCCCAGAATCATATTCAACCCTCATTTCCTTTACAAGCTGCTTTTAGCAGCATCATTTGACACCATCTGTGGGAAACTTTGAGATTGCAGTGAAAAAATGGTGAGCACAAGCAGAGTAACATCTGGAAAGGAAGAGAACAAGAGGTCCATTTCTCCACCTTTCCCTAACACCCAACAAGACACAATCACTCCAGGCACGAGCGCCCTCCAGGAACAGCTGGTGATGCTACCCATGTCCCAGTTGATGCAACTGATCAGTGAATAGATTTCCACCCAAATAATGGCTCAGTTATCTGTTGTCCTAAATAGGTATACCTCAGTGTCTACCTCCACCGCCAGTGCAGCTCCATAGCCGCCACCGCTGAAAAATAGACCTTAGGAAAATAGCCTCTCTCACCATGAAGCTAGGCAACCTCTCACCTTGTGCGAGATTAGTCCCAGGCACCAGTAGGTAAAGAGGAGACGTCCAAAACTACGCGAGGAGGTGGCGGACTCAGAAAATCACGTTCGACCTAATCGAGCCTTATAGTGCGATAGGGTCGAACACTCAAAGCGTGACTATCGTAAAGATTGAGGAGAATCTATAGATTTGGCATATCGGCCCAGTCGAGCCCCGCAACGCGAGAGGACCAAGCGCATCAGGTCAGGTTTTGATCGAAATACAACCTAGGTGGATCGGGATGAGTGGGAGAAAGTATCCCACAAGTCTAACAGTTGAACAGACGCCTCAATGAGATCTTGAGGAGAAATACTAACAGGGCTCCAAACTTGGATGCTCCTCAAAGGTCTCATCGGGAGAGAGGATTTCCATTTATGTAGGAGATCATCAATGAATGCATCACCATGGACGCCAAAGACCCCATCGGCCTCTCTAGGTACAATAGCTCCACTGACTCCAACGAGCATTTCATGCAGTTTGAGCACATGATGCAGCTACACGATCACAATGAGTTTATTCATGCCAAAATGCTGGTAACCACCTTCCAAGGCATCGCACTAGACTGATTCGTGAAGCTGGAGCCATCAATGATCTACTCCTATGACCAGCTGTGCAATAAATTCCTGCACCAGTTTGCCAGTCGGAGGAAGGCTAAGCTCCCCAATACCCACCTCAATACCATCAAGCAGAATGAGGGAGAATCCCTCTAGGACTTCTTTACCAGATCGACAACCCTAGGATTGAGTTCTTGATCGATGTGCATTTTCTAGGGCTTAGGCATAAAGAGTGCGCAGATGTTCTAGTGCGGGAAAGACTCGAGTCGATAAAGGAGCTGCTCGACTTGGTCGAAAGATACATGACCTAGGAGAAGATGAACAAGCTCAAGTTTGGATCCTCCGAGGTTGATAAGAAAAAGATGGACAGAGACAACCAAAAACACAAAGAGCGAGATTGGTCTTTGATCAAACACTTCCACAATTATACACTGTTGAATATTTCGAGAAAGGAGGTCTTATACGCTATCCAGCATGAAAACCTCCTCAAGAAGCTAAGAAAATTGATGGAGACTGAGGCCATGAAGAAATCAGAGAAATACTGCTACTTCCACAGACATAAGGGACATGATACTGGCGAGTGCTTTAATCTTCAGGATGAAATTAAGAGATTGATCAGGCAGGGTCATCTCAAGAAGTACATAGCTATGGAAGCCCAGACCAAAGGGGGCAAAACCGACTGGACTCTCCATAGAGAAAGGTCAATTACCCCTAGGAGAGATGACAAAGGAAAAAAGCCTACCCAAGATGACCACCCACCCATCAGAGGAGTTATTGACATGATTGCAAGAGGCCCCACTAGGGGGGACTCTAAGTCCGCTCATAGACAGACACAGAGGAGACTTGAGTCCAATAAAGCTTCACCTGTGGAGACAACGTTCCACCTCTTTATGACTGCAGAGCCTATTTCATTCACGAATGCTAACTTGGCCCATCTTGAGGGCAAAAATATTGATCACAAAATAGATTGCCCAATGGTCGCGTCCATGGAGATCGCAAACTTTGAGGTGTGGAAGGTTCTAGTCTATAATGGCAGCTCAGCGAATGTCATATTCTTATCTACACTGAAAAGAATGAACTTGGGCAAGTTAAAATTTTAGCCTGTGCGCACACCGCTGTCGGGTTCGGGGGGTCAGAGATCATACCGGAGGGATCGATCGACTTAACCATATCTTTTGGGGAGGCTCCTCGAAGGAGAACATTAATGTTGAATTACCTTGTGGTTGACACCCCATTCGCCTATAATATCATCATTGGCCGAGCCGCCTTCAATGACTTTCGTGCCATCATATCTACATATTATTTGAAAATAAAATTTCTAACTCCAGCTAGCACAGGCGAACTTTTGTGCAATCTGAAGGAGGCATGGAGATGCTACAGCATTTCGATCGAGCCATCTAGGCAGAAGACTTGACCACAGCTGAAGACTTTGAAGGACGCCTCTGTAGCGGAACCCGAAGAGTCCCAACCCAGCAAAAAGAAAAAATTGAAGAACACTAGGGTGGAGCCGGTTGGGGAATTCATGACAATTGAGCTCGAAGAGGGCAACCTCGAGGAGACAACCCGTATTGGGATGGACTTAGGGCCCCACTTGGAATGTCTCATGGTTGACTTCTTGAGGAGAAATGTCAACGTCTTTACGTGGAAGACATCCGACCTGTAGGGGATCGATCCTAATATCATTGTGCACTGCCTCAACACTAACCATTCATACAAGCCGATCAGGTAGAAGACGAGGACGTTCAATGCCAAGAGGATGCAGATCATCGAGGAGGAGGTTAGAAAACTCTTAGACGTAGGCTATGTTGTAGAAATTCTGTACCCCTCATGGCTTTGTAATGTTGTTTTAGTCCAAAAAATTGATGAACAGTGGAGAATGTGTAACGACTTTACTAATTTAAATAAAGCATGTCCTAAAGATCCTTACTCCCTACCTCGGATAGATTTACTAGTTGATTCAACTGCTAGATGTGAGTTGTTGAGTATGATGAATACATTCCAAGGCTATCATCAAATATTCATGGCACCCGAAGATAGGGATAAAACATCTTTTATTATCCCTAATAGTGTCTATTACTTTCTGGTCATGTCATTTGGTTTGAAGAATGCAGGGGCAACTTATCAGCAATTAGTGAACTTTATGTACAAAGATGAGATCGAGAAATCAATAGAAGTCTACGTTGATAACATGATAGTCAAGACAGAAAAAGCCTAAGACCACCTACTCGACCTCAGTCATACTTTTGAAATTTTGAGAGCATTCGAATTAAAGTTGAACCTGAACAAATGTACTTTTGGAGTTCGAGGAGAGAAATTTTTGGGCTATATGGTCAGCCAAAGAGGCATTGAAGCCAATCCACAAAAAATTCAGGTAGTCTTGGATATCACCCCTCTGAGAACAATTCGGGAAGTTCAGAGGTTAGTTGGAAAAATTATAGCTTTGGGTAGATTTATTGTGAGGTTAGCTGATAAGAGCCTACCTTTCTTCAAAATCATAAAGAATGCTAGAAAGACCAGTTTTCGATGGACGAAGCAATGTGACTAGGTGCTGATTGAATTAAAATAGTATCTGACCTCACCACCGATGTTGGCAAAACTCTGGTTGGGAGAAGTACTTCAGATATACTTAGTAGTCTCGGAGGCGTCAATCAGCTCAATACTGATATTGACCCAGGACGACAATCATCAACCAGTCTACTATTGCAGTAAGTCACTCCAAGGACCAGAGCACAATTATTTGGAGATTGAGAAGTTTGCATTGGCCTTAGTGGCCGTTGCTCGAAAGCTGAGACTATACTTCCAGTCTTACTTTATCATAGTGCTAACGAACTAGCCATTGAAGCAAGTGTTGGCCAAGCTTGATACATCAGGCAGATTGACCAAACGGGCGATCGAGCTCAGAGAGTTTGATATCAAATTTCAACTTTGAATAGCTATCAAAGCACAGGTGCTCTTTGATTTCATTACAGAGCGAATTGATTTATCCAATCAGAGTACTGTAGCCCCTCTTGTTTGGACTTTGCAGGTTGATGGGTCATCAATAACATCTGGTGGAGGCATAGAGGTCACTCTTCGCTCCCCATATATAGAAGAATTTGATTTTGCAATCAAACTAGACTACATAGTCACAAATAACGAGGCAGAGTATGAGGCCCTGTTAGTAGGAATGAGATTGGCGCTTGAGCATCGGATTGAGTACCTAGTCGCATTCACAAGCTCTTAGTTGGTGGCTGAACAAGTTAGAGGGAATTTTGAAGCAAAAGACCAGTCGATGGCCCGGTACCTGGTAGAGGTAAAGAGGTTGCAGCAATCTTTCAAAAAATTTACTCTAAGCCAGGTCCCTCGATTCGAGAATGAATGAGCAGATGCCCTTTCCAAGTTTGCCAACTCAATCAAAGGAACGACAGATAAAAAGATTACATTTCTAGTTTCAAACAGGCCGTCGATCACACTAACAGATGAAAATCTTATAACCACCATCGGCGAGGCATTTCTTTCATGGCAGACTCCATTAAAACTATACCTCAGCTAAGGTATTATCTTAGATGACAAGAATGAGGCTAAGCACCTATGAGGTCAGGCTTCCAAATTCAGCCTCAATGAGCACGGCCAACTATACAAAAGGTCCCTCAATGGACCCCCTTTGAGATGCTTGGATCGGGACCAGGCATCCGAAGTGTTGCAACATGTTCATGTAGGTATGTGTGGCAACCATTCTGGGGGTAGGTCTCTTGCCCATAAAATAATCAGGTATGGTTACTTTTGGCCAACGTTGTTGAAAGATTCAGTGGATTTTGCACGCAAGTGTGCATCTTGTCAGGTCTATTCCAACCTACCACATCAGCTAGCTGCACTGATAGTTAATATTGAGATTTCCTGGCCATTTGATCAATGGGGAATCAATATTGTGGGTTCCCTGATGAGGTCAATTGGGCAGCAAAAATTTGTTATCTTAGTGGTCAAATATTTCACTAAATGGGTTGAGGCTGAAGCCATTCCTAAGATAATCGATAAAAAGTTTCATATGGAAGAATATCATTTGCCATTTTGGACTACCTAAGATACTTATTTCAAATAACGGCACCTAGTTTCAGAGTAAGAGCACACGAGGATGGTACAAGGCTTTGGGGATCGCACAATATTTCACATCGGTAGGCAATCTCTAGTCGAATGGACAAACTGAGGTGACCAACCAGACTGTCCTCGACCAGTTGAAGGCCAGAATTGAGGACACCAGAGCAAATTGGGAGGACGACCTGCTCGGTGTACTGTGAGCATACAGGACAACCCCCCAGACAGCCACTGGTCACACCCCTTACAGCCTGGTGTATGGGTCGGAGGTAATTGTACCTTCATAATTGATCCAACATACTGCTCGAATCATCCATTACCACTCATTTAAGAACACTTTGGAAAGGAAGTTGGATCTAGAAACCATCAACGAGCATCATCATGAGGCCTATAACACAATGCAATGCTACTGATCGAAGATGACCCAGTTCTCTAATAAAACAGTCAAGGAGCGCCGTTTTAATGTTGGAGACCTTGTTCTCAAAAAGGTGGAGGTCTCTAAGAATGTAGGCAAGCTTGAACCAAAATGGGAAGGGCCATATTTTATTATCAAAGTAGCAAAGTATAATACCTAGTGGTTGGCGAACATGCAAGGAGAGGAACTCCCCCGCCCGTAGAACGCCATCAATCTCAGAAAATTTTTTGTTTAAATTTGTATGGCGTGTATCCTTGTGGCTTGTTGGCCTAAATAAAATTATAATTTTACTTGCTGAATTTTTATCTTTAATATTTCCAATCGACCCCGTAGCCAACAACCAAGTAGCCCCATGCTGCTACCTCAACGGCCCTCAGTTGTCCAATATTCTAGTCGACCCCATAGTCGACGACTAAGCAGCCCCTTGCTGCCACCCAAATGGCTTGCAGCCGTCCAAATCTCTAGTCGATCTCATAGTCGACAACTAAGCAGCCCTTTGCTACCACCTAAACGGCTCCTAGCCGCCCAAGTTTCTAGTCGATCCCGTAGTCAACGAACAAGCAGCCCCTTGCTGCCACCTAAACATCTCCTTACCTTCCACGTCCATCGTCGACCCCATAGTTGACAATTACACAGCCTCACACTGCATTTATTTGATCATCCGCCTTTTATCAACCCCATACTAGGCAATGATGTCCTACCATTTTAAAGAGGCAATTAATGCTAAAGGTCAATCAGATAACAATTGTGCAATCGATGATACAGTCGTGCAATACCATTGCTACATAATAGAAAAGAAGTTGAACATTACACAGAACAAGAATGAAAGAAAAGATGTGTCTTTTATTGATGACGCTTGGGCAAAGTACATACTTACAAAAAAATGAAAAAAAAAGTTCATGATGAAAACAGAATGAAACAGCTGGTCTAGGTTGGTTTTAGAATTTGCTTAGCTCCCCTCGATGACGTTCAGCCCATTACACATCTGGCTCAGGCTCCACATGGGCGAGCGAAGAGATTGCCCTAGGAGGTTCTAATGGTTCTGAAAGATTGCCCAAAAAATTGGTTGACCGTAGCACGTACTGCGCTAGGTCAACCTGTTCATCCCTCAGTTCGATGATAAGATCTTCTGCGAATGCAAACTCTGTACATATCTGCTCGAGCCTGGCTTCGACCTCAACCTTTCTTTTTTCTTTCTCAGACTGGGGCGCATCTGGAGTGGCAGTAGCAGTTTCCCCATCGGTACCTTGCATAGGGCTGCCTTCCGCTGGCTCAGGGAAGGGCTCCATTCTATCATTGAGCAGCAGGCTAATCCTTTCCTTGTCCTTAACGCGAAAGCAGTAGCCTAAATGCTCTAGTTGCTTGATAGCTCACTGATATGCTTCATGGGCATCATCTATGCTCGCAACCGTGTTAACATCCTGGAAAGTAGTGCTGATAAAGAACTGTTCAACAGCCTCACGCTGCACCGCAGACAGATGTTGGAGGAATACTTCTTTGGCCTGGCTGGTCATCTCTGCATGACCCTTCACTCGATCGGATTGGAAGCTCACCTACCGATTAAGGTGCAACTTCTTGTCTATATCATCCATTCGACTACAGTACTCGACAGCCTATAGCAGCTGTTGATCTTTAGCCTCGAGCTATTTTTTGAGGTCGGCCACCCTCTTATTTAGTTGCTCGATCTACAGCTGGGAGGACTCGAGCTGTACCTTCATTGTTTCCAACTCCTCCCAACCTCCAGCTCCTTCTTTGCAGCAAGCGCCATCTCCGACTGTCGGAACATATTGTAGCCTAGCTGTCTTATCTGAAACACAGCAATGTTATTCGCAAACCAATAGAAACATAATGAAAATGGCATGGTCAAAACTTATCGACCTCACACTTACCATATTGCAGTAATAAGACATTATCTTCATGGTCCCGAACTGGCTCAGATTCATGAATTTATGATGGTCGTTCAGGAAGAGGCCAGAAGTCATCCACTTCAGGGCATTAGGGGCAGTCGACCCCCCTTCAATGATCGACGTCGAGTCGGTTATGTCATGGTCTCGATCCATCATGAACCTTGAAGGGGATAGTCGAGGGAGCTAAAATATTGGGCCCTCGCTGGTTTTTCCAAAAAGGTCCCAGCCCGTTATGACTTTCTGCTTCCCTTTGCCCCCAGTGGCCTTCTTAGGAGTCGATTCCTCCAGCTCAACCAGTTGCCTCTTACCCTAGCCCATGGGGCTGCTCGGCTTGGGCACCCCCCAATGAGTCGATTGTGTCTCAGGAGCCATCTCGATTTGCAGCGGCAACGAGTCAGATGTCGACCTCGTAAATACCATCTTCTCAGCTTTACCTCCTTGTCGAGCTGCTGCTGTAGCTTGTCGACAAGCTTGGGCCCTCAGAGCTTGGACCTGCGATTCGTTCCTACTACGGACCATGATTTCATTTTGATCTGTACAAACAGCAATTTGGAAAATATCAATTGCGAACAGATAGACAGCGTACCATAAAAACAATCAACAGAAAATTTCTACCTAGTCGATTGCCCGCAAGCAGGTTGAGGAGTGTCGGTGATAAATCAGCCAGCACCAAACACCTCTCCTCGGTCAGTGCAGAGGCCTCAATTTGCCCAAATCCGACCAAATCCTGAATAAAGGTGTTGGGCTAACTAGGTGTTTGGTTGCCCGACATCTCTATCGACCCCCTCTGCCAACCTCCTAGAATGGTGAGCACCCCCGATCCTTGAATATAGAAGTAGTATTTCTTCCACTCTTGACCATAAGAAGATGTGGGGGATATCAAAAACTTTCATCGAGGTTGAGCAGTAAGGTAATAAAAATCAGACTTCTCGATATTGCCCGACTTTTGAGACATTGGGAGGTGGAATAAATTTGAAAAGTTAGCAAAAGAGACTGGCTGGTCGAAAAGGTGCATCAAAATTGCAAAACTGTATAGGGTCGACAAGCAGTTAGGGAGGAATTGGGTGATGCAAACCCCTAGTCCTATGAGGAGGTCGACTATAGGCTGGGCAAGTGGGAACCTCAGATTGCATTTCAACCCCTCCTCAAACACAGTTATAAACCCCCAGGGAGGTCAATGCATTTTACCTCGAGCCCCCAGTGCTACCATCTCAAATTCGTCAGGAATGTGATAGGCTGCCCTAATCCTCACTAAATCAACAACGATTATTTTTTAGGCTATTTCTGCGTAATAATTCAGGGTAAACAATCGATCCCGACTAGAAGGCATTTCAACGGGCCCAACCTCCCCCTCTAATACTACCCTAACATCTCTGGAACTGCTACTGCTACTACTACTACTAGAACTGCTACTACTATTGGAACTGCTACTACTACGGGAACTATCGTTTTCACTTAAAGATGAACTAGATTGAGTAGTGCTCTCACTCTTAGTATTCCCCCTATAGACCATGTTCTCAGACCTGCTGCTATCAGAATCAGCACTAACAGACATGGTTCTACAATGTAAAGGTAGAAAAAATACAGGTATAACATGGACACTTACAGTGTTAGTTTCTCAAGCAAAAAGTATGAAGCAAGAAACTTTTCAACAATGGAGACTCTATCTGATATTTAGGCTGCAAAAGTGTGAATGAAGGGACTTATCCCCCTATTTATAGGCAATCGTAAATGGGAAACCATGTAACTGCCATCATGACAGCCTGTCCCCATATGCTTTGTATCCTACATGCTTCATATCTTGTGCATTGATAGCTATATTAAATGCAAAGAAACCACCTCAAACCCTGGTCAGTATTTTGAAAACCCAGGTCAAAATTTCAAAAATCCTGGTCAAGCATATTAAATGCTATGGATGAATGTAAACTCCCTGCCCTTGATCATCGATAGGCTCGATTAGGACCGCGAGTTGACGGGACTCATAATATGAGATAGCCCAATAGGCCCAACAGGCCCAACATCTAACGATACGGCCCGTAAGGCCTAAAGATGGAATATGTTTGGTTAATCGGTATCGACCTCACTTGGGAGTATCTACGGTTGACCCGTATCAACCTGAAGACTACTCTGATTATTCAAGCATTGAGTCTGGTCGACATTGATCAACCTCTGACATTCACTCAAATCCTTGCCGGGCATATTGATCTGATAGGTTGAGCTCACTCCAATGACATGTGGCAGTCGGTGTAACCGTTGTTAACAACTCTGACAACTCTGACAATCCTGCCAACAACTTTGGCAGAAACGTACCTCTATTGGAACGGTTTACCTGGGAAAGCAGGAGATTTAGCCACCTGGCATAGTATTGTAATCTGGACATGGAATGACTCCCAACCTCTTGGCATGGGAAAAAGCTAGTGCACCAAATAAGGGTACTTTGGTAAAATCACGCATACAGAAAATTATAAATATCCTAGGCCCAGTCACGCATAAGGTAATGCCATTTACACTGTACACCTTACTTTCTCTATATTTTATTTGATTATCCTCTCGACCAGAACTAACTTGAGCATCGGAGTGCCTTAGCAAGGGGCACCTCGACTAGCCTAACGTGTGTTTGGTTGCAGATCTCAAGCCCAGAATCATATTCAACCCTCATTTCCTCTACAAGTTGCTTTCAGCAACATCACTTATTATCTTTAGTAACAAATTCTTTTTCTTTAAATAAGGATATTCCCCATTCTTCTGCAGAAATAATTTTCCTAATTATTATTTTACTAAAAATAAAAATAGATTTATCTTGTGAGCTTGGAAAGAAATGTGAAATCTCACAAGAGCCAGTAGAAATTAAAATACTTTCATAGTATGATCTTAGTTTATAAGAACTTACGTCATATGATGCCATATCTAAATACCTTTGGATTATTATCCATGGTTCATTTTCCATTTAAGATCATTATGTTCAAGGATCATTATCAAATCCTTATGATCTTTTTGCTCAAAAGTTGTGAGAGAATCCTCATCAATAGGAGAAGCACTATTAGTAGCAACGTTAACAAAGGAAGGCTTTGAAGGATTATCAGATCCTTCAGGCTTGTAAAGAGTTGATTGGCTGGGAGAGAAAGTCCTTTTAGAACTTTCTTGAAACTGCTTAAATTGTAGAAATTCTGCAAAAAGCGAATCATTAGGTTGGATAAAAGGGTGAGGGAAAGAAGCATTTGGTGCTTGAGAAATGGCTGAATTTATCAATTTTTGTTTGCCATGTTGTATTAATGGCACTCTATTATCAGATGAATTTGAGCTATTATTAG
>JACGDI010005720.1:632264-688030 GCA_014898725.1 Jacaranda copaia
ATATTATTTACACATGTCACTTTTCAATTGGCCCAAAAATTAAGCCGTCTACACCCTCAAAAGAGGTTTACCAAAAAACACCCACACAATGAAATCTTAAGTACTCCAATTGCAAAAACAATGAGTACTCAAGATGAAATCGCCATAATAAGACCTCAAGTAACATGAAAAATAATGTGATTCAGCAACACAACCTAATAGGTCCTAAAGAAATGCCTCTATGAGAAACCACAAAAGGCTCCTAGAATAACTTTGCACTTCTAGACAATCTTCTAAGTATGAACCTCTTCGAAAAATGCTAAGTGATCTGCTAACCAAGATGCAACAACAAAAATGGCTAAGTTTTGGTGAAGCCTAAAACCTCGACTTCATCAAAGAAAAAGACCCTATGCCTCCCATGATCCAACTCCTTTAGAGTAGGCACACAAAGCAATATTGTCGACATCAAATTAAGTCTCGTGAGCTCTGAAAATGTTATGGGAAGGACAATCCCCTGAATACAAACTTAGTTAACCTTATAGTGGTTGTTTGCCTCAAAAGCACTCACCTCACCAGTGCCCAAAGCAAAAGATAATGAATTATGTTGAGAAATCATCCTAGTCACGAAGACAACATCACAAGCTTCCCAAAAAATGTCTAAGTACTTCGTAAAACTCTGCCAACAATCATGGAGAATCTTTAACGCAAAATGCTCCACAAAATATCTAAGTCCTATACATAATGCAAAGTCCCATAGGAAACCCAGGTGACCTTAGAAGCTCAAAAGTTTGCAAAAATTCTAATGTTAAGTCGCTCAAGAAGCATAAAGTCCCTCAAGAGAGTTTAAACACTATCCATACCAACCCTTATTTAAGTAGCTAAACTTTCAAGAAAAAGAAAAGGAGTCATAATTAGTGGCCAACTGTCTTGGTAGGCGTTCGCACCTTGTCAAGCACTTGAATGCCCCACAGGCATTATCTCAACTAGCCTAAAGGGAGTGGTCTCCATATTAGTCCCCCAGAACTAAAGCTCAACAAAAAAAATCAAGATGCCTACTAGGCATATTAATTTTGAAGAAGCATAAAGTACTCATATGAACTTAGAATCGTGTCAATGATCCCAAATAATCTCTTAAACATGAGACATTTCAACAATGATTCCAAAGGATCTCCAAAGCATGAGACATTTGAATAAAGAAATTTTCTAAGTTATTTGAAGGGCATGAACTCCTTTAAACATTCTAAGTAATTCCAAAAGCTTAAAGTTTTACCTAAAACCACCCAAGGGGACAAAATACATTTATCGTTGGTCGATACCCCAAACAACTACATTTGTCAAAAGAACAAATATCAAAGATGTCTAGCAAAACCCAAATACCTTGAAAAGGCCTTATGGCCAAACAGCTGAGAATGGATTGGCCACCCAACCTAGGTGCATTAAGAGATGCCTCATACTAGACAATAAAATATATATATATATATATATTATTTATTGAGACATGTTAAAATTTATGAAATAAAGAGAGATAAAAAATAAATTTAGATTTTATTATATTTTCAATATGAAAATATAATTTCAAATTAACATTAGGAGGTTTGATGATAGAGCAAATTAAATCCTTAATTGTAAAAAGTAAAAATAGATTAAAAGGGCCCAATTAATTGAATAATGAGTAAATTAAAAAGACCATATAGCTTAATTGACCAAGTCCATCAAAATGCACATTTAAACTCTAGTGGGTCGAAACTCATAAAAGATAAAATATTGTAAATACTAAATCCCAAAATCAAACACAACATGAAAAATTATTTGCAAAAACTCGAAAGTACAAGCTCTCTTTGTTTTAGAGAAAAAAACTCAGAAAACTCTGTTGCTTTTTACAAATAACGTTAGCTCCAACGGGAAGCAGCATTAGTGCCTAATTTGATACTTATTGAACACCTTTTTATTTTAAACTTATCTAATAAAATAAAAGTATATTATTGTAGATGTTTTAAATTTATTAAATGAGATTAAAATCTATAATATAATTTTGGATATAACATAATGTTTTAGTTAAATTATGCTGAGTAATCAATTATTTAGTGGTATTGTCCTTGTGCTTATATGTGTAAAGTTTAGGATTCAAATTCTAGGTATAAGTATACATGTGCATGTGTAAATAATAAAAAATAAATCAATCGCACTAAAATATAAATTAAAATATTAAATTAACTTAAAAATTTAAAATTTGATCAAAATTAAAAAATTATAGTAAAAAACCCTTTTATCAAAATAAATAAAAATAATAATAACAACCTCCCTTGAAATTAAGGGTAATTATATGTCCACTCTCTATAATTTTGCAAAATTGCAATCACGTAACAGAAAGTATAAAATAACTAAGTTACCCTTAAGTATTTGAAGAAGAAAAATAACAAGAAATGTAAAAAGGCAAAAAAATTCTACATCAGTATAAAAAAATATTTATAAGTATAATATATCTCTATATCTATCTTCTATCTATCTATATATATACTTTTAGCCTGTCCAAACTAGCCCCATGGTTCACCAAAACCCCGAGAGTTAGAACAGCCATTTTGAAACCATAACAGAAGTTGGGCTTCTGTCTCAACACTTTACAACGGCGTAGGTTGGCCAAATCGGAGGCTAAGTTCCGAGAAATTGGTCAAAATGTGATTTTTTGAATTGTCGCGGCAATGCGAAATGGAGTAAAATAAGTGGTAGAAGTCCATGAATTTTACATCTGCAAATATAGGGAAATCTGTCAATAGATTTAACAAAGAATGCCAAGTATTGAAGATGATTCACCACCAAAATCTAATAAGAATCATGACAGCTTGTAGTTTGGTAGAATTTAAGGCTCTGGTTTTATCCTGTATGGCTAATGGAATGGAGTACTTGGAAATGGGGGAGGTTTTAGCTGGGGGAGGTCGCGAAGAAGATGAGTCTTTTCTTTTATTTTTCTCTTTTAATTTAATCTTAATTTTGCAAACTTTATATAATTCTTTAATCCTTTTCATTTAGAAATTATATTTAGATATTTTTTTAGTTCTTAGATATGAAATTCTACAATATTAAAAATTTATTTAAATTTATTATAAACAAATCTATATATCAAAAATATATTAGTTTAAAATATATAAGTTTGCATGTTTAATTAATAATTTTTATTTTATTTTTAAGTATATGTACATTTCACTTTCCAATTTACAAAGAGAAGAATATTATACAAAAAGTTAATATATAATTTTTTTTAATTTTTGGTTTGCATTTTAGAAAAGTTCAATCTTATTAAGAAAAATAAAATAGTTATAATTAATTATAGGAAAATTTTTAATTCTTAGTTTACATCCCAAAAAATTGAAAACCACTACAATTAGTTTCTAAAATATTATCGCCATAATGTATTACGTCAAAAGTGCTAAAGCATGTTACATCATTTTATTTTTTGTACAATTTATTGTACTATATTTTACTAATATTTATAAATTTATCATATCAATTTCACTTTCATTATGATCTTGAATAATAAAAAGAAAGATATATAAAACATTATCATCAACGTTGTCATAACGAAGCTCTATGAAATTTAAATCAGTTTATAATACGTAAAATTATGGTAATTATTGAATATGAGCACAATAAACATTTTTATATGTTATAATATATTTTAGATATTTTTAAAAAATTTTAAATACTTTAAACTATAAAATATGTGGAACTTACGTAATTGTTCTGCAATACTACAATGAATTAAAATGATAATCTTTGTTCTATTTTCTGCTACCATTCCTACGAACCATATTTGGCCTCGCTCTACCTTCGCACCCATGAAAAACCCCTTGTTGTAATTGGCATAATGTAAGCCTAATTACATGTTTAAAAAGAGAGATATTATATTTGGATGGATGCCAATTAGGTTGGAATTCGAAGATAATGTTAGTGTTAAAATAGATGAGGAATAATTATTAAGTGCTATGAATTGAGTTGTTCCACATAGAAACTTTGACAAAGTGGAGATTAGTTTGTGCCTTATAAAACTAAGTGGAGGAGTTGAAAGGTTAGTTCAACCTTTCACTTGTCCCACATTGGCTTTATAAAGAAATGTAGATTAGTGTATATTGAATTTAAAAAAGAATACTTGGTGATAGTATCCATTAAGGGGTTCATATAGGTGAACCACATGGGCGCCACTGCCACCCAGCTCGGCTCCAGATCCAAATGCAAGTGTTAGGGTGAGTTGTCTCAATCTTATCTTTTTTGACAAAATTCAATTGAATTTTAAATTTTAAATTCAAATTTATTTAACCGATGCTTGATTGGATAGCGGTTTGACCAAGTAAAAACCCATTAGAGATCATAGCCACTAATAATTAGGGATATGGCAACTGCAACCAGTCCTAATTTTCTCTATAAATAGTCTTCCTCTAGTAGACTTTAAAATACACTCACAGAACAAAATCCTCTCTAATATAGGTTATCTTCCTTTTCCCTTCTCTCTGATATTGTTATCTCCCTATCTTCTAGTCATTTCAACTATCTAATTCTAATGAATTGAGTTACTATTTAAGGTGAATGAGAAGAGGTGAATCAGAAAAGGTGCACTTGATCATTTTAGACCATTTTATCCTGGGAAGAGTAGTGCTGTACCCATTGCACTGGTGAGTCGGGGCGTTCATTTCTTCAAACAAATAGAATTTGTCTTTAATTTGGTCATTTGATTAATTCTATTATGATACAGGATCTTTAGATAAGTTTCTTGAATTTTTTGTATTTAAATTACACAAATTGATAGCATGTTTTTATTATTTTGATGCCTCAGTTTGCTATGTAATTTTTTACTTTTTTATAAATCTTAACATGTTGAATATATGAATTATGTTATGCCTTGATTACCTTGAATGTATAATTTGTATTGTGCCATACCAGTTATGCTTGAATTTATAATTTGATAAAAATGCATGTTTTACCGTCTTGTGATTATTTGTTTCAACTCACTATTGATAATTTGAATTACTTTAATTGCTTTACTACATGTTGGTAATATTCTTGAAACAACAATCTTGAAGAAATGAATATTGCATGTGTCAATTATTTGCCATAAATTCTGCTAAGTTTTCTGACTAGATATCTTGTCTAGGAATTTTACCTAGAATACTCT
This sequence comes from Jacaranda copaia, assembly GCA_014898725.1. Taxonomy (NCBI): domain Eukaryota; kingdom Viridiplantae; phylum Streptophyta; class Magnoliopsida; order Lamiales; family Bignoniaceae; genus Jacaranda; species Jacaranda copaia. Next base: position 637,408 of record JACGDI010005720.1, read on the forward strand.
GGAAGTTTGCCTAGATATCCTGCTTTAGGATTATTGTTCTTGAGAAATTTGTAATGGATTCCACTTCTTGTGTTGTTGGTGATATAGTGCTAGCAAAAGTTGACCTTTTCAGACTACCGAAAAAATTCACAGGCTAGTACTTTAAGCGTTGGCAATAGTGCATGAAAATTTGGCTGATGATGAAAGGTCTTCTTTTGTTGATTCAATTGACCATGCCAAAACCAACTTAAATTGATCCTAAAACTAAAGAAATAGTCAAATGGAAAGTGAGGGATCAAATTATTTGAGGAGTGATGCTGTCAGCTTTGTTCGATACACTCTTTGATGTATACTGTTCTGATTCCTACACAACTAAGTCTTCATGGGATAAATTGGATACAAAATACAATACTAAAGAGCAGGGGCTCAAAAAGTATTTGGGGTCCAAATTCCTGAATTATCAGATGGTTGAGGACATGTCTGTATCTGAATAAACACATGAACTAATCAATCTAGAGCATTCCTTAGCTGATGCTAATATGAAAATTCTTGAGAAATTTATGGTTATGTTAACTGTCGATAAGTTTCTCAAGTCATGGGAAAGTTTTGGCATGAAACTAATGCATCAAAAAGGAAAATTGACTTTAGATTATCTGATGATCGCCATAAGCATTGAAGAGGAACACAAAAATCAAACTCATAGTGTTCTTGTTGAGTATCACCCTAAGGCAAACGTAATTCTAGGAAAGAAGAAAGTCAACAATAAAATAAATCAAATAAACTCAAACTCTAACACCATTGATAAAGAAAAAGCCAAAGATAATAAGAAACCTAAGGCAAATAGACCTTCCTAGAATTGTGAACAACAGGGGCATTGGGCTAAAGAATGTCCCTCCAAGAAAACTAAGGCTAAAGCCCAGTCTACTTGACTAGTTGTCAACATGGTTGTTGGAGACACCAACGAGGCTGGAGTTCCTGATGCATCCATTGATGAGTACGTTTCTTTCAAACCAGAATTATTCTCTATTTATGAACTTTATGATTAGTTGATAGACACTAGTTCTGACAAATCACTATTTGTATCTTATCAGCCTGTTAGCAGAAGGACTGTGATGATGGGAAACTCAAGTGTAGCCAAAGTGTTTAGGATAGGATGCGTGGACCTGAAATTTCCTTCGAGGCACATTGTTTCTGCAAAGGGTGCATCATGTTCCTGAAGTTCGAAAAAATATAATTAGCGGTTTTGTAATAGTTAGGGAGGGTTATGAAATTTCTTTTAAATCAAATGAAATTTCTGACAAATTTTCTGATGGTTTGTTCAAGTTACGAGTTGAAAACATTATTGGTTATAATAAAATTGAATTTTCTAATTCTCTTGTTATTAATGTTATTGAAAATTCATCTATTTGGCATAGTTGTTTAGGACACTTAAATTTTAGTTCTGTCAAATGAATGATGAACTTAAATCTAATTCCTAAATATGAAATTGAATGAGGTCATAAATGTCAAATCTGTGTTGAAGCTAAGTAAGTTAGAAAGCTTTACCACTCTGTTGAAAGGCAAACTAAAATTTTTGACTTAGTATACACAAATATTTGTGAGTTCAATGAGGTCTTAACAAAAGATAATAAAAGATACTTTATCACCTTTATAGATGATAGCAGTAGGTATTGTTATGTCTCTTTATTAAAACATAAAGATGAAGCACTAAGAAAGTTCATTATGTTAAAAAGTGAAATCAAAACACAAACTGGTAGAAAACCTAAATGGTTAAGGTTAGACAGAGGTGAAGAATATAGGTCCAACCCATTTCATGAATACTACCAGAATTTTAGCATAGTTCATGAAGAAATTGCCCCTCATTTTCCTGCTTTGAAGGGATAGCTGAGCAAAAAAATATAACTTTTACAAACATGATTAACAATTTGCTTTTGAATCTTGGATTGTCCAAGTGCATGTGGAGGGAAGCTTTGAATATGACTTGCCATATTCTGAATAAAATTCCCCTGAAACATAAAGAAAGCACTCTATTTGAATTCTGAAAAAGTAGGAAACCAAGTTTGCAATAGTTCTAAGTATGGGGCTATCTTGCAAAAGTTCTTGTCCTTGAACACAAGAGAAAGAAGCTAGGTCCTAAGATTCTTGATGCGGTCTTTTTAAGTTATGTGGAAACCTCTTATGCTATGAAATTTTTGGTTATTAAATAAAAAATTCTAGGCATATATGTGAATAGTATAGTTGAATTTCGCAATGCTATGTTCTTTGAGAATATGTTTCCCATGAAGATTGGGATACCTGAAAATGTTTCTTTGGATTCAACCCTTAAGTCTACATCAATTCCTGATCATGTGAAAAAGATGATAAATGTGGGGGCTAGTCCTAGTTGTACAAATAGTTTTTGGAGAATTGGATAAATAGAGTAAAAGAGTTAGAATCGCTAAGGACTTTGAGAGTGACTTTGTTACTTACAATGTCAATGGTGATCTTGTTACCTTTAAGGATGCTATGGTTTTTCCTAAAGCTAAGCATTGGACGAAATCCATTAAGAGTGAGATAGATTTTGTTATCTTAAATGGGACATGAGAATTAGTTAATCTCCCTCTAGGGTGTACTACTATAGAAAGCAAGTGAATCTTTAAAAAGAAACTTAAGTCTGATGGAATTGTTGATAAGTTTAAAGCTAGGCTAGTTGCTAATGGGTATAGGTAAAAGAAGGGAATAGATTACTTCAACACCTATTCCCTAATAGCTCGTTTGACTACCATCTAAGTGCTTATAGCATTGGCTTCCATATATAATTTCCCTATTCATCATATGGATGTGAAAACAGCCTTTCTATATAGTAATCTTGAGGAAGAAATCTATATAGATCAGCTTGAGGAATTTGTAACTTTTGAAAATGAGCGAAAAGTTTGCAAACTTATTAAATCACTTTATGGTTTGAAACACGCACCTAAACAATGGCATGAAAAGTTTGACAAAACTAGACTGTTATTTGGCTTCATATTACACGATAATCACAAGTGTGTCTACTACAAAGTTAAAGCTGATAACTTTATCATGTTATGCCTGTATGTAGATGACATTATGCTAATTGGCTCCAACATTGAGATTATTAATGAGACTAAGTGTTTCTTAAAGAATAAGTTTGAAATGAAAGATATGGGTGTAGCAAATATGATTCTTGGACTTAAGTAGAGTCATTCAGTTGAGGGTATAACAGTCTCTCAATCTTACTATGTTGAGAAGATAATTGAGAAATTTGGCTATAAACAAAGTAGAATCGCAAAAACACCATATGATTCTTCAATAATTCTCTTTAAGAATGAAATTGATGTACTGGTGTCTCAATTGAGATATTATCAAATAATTTGTAGCTTGTAATATCTTGCAAACGGCTCGAGACCAAATATCTTATTTGAAGTCTCTAAGCCATTAGATTCACAAGCTATCCTAATCGAACTCATTGGGAGGCTTTGGATAGGGTATTTCAATATCTAAAGGGCTTAGCTTCACTAGTCTTACACTACAAGAGATTTTTTATAGTGCTAGAAAGGTATAGTAACACTAGCTAGATAGCTAAAAACTCTAAAAGTAATAGGTTTATAGGGTATGTATTTACCTTGGGTAGGGGTACTGTTTCTTGGAAGTCTACTAAACAGATTTTGATAACTTGGTCTGCTTTTGAAGCTAAATTGTGTGCTTTAGACACAATTAGGATAGAGGTAGAATGGTTATATGGGCTTATGGTACAATTATCTATGGTAACCAAACCTCTTTTGAGAATTACAATATATTAGGATAACCAAACCACAATTGCAAAGATCACAAGTTCAAAGTTCAATCAAAAGACTAAAAGACGTATCTAAGTTAGACTAAAGTCTATAAGGGAGTTAGTGTTTGATAAGGTTATAGCAATTGACTTTGTTAGATCCAAAGACAACATTGCAAATCCTCTAACTAAAGGACTTGATTTGTCCTTAGTTCATAAATTCAGATTGGGGATGGGACTAAAACCCATCAGTAATATACCTGTAGTGGCAACCCAACCTACCAAGTGGAGATCCCACAAGGTAGGTTTAATGCAATATAAACAAGCTGCTGAGTATATCAAGTTGCACCTAAAAATTAGATTGATACTTTGTATCTAGTATTTCTCCCTTAATTGTCGATAGGTGCTGACTACTACTGGTATAGTTAGAGTTTAACTTTAAATTAGGTCAAGTATTTTGGACGAGATGCGAGAAGTACATCCCTAGAGATGCCCAACTAAGTGAATGTAGTCCTTTGGTTGGGACTAAAGGAATTAGGTTGTTCCGTAAGTATTATAAGATTAAGACACATGGCCTTAATGTGTTAACCCTAGAGATTAGTACATAGCTTTTAGTCCGTTGTTACTGATGGATGCAATCACAATCACGAGTACAAATTCAAGGATTAGATCCATTTGTCTCGGTGGTAGCAAAAGTCAGATAACTTAGGGAGTGGTTCAAATCGGAAGTTACCATTGCTAAAAGCAAGCTATGTTGAATCTGATAGCCATTATTTATGGATTTTTCAAGGATTATTGTAATTAGCATAATGTAAGTTGAATTACATGTTTAAAAAGAGAGAAATTATATTTGGATGGATGCTAATTAAGTTGGAATTCAAAGATAATGTTAGTGTTAAAATAGATGAGGAAAAATGGTTAAATGCTATGAATTGAGTTGTCCCATATAAGAACTTTGACAAAGTGGAGACTAGTTTGTGCCTTATAAAACTAACTGAAAAAGATGAAGGGTTGGTTCAACCTTTCACTTGTCTGTCATTAGTTTTATAAAGAAGTGTGGACTAGTACATATTGAATTTAAGAATGAATGTTTGTTAAAAATGTTCATTAAGGGGTTCATATAGGTGGACCACACATGCGCTACCACTGCTAGAATCCAGATCTGAACATGAGCGTTAGGGCAAATTATCTCAATCATAGTCTTATCTTTTTGGATGAAATTCAATTGAATTTTAAATTTAAAATTCGAATTTACTTGACCGAGTAAAAATCCATTGGAGATTATAGCCACTGATATGGCAGCTATAGCCGGTCCTAATCCACCTCTAGAAGACTTTAAAATACACGCATAGAACAAAATCCTCTCTAGTATCTATTATCTCCCTCTTCTCTCCTCTTTGATATCTGTTATCTCCCTATCTTCCAATTGTTTCAGCTATCTGATTCCAGGGAATTGAGTTACTATTCGAGTTGAATAAAAAGGAGTACGCTTGATCGTTTTGGAGCATCTTTCCTTAAGAGATGTAGCATTGTATCCATTGCACTGGTGAGTCGGGGTGTTCGTTTCTTTAAGACAAATAGAATTCATCTGTGATTTGGTCATTTGATTGATTCTATTACAATATAAGATCTTTAGATAATTTTATTGAATTTCTTGTATTTAAATTACAGGAACTGATAGCATGTTCTTATTGTTTTGATGCGTCGACTTGTTATGTAATTTTTGGCTTTTCCTAAAATTGTAACATGTTGAGTATATGAATTTTGTTATGCCTTGAAATTGTAACATGTTGAATATATAAATTCTGTTATGCCTTGATTATGTTGAATGTATAATTTGTATTATGCCATGCCTATTATGCTTGAATTTATAATTTGATAAAAATGTATGTTTTTCCATCTTGTGATTATCTATTTCATCTCACAATTGATAATTTGAATTGCTTTAATTACTCTGCTGCATGTCAGTAATATTATGAAAACAACACCCCATGGTTGCTAAGGCTTGCCTCCCATAACCATGGCTGTCAAGGAACTATATATGGCCAGTCCCCAGACAAAGTGGCCACAATGGTTGCACCACATATCGCCATGATGACACCCCCCAATTTCGTGATGGCTATGTTTGCATGTGGTGCGCCCATGGCAGCCGCACTTCCACCGCTCACTCATACCTACTATGGTAGCCATAAAGTTGATGTCGCCAATGAGGGGAGGTGGGCTGGCGGTGATATTTCTTCTGGTTGGCAAAGATTGCTAGAGAAGAATGTGGAGAAGAAAAAAAAAACAAAGGAAAATGTTATTGGGAAAAAATAGAAAAAAAATATTTAAAAAAATGAAAAAATGCTAGAAAAAAGAAGAAAAAATTATTGAGTAAGTAATATAAAAATTTTAAACTATTGTTATTTATTACTTAAATTTAGAATTTAAAGAAATTATCTAATATATGTGAAAATTTATTAATATCCAAACATATGTAAATGTATTATGAATGATTTAAATTATAAAAATTACACTAGTTTAAGAAATAATATGTTTGTATTTTTCTAACAATATTCTTGAAATATAATGAGCTAATAATTTTTAAAATATTTAAAAGTATAAAAGGTTGTGTATATAAATAATGTTAAAATTCATCATGATATAGATAAATATGACTTGGATTAACTTTTTTTAATTAGATTTTAATTAATTAAAATAAATAATAAAATTTAAACTTTTAATTAAACAAAATAAATAATAAAATTAGACTTTCAATTTATAAAATTAATAAATATATTTCTATTAGAAATATTACTATTTAATTGAATTTATTACACTCACTCTCTTTCTAGGTTTTTCTTTGTTATTTTATTACAATTAGATCCAGCATATGCATAGATAGCTTAAGAATATTTTGGTTTGACGAAACAATCATCATTCAAAGTATAATCAATTAAAGGGCAAAATTGAATTTTAATAAATTTTCAATAATGACATCAACAAATCCTATTAATTTGACTAACAACGGGATATATTTGTTAAATGACAACAAATTTTAAGAGAAATAATTATAATTTTTAAAATAAAAAAAATATATTTATAATTATTCCAAATCTGAGAGAGATTATTATAATTCATGCGGAATGGCGTTCGTGTGTGGGATCGTCCACCAAGGTCTCCCTAGACAGGTCATGGACCCACGGTAAGATCCTACAATCCACGGACAATTTAAAATTTGGAACTTTTGACTTGTTTTAGAACATCAATTAGTACGGAGATTCCGTATTCTAGTAATCTAAAGCCGAATTCTCTACGAATTTGCCACCGCCAGGTGGAATATCAGCATAAAACGGAAGGACAAATATGATGTAAACCACTAGTTTCGTACTGTGGATCTCTACCTTCAATTTAGTATTTTATCTTATGTTTATATAATAAATGCATGTTAATGTATATATATTTTTAAAAAACCATATTATATTTAGAACTTATGTAAATTACAAGATAAAATCTAATCCAATATATATAACTAAAATAATATTAAAAAATTTAAACAATATTTAATTCTATTTTAACTATTTTTGTAACACCATGTCTGGGAGATGCCTGCTCCCAACTAAGGTGCAACCCAGATTGAATTTTCAAAATACAAAATATGCACTTCTAAAATTTTCAATTTAAACAATAACAACCCGAATGATGAGTAGCATTAGAATCAATTAATTACATTTAAGTCAACTAGTCATGCTACAAAACTTTAAGTCAAACCTAAGTTTTCATAATTTGCGATTGCTCAGAAGCTCGCATCAAACATTTTAGGCTTCAATATACTACACTTCATTAAAAGATAAAAACGTAGCCTAATGATAGACACATTATTTACATTACTCACATATGTCACATCTTACCATTTGTAAATGCCTTGATAGTACTATTTACACAGTGCATAATGGCTCAAGTTCATGGTGCCTTCTATTCCTTCAATTTGGGCAAATAGTAGAAAGAATAGTACAATAAAGGTAAGCCCAAATGACTTACTAAGGTAATGATCAAAATGCATAGACATAATGTAACAAATAGACTACAGTATACACATATAAGAAATATATTTATTTCGAGTATGGATAATTAAAGCACATGTCCAAGCAACAAGATATTGAAGAATAAATTGATTTCATGGAATTCATGATATAACGTTAGAGATCATGGGTTGACTTAACGTTGTCCCATACCAGCAAAGAGACTTCTCAAGTTTTAATGGATTTCACAGAAAATTTTAGATTACAAGAATCATTGTAATAAAAACCAGTCAAACCAATCTTTAATTCTAGTTTATGTGACAATCATCATATAGTGCAGAATAAATCAAAAATCACCTCCAAACTTATCAGTAAAATGGTTCTTATGACCAATGTATAATTACAGGGTGTGTTAACATGACTGTCTTAGCTAGCATAGTTGCCTCTATCACCATCATATAAAGCTGCCTTTATCACCAATATATAAATATGGGTCAACTAGTATGTCTACCTCTATCACCAACATATAGATATAGGTTAGCCAGTATGGCTGCCTTTATCACCAGTATATAAATACGAACCAATAGAGATGGCCTCTACAACCATTATAAAATAATTATGAGTCAGTAGGACGACCTCCACCTAATATATTATGGACCGACAGGAACACCCTCCACAATCAATGTATAACAGGCTAGTATAGATGCCCTCTACAAACATTATCGAATAATTACGAGCTGGTAGATACAGCCTCCACAACCATTTTCAAATAATTACGTGCCTCTAGAGATGGCTTTTACAACCATTATCGAATAATTATAGCCAATAGATACAGCTTCCACAACTAATATGAATCAATTATGGCTAGTCAACAAGACTGTCTCACAACTGTATAGATTAATAACAACTACTCAGTACAACCACCTCACAAACATTATCATAAAATTTAGCAAATGGGTCGAGAATGAATTAGCCAAATCGTAATTTAGTTGACAAATTCAAAATCTAGTTTGGGTGAAATCATTAGAAAATTTCCAATTTCAAATTATACCTTTCAAAGCTCTTTTAGAGGAAAACATAGTTATTCAAAATATATTATTTTTAAATTATTATTTAAGGGCAACTTTTGAGAAAGGAGTCAAGTAAGGTATTTAGCTAATACCTCGAGTTCAATGCAAGTTCAAATGGAAGAGTTTAAAGATAAATATATTAGAAATAGAATAGTATGAAACAATGAATCAATTTGATAATTTCAATGCAAGAATGCACAGGTAATAATATCATCTTTACTAGATATAGGTTCTTTCCCCAATAAGGATAACTCATACTATCAATTATAGATCTCACCGGGCAATATTAGATAGCAAAGCTTTCCTTAATGAACCCAACAGCTCATCTCCTCATTACCTAGTTATCCCAAAATATTGTATTAGAGATACTAAAATAACTTTATTTTAATTTTTAAATTTGTATAGCTATGCTCAAGATATAGGTTGATAATTTATTTTTCTTTCATAATCCTTATTAATTCCAGGCTCGTGTATTAAGACATTTAACCTTGTTGAATTCTTGTCTACCATATAATCACATGTCTAAATAGTAATTATTTTATCTTCTAACATCATCAAACCCTATCTTATATTTTAAATCAAGAATCAATTACTTATTCAAATCAATTTAACTGAATTCAATAATTATTTCAATCCTTGAAAATTACCTAGAGCAAGTTGCTTAATTTAATTGGTTAATGATTACAAGTTTATCTATAACTGAATTAATAAGATTATGTAACTCTAAGAAGATTATACAGTTTTATTGAAACGTCAATAGGATATAAGCCCAAAGCATTTAGAACATACTCAAAATATTTCAATTATGAGGTCTCACTTTAATTGGTACAACTCATTCAATTTTTAGTTCGAACCTAGCTATATATATAATTTTTTGATTTACAGTCCCAAGCTTTTTAATACAATAGTTCTTTCATTGATAGTTCTTAATTAAGTCAATTACTAATTTATCAAACCTAATTTTGAGTAATTTATTCAATTAAACTTCATATATGTTATGATTCTTGGACTAACTTAATTTTTTAATCTAATTGATACTTGGGAATCAATCAAACAAACTCAATTGTATTTAATTTACAAATCTACTTTGCTATATAAAATTCATCTTAAGTCTTAAACTTACTTATTTCATTTGATTTAATTTAATGGGTCGTTAGTTATAGACTCAATCAGTTTAGCTAATTAAATCTAATTCTATGGATTGAATACTTATCCCAATACTTTAGATTAATTGAGACACATCTTAAATATATACCTAAAGGGCACAAGCCATTAAAATCCAATTTCATAGCTAATTATCTTAATTATACCATGCATATACAAGTCCCACTAAATTTCTATTTAATGGGTTCAATTCAATTCCAATCACAACAAAGTCATAAGTCTAAAATGAGTAATATAATATCTTGAATTGGGATGTCAATGGATTGGATTTTCATCCGAATCCAATTTGAATTTGATGCGAATGTTAAAATTTTTATTCGATTAAAATATTCAATAGATTAAAACCGATTATAAATATCCATAATATGAAATAAGTAGATTGCATACAAAATTAAATAATTTGATTCATTAAAAATATGAACCCAATGTTACTATTTTTTTATTAAATTAATACTCTTGTATATAATATTAATAATAAAATAAAATCTATATATTGTATTGCCTTAATATCTATTTTAATGTCTATGTTATGCTATTAATATTGAGTCTTAAGCCTAAAAAATGGAAGGATACTAATATAATATCAAGTATTATAATGTATAATAGTTTATCTATGCATTAACATAATATTAAATAGAGGTTTAGTATTTAAATATTTGACTTTTGGACTAATATATAATAAAAAATTGTTAAAAATTCAAATATGATACAAATTTACTTCATAAATATAATATTTTTATACAATTCAAAAGGGAAGAAAAAAAAGAAAAAATATTAAATCAAGTCCAATTTTTTTTATCAAATTTCTGATATCCATTAGATTCGGGTATGATATTGACTAACAAAAATCATAAATGATATTTAGGATTTTGATAATCAAATTTGGATTCAAATTTGGATATGGCTAATGATTGATGACTGATTCGAGCTAAATCCTACCATTGACAAGCCTTGTAACACCCCGAAATTTTATGTTTTATAGAATTTAAATTTTATTATTTTCAATTTCGTGAAATTTAATTATTCCTTATATTATTTTTATTATTTTTAAATTTCTTGGAGCTAATTAGTAATTTTCAAAGACTTGATTGAACTAAAATTTAAAACTTTGGAGCTTGCATGGAATCATTCAAGTCAACTAGGGTCTATATCTTATTTATTAATTAGAAGACTTAAATTGATTAACTTAATATAGACTAAGGACTAAATTGTAATTTATAAAAATTGAATTTCATAAAACAAACATTTTCTTCATCTCTTTACTATTCATCATCTTCTCCATTTCACTTTCATCCTTCACCTTCATTGAACCACTCTTCTCCATCACCAACCACTTTCGATAGCCTCCTTTCACCAACCAAAACACTCTATGCACCTCCAGCTCCATGGCAACACTACTAGGCACTTCTATTAACGCGAGGATTTAACCTCTCAGGTATTTGCTTATATGCCCTGTGAGGCTCTGCCAATCTAGCACCTTCTTATACTTTATCTATCACAGTGACAAAACCTCTATGAAGGTTAAACTCATTTCCATTTCATAACTGCATCCTAGTTATTGCACTCCGTTAATTGTCTGGGATCTTAATTGCTATCTATTACTTGTTTCACACACCCCAGTGAGGGTTATTGCTTGTTTCTGTTTTGGTGTTCAAAATTTCTATTTATGATGTTCATTTTCTATTCCTTGAACCCCACAACTTTGCCAACTGACCCTATATTATTTGTTGAATCATTTTGCATCCAAAAATGGCCTTGTAGGCCTGTATATTATGTATAATAATTATTTCAAACTTGTACCTTATTATATTCTTGACTTGTTTAAATGTCTTGTTTGGTCATTACTGTAAAATATGCACTAGGTAGAGCAAAGGGCCACACTAGTTGATAGGGTATGTCATCTATTCCCATTAGCACCTTTAGATTTCAGTACTAGACCTATTCTAGATTGATACCATTGAAATAGGTGATAAAAACAACATTATTAGCTGACGTATAGTTTGCGATCTTAACTTTAGGTGGTTATAGGTTTATTATGGCCTAAAGCATGATTGCGAGGATCAGTCCTATCGATTCGTATAGTTTTGATCTTTTCTTCAGGAGAAACTTGATCAACAAGGATCAATTTTATCAATTCATGCTGCAGCGGTAGGCACGTTGGCCACTAATCAAGGTGATATAAGAGGTAGGCCATTTTACAATCGTATCGAGGTGGAGTAAGGGGGCATGCCATTTTATGATCGTATTGTTAATTCAAAATTGAGGTGATATAGGGGGATAGGCCATTTTACGGTCATATCAAGGCAATATAAGGGGGAAAGCAGTTTTGCGGTCATATTGTTAATTTAGAATTGAGGTGATATCAGGGGACATGCTATTTTATGGTTGTATGTTAATAAAGTGGTATCATTGATTTTATAAAGTGTTTTTGTCTAGCCTACTTCATAAAATTGATCAAAATCCTAGATTTTGAAACTTGGGTTCTCATGAAATAACATGTTCACTGTGTTTCTTAAAACTATTCATGCCTATGAGTTTTGAAAATTTTCTATGAAATTTATTAAATGTGAAATGAATCTTTGTCAGTATGGGATCACATTAGGTCAGCTCACAAAGTGTTGTACAAGAATTGCTAGCTTTTGAATTTATTTCGTAGATCTCGTAAACTCTTTCAAATCTTAAATATTTAGATGAAATGACCTGTGTTTTAGTTATTTGGATTCAAAATGAATGTTCTTCTTACATTTATATATTGTATTCCATTTTATTCTAATTCCTCCTATATGCAAATGTTTTCCTCACTGAGTCATTCGAACTCACTCTCCTACATTATTTTGATTTCTTTCAAACAAATGTAGATAGTGATTGAGGTCCTTAATTGTGAATGCATTTTGTAAAATACTAAAATTTTGGTTGTATATATAGAACTTCATGTATGTTAAGTTAGTTGAGATGTTGTGATATGCCATGAATGTTCATGAAGGCATGAGATTGTAAATGTTATGTAATTAGATATTTTGTCTAGAGTGTGTTAAGTTAATGTACTGCATATTTCTTGAAGGATTTGAGAAGAAATTTTATGTCCATTGCTTACTACAAGCAGAATATTAAGATTAAATTGGTAACACCTCAGCTTCGGTGTCTTCCTGAGAGGGGTGTTACAGAGGTGGTATTAGAGCTTACGTTTAGAAATTTGAGCTACACCAGGAAAAAGGTCTTCAGAATACGAGATTTCTAGATTGGTGGAGATTATGGTTGACTTGAGAAATTTGTTGGGAAGTGAATTTTAGGATAAGGCGTGATATTAGAAAATGAAGGACTGGTACTAGGATGGCCAGTCAGTATATAGTCCATTATTTTAAGATATCATACATGTGACTTTACTGATGTTCCATAAGATAATATCTTTAGGGTCGTGGTGTTGACTGAGCATTTTATGATAATAGAACATGGAAACTGAAAGGTTTTTTGGATGATTAGTGTTTGGTTTTATAGTGGATCTAGATTTAGATGACGACCTTATCTTAGACCGAGCATTTCAATAATAGAATTAACCTATACAACCACATTATGGTATTAAAAGGGCAATAAGGGAATATTTCCATAAGGAGATCATGTGAGATGATCTATGAATGGCATATGCATATATGGTTGCAATTCAAAAATCTAAGGTAATTAGTTTACTAACAATGGAAGAGCACATAAGTTTGATTACAAGTTGATACATGATAGAAGGGAAAGATCACTTGTGAGAAATAAGGCTCCTAGAAATCATTCTATAAATTCGAGGTAAAAGAGAATAACACCTTTTGCTAAAAAATGCTAAGGTAAAAGTGGTTAGTATCACATAGATAATTAGTTGTGCTATAATTTGACCAAGGAAAATTTTAGGATTCAACATTTTGGGACATATAGAATACTTAAAGCATATAGTTATACATATTTACATGAAGGCAACTATGTTTTATATATAATCTTATGAATGAGTTTAGCAAATATGTTATATGAACTTATTTATGAATTAACGTGGTTTTACTTGCTAGTGTTAGTCCATATGGACATATTCATATTTCGTAATATACTTGTACTCAACATACCTTTATACGTAGTGATAAGAGCCATTAGAAGTTTGAATGGTAATAGAGTTTTCTATTGAATACTACAGATTTCACATAATTAATAAAACTGAAAGATCTTACATACTGAGTGATGTCATGGGAACAACCTCATCTCTTTCCCTTGTCGTGGACTATTCGAGGTCGTAGAGGACAACCTACCATCAATCGAGATGAAATATAAGAGGGTCAAATATGGAAATACTTTTGACTAAGGACACCCCATACTAAAGGACAGAATGATCCTTACCCCATCAATAAACCAAGAAATTAAAAGATAGACTGTAGAACAAATGTGTAACATATGACAATAGTTCATGTAGTTTTGTTAACAATAAAGTTGAGTTGGTGGTTCTCGACATAGTGAAGAATTAGTTGTGGGTTGCATGCTTGAATGATTCTTTCAACATAATCCCCTAAAGTTTATTGGCAAATTAGATGATCAGAAGGCAAAAATATAGGTTGAAGAGATTAAGAAAATTTTTGAAGCATTAGCTTATCCAAAAGAACAAATGGTTAGACATGCTACCTTTCTTTTGGGAGAAAATGCTTATCAGGTGGAGGTTATTGGACCAACAGTGAAATAAGAAAGAACTCCCTAGGAGAAGATGCTTATCATTGGTGGAGGTTATTATACCAATAGTGGAAAAAGAAGGAACTCCCCATACTTGGAAAAATGAATGCTCGAGAGTAGGAGTTTATGAAGCTTACTCAAGGATCTATGTTAGTGTGCCAGTATAAGGCCAAATTTGATCGTTTAATCTACTACGCACTTCATATATTAAGTGATGAGGGATGCTGAACAAGAAAATTTGTTGAAAGGTTAAAGTTTAAGTTGTGGAGAGCCATTCTAGGTTGTGAATTTCCTACTTATAGTAGGGTCATGAATAAGGCCATGTAGGTAGAAACTTTAAGGAGATATATAAAATCAAAGAAGAGATTAAAAGGGAAAGACTTTTAGGTTTACAGCTCAAAGTGGAGAGAGAAGTGACTCTGGGAGAAAACAACAAAGGGTTCAAGGTCAGACATCGGTTAGCCACCCCTTTCTTAGTGGAAATAACACTCATCCGACCCAACTGACTCCAAGAAAAGCTTGTGGGTTTTGTGGTGACACCCGTCTCCATGAATCTACCTATTAGAAAAAACATGGGAAATGTATGCGATGTGGCAATGACCTACATTTCTTTAAGGATTGTCCTAGGGGCAAGAAACCCATCTTCAGTGATCAAGGAAATAAGGGAAAATAATTTATGAAGCCTAGCCAAAGACAAAAGGGCTCGATTCATGCTAATGTCCCTACTAAGAGGAATGCACCAAACTCTCATGATATTATCTCAGGTATGGTTTTTATGTTTGAAATCCATGATAATACCTTATGTGATCTTGGGGTTTACATTCTTTCCTACACATCACATTTTCTCAAACTAAATATGCAACCTGAGATTAGGGTTATTACATAAAAAGTAGTACTTGAATACTTGGAAGTTACTCCAAAGAATTGTGCTCATTACCCCCTATCTTATGCAGAAGTGTTGTTTAACTTTCTGTGGGGACTAGAATCTTTTCTATCTACTATTGACAAAGAATTGTATAATGCTTTTCTAAAATAGCTAACATGTTGAGTAATATAAAAAATTTACCCATTTAACTGAAATGAGAACTTGAACATGAGGTAGCATGATGGATTAATCTAGAGGACTACTATTCTTCCATCACCTAACTCCCGAAGGGGTGAATGTAGTGATCAATGCCTTGAGCTAAAAGGCTAAAATGGCTCACTTGCTTGAAGTAAAAGCATCTAAAAGCCTAAGAATGGGTGTTATGTTTAAATTAATATGACAGGTGGGATTATAGAGATAAGTACAGTCTAAAATATAGGATGAAATGCAATGAAACCTAAGTCAAGAACATATGGATGTTGAAACAGAAGGAAAGGTTGAAAGTTTTAGAGATTTGAGTTCAATACCAAAATCAAGATGTTCATCTGTTCCATAAGAAAATATATATGCCAGAAGAAGTGGAAGAAAGATTATTGGATGAGGCACATAAAGTCAAGAGATACGATGCATTCTAGAGACCTAAAATACATCGAGACTTGAAGAAGTAGTCCTGGTGGAATGTAATAAAGAGATAATGTTGATCAACTAACCAAATCTATTTATTTTTGCTAGTCAAAGTAGTACTCAGTTGAGAATCTGGGGATCAGATTCTTTTAAAAGAAGAGGCTATAACACCCCAAAATTTTATGTTTTATAGAATTTAAATTTTATTATTTTCAATTTTGTGAAATTTAATTATTCCTTATATTATTATTGTTTCTAAATTTCTTGGGGCCAATTAGTAATTTTTGAAGACTTGATTGAACTAAAATTTAAAACTTTGGGGCTTGTATGGAATCATTCTAGTCAACTAAGGTCTATATGTTATTTTATTAATTAGAAGACTCAAATTGATTAACTTCATATAGACTAAGGACTAAATTGCAATTTCTAAAACTTGAATTTTATAAAATAAATGTTTTCTTCATTTCTTCACTATTCATCATCTTCTCCATTTCACTTTCATCCTTTGCCATCACCAAACCACCATTCACCATCACTGACCAAAACACTCCATACACCTCCAACTCTACGACAACACCACCAGGCACAGTGGAAAAGCCCCCCAGCGAGCCACCGTGAGAGTGGTCGAGAGTGACTTCACGGTGGGTTGGTGGGTTTTTATCTTTCTGGCAGCCAACTTTGGTTTTAAGGCTATAATTTGGTAGATTTGAGAGAGAGGATCACGGTGGTGGGCTTGCATGGGAAATCGATGCATACGATGGCGATGAAAATTAAAGAAAAATAGGTAGTGGTGAAAGGTGGTGGCAATAAATTTGAGTGGATTTTGAAGGCTTTCTTGATGTCAAAACTGAAAACTAAGTTGATATTTGGAATCAAGAGTTCAAGAGAAACATTGTGGTGGTGGCATAAAGTTTTTCAGTAGTGGTGCGACGGTGGCAATTTCCTCTCCTCAACATAATGATGACAATAGAGTACTTGGTTCCTGAATTTGAGGTTTCATTGATCAAATTGTGGGTAAAACTTTGATTAATTTATTAATTGATTTCTGATTTAATATGAGTAAATTATTAAGCTAACCTATGATGTACATACAAGTTAACTGAACCAAAATTTTGATTTGGGACCAAGAATTGAGATATGTAGGAGTACATACGTAATCATGATGGACCTGAACATGTTGTGCTAGATGCCATATTTGGATTTAATAATGATAATAAAGATTATGTAATGTGAAACTAAGTGGTATTTGCTTAAGGTTACTTATGTGCGGAATTGGACTATATTGTGTGAAATAGGATGATGATATGACATGATCATGACTTTGTAAATAAGAACGAGACATCATGCTATTTTAGAATCGATATAGACCATAATTCTACAATAATTGATTTATTGAGGTACTTTCTATAGATAGTTCATGTTAAACCTATATTATCGTGTTGATCAAAGCTTAAAATTGCCATATTGGATAAATAGTTATCAATTTTAGATTATTGATATTATAATTGTAATTAATAAGGTTGAATGAGGATATTAATAGTAGATCTATTATTTTGGATTAGGTGACGAAGAAGTAGATCCCACAAACTAATAGGTGATGATAGTAGAGGCTATTAAGGTGAGGATCTAACTTCTCGGGTATTTATTTATATACCCAGTGAGGGTCTGCCAATCTGGCACTTTCTTATACTTATCTGTCATTGTGACAAAACCTCTGTGAAGGTTAAACTCATTTCTATTTCATAACTGCATCTTAATTATTATACTCTGTGAATTGTTTGAGATCTTAATTGCTATATGTTACTTGTTTCACAAACCCTTGTGAGGGTTATTGTTTGTTTTTGTTCTGATGTCCAAAAAGTTTATTTATGATGCTCATTTTCTATTCCTTATACCTCATAACCTTGCCAATTGACCTTGCATTACTTGTTAAATCATTTTGCAACCCAAAATGGCCTTATCGACCAGTATATTTTGTATAATAACTGTTACAAACTTGTACCTCATTGTATTCTTGACTTGTTTAAATATCTTGCTTGGTCAATACTGTAAAATATGTGTTGGACAGAGTAAAGGGCCACACTAGTTGATAGGGCATGTCCAATAGGGCCTCTCTTGAGTCTATTCACATTAGCACCTCTAGATTTCAGTACTAAACCTATTCCAGATTGATATCATTGAAATGGGTGATACAAATAATGTTATTGGCTGACTTGGTTTGCGATCTTCACTTTTGGTAGTTGGGGGTTGATTATAGCTTAAAGAGTGATCGGCGAGGATTGATCCTATCGATTTGTGTGGTTGCAATCTTGTCTTCAGGGCAAACTTGATCTGTGAGGATTGATTTTACCAATTTATGCTGCAGCGATTGGCAAGTTGGCCACTCGTTGAGGCGATATAAGGGGGCAAGCCATTTTACATTCGTATTGTTAATTCAAAATTGAGGCGATATAAGGGGACAAGCTATTTTATGATTGTATTGAGGTGATATAGGGGGCAGGAAATTTTATAGTTGTATTGTCAATTCAAAATTGAGGTGATATCGGGGGCAGGCCATTTTACAGTCATATTGTTAATAAAGTGGTATCATTGATTTTATAAAGTGTTCTTGTCCAGCCTACTTTATAAATTTGACCAAAATCTTAGATTTTGAAACTTGAGTTTTCATGAAATAACTTGTTCATTAGGTTTCTTAAAACTACTCATGCCTATAAGTTTTGAAAATTTTCTATGAAATGTATTAATGAGAAATGGTATGGGATAGCATTAGGTCTACTCAAAAAGTGTTGTACAAGAATTGCTAGTTTCTAGATTTATTTTGTAGATCCCATAAACTCTTTCAAATCTCAAATATCCAGGTGATATGACCTGTGTTTTAGTTATTTGGATTTAGAATGAATGTTCTTCTCACATTTGTATATCGTATTCCATTTCATTCTAATTCCTTCTACACACAAATGTTTGCCTCACTGCATCATTCAGACTTACCTTCCTACATTATTTTGATTTCTTTAAAACAGGTGTAAATGGTAACCGAGGTCCTCAAGTGTGAATGCATTTTGTAAAATACTAGACTTCTGGTTGTATATATAGAACTCCATGTATGTTAAGTTAGTTGAGATGTTGTGATATGCCATGAATGTTCATGAAGGTGTGAGATTACAAATGTTATGTGATTGGATATTTTATCTAGAGTGTGTTAAATTAAAGTACTACACATTCTTGTAGGATTTGAGGAGAAATTTTATAGGTCTATTGCTTTCTACGAGCAGAATATTAAGATTGAACTGGTAGCACCTTAACTTAGGTGTTATCCTGAGTGGGGATGCTACAAGCCTAGTCCTAAATATTTACCTAAATTAGTACTTAAATTAAGCCCAAATTGCAGTCCAAATAAATTCAGAAAAGGTTTACACTTGCCATCTTGCACCGCTACTGGAGCTGGAAACCACCACCCCATATAAGTGCGTCTTAACAAGATGGACAAAACCCCTTAATTAATTTTGAACTCACCACCTAAAACTCAACTAATTGGCTATCAACCACCACTAAGCTGCCATGATGCCACTATACCCAAACTTTCGTTTCTAGCCCACAAAACTCAAAATCGGAGCCACCTGAAGCCTCACCTCAATGGACCCATCATTTTTTATCCTTTCCTTGCCTTTTAATATCATCAAAAGCCAAGATACCACTACCAACAACCACCTCATGCTATAGCCCATCATTTATAGTCAATTATTCGGTAGTTTTGGAGAGCTTTTGGTATGGTTGAGCTCACCACAACAAATGGAATTGATTTATGGAATGCGTTTGGGGTTTTGAAATAGATTTTGAAGGATTCATCACTTGGGAAAAATTGGGCTGTGCTATGTGAACTTAAAAAAAATATTAGGCAGAAGGTATATATATAAACCTACTTTTTCAAAATTCTGAATCGACCCTCAAAATTTCTTTACACTTACAATTACCCCCACAAAGGTTTACACCGCCTTTGATTAAGTCCTTGTAGGTTTTTGGTTAACCTCAATTTGACCCAAACTTCCAATTTAGTCCTTTAGGCTTTAGCCCTTGCACATCAACCCCTAGTATTTTCGGTTCTGAGCAATTACATCCTTAATTTGATTATTTTTCCAATCCCTTGAAATTTTATATTTATGCTGAGACCCTAACTAATTTTGTTTAATAATCTATCAAGACCCAATTTTATTATCCAATAACTTATTTTGTTAGATTACTTATTCGATACAAAATATTAAGTTAATTTGGGAGTTCTAAAGGTTTGGGTGTTATAATTTTTCTTACGTGGAAGTGATGCGAATAAATTGATATAACTCTATTTTTCTATATTATCTATTTTTATAGGGCTAAAATCTTTTTACCCCATGTGTTATATGAAATAGGCGGTTTACCGCCTATGAAAAAAAAGGATACAATGCCCCCTTACATTTTTAAAATTTGGATCGCTGCCTCCTCCTGTGTATTCTTGTTCAATTTCAAGATGTATAGACAAAAATGCCCTCAAATAAATAAGAGCGCCTCATCTCTCCAGTTCGTAACTCCAATTTCATGATTTGAAATTCTCAAATTTGAAAAGGATTGGGTCTTCCATCCTAGTTCTTCAATAGATTTGAAGTTGTTTTTCATCGTATTTAGTGCACAAGTTAAATACAAGGGAGAAAAAAACTTCCCAATCTCCAAAGGAGGGATTTACACTGCTTTTGAATAAGAAAGAGATCGAGGTGGGCAACACTTTTAGATGGGAGATGGGGCAGTTTTCAAATAAGCTTTAGACCAGGAAGTTGGGCGAGGTATGTGTTTGGAACACCTAAAACTATGGATAAGGTGTTGACTTAATATTTATTTACTATTTATTGAAGCAACAACTGAGTGTATGGTATGTTTGTAAATATATCTAGCAAGTGTCTGTGAGATTCTTCTTGGGTTTGATAAAAAATTGACTTTTGTTTGCTTTTGTTATCTATGTGGTGTGTATGTCTGATATTAATATTGTTGGTGGGAGGTTGGTGGTCCCTCGTAAGAGGAAAAAAGTGATACCCCATATTCTGAGACAAAAACTATAATAGTATTTGAGGCCCATTTAATCTTTTTTTATCAATTCTTTCCATGTGAGATAAAGTTTTGCTGATGTTTTTTTTCCTTTCCATCAA
Organism: Jacaranda copaia; assembly: GCA_014898725.1. NCBI lineage: Eukaryota > Viridiplantae > Streptophyta > Magnoliopsida > Lamiales > Bignoniaceae > Jacaranda > Jacaranda copaia. The sequence goes on from JACGDI010005720.1 coordinate 658,743, forward strand.
TTACTTGCTAAATTAGTCATGTTGTGTTTGCTCATGTAGTTGTTTATGAATTTTATGTTTAATTCTTTATGAGTTATTTGATAAATATTTGTTGATGTATTAGGTGAATTATTGTGTTAATTAATGCTGATTTATTTTTTGTAAATGTAGATACAATGTTACATGAGCTCCATATGTAGGTTGAGAGGGGAGTTTGTATACAAGGAGACTAATGTTAAGTCCAAGGGAAGTGAGAAGCATGTATTTCATAGAGTGCACTTGGATTTAATTAGGATTGCAGAATTGTATGGTATGCTTACAAGCATCACTGAAAGTGAGAGTTGTAGTTGCATTTTCTACTACTGTGTGCCTAATTTTTCACTAGACATAAGACTGAGGAATATTAGTTTAAACGAAACTATGGAAATTGCAGACTTGGTTACATATTATACTAATGTAAACATACGTTGTAGGGATCTATGTAGAGAATGTACCTTCTCCAATGGTTGTGATAAACACTCTAAGACTTTTGGAACCTAATGAGGGCATGATAATTCGATATGTAGTAGCATAAGAACCTATATATGAGCTAGCAGATAAGCAGGTAAGGAATGAGCAAGCACATATTACTCTAGAAAAATAAGAGCATACAGTAAAAAAGCAAGTTTTTGAGGTAGAGCAAGCACATGAGCATGCAGCACAAGAGCCAGTAGATGATCATATAGCATAAAAGGCAACTAATGAGGCTGGAGATGAAGAGTAAGTACATAAGTTTGTAAAAATTAATGAGCATATAGGAAAAGATCTAGTAGATAACCATATACAAGAGGCTACAATTGAGACATGTAATAAAGGATTTAGGGCAGTTTCTAAGGTACAACAAGCACTAATGAGTATGTAGCAAAAAAGGCAGCACCTGAGCCAGCAGTTGAGCTAGCCATTAGTGAAGAGTATGGTTAGGTTTTAAGGTAGTTGATGAAGGATTTGGGGCTGTTGTTGAGGTACAACAAGCATGTGAGTTCATTAAAGAGCATATAGCAAAAAAGGTAGCACTTGAGCCAATAGTTGAGATAGCCATTGGTCAAGAATATGGATCAGGTTCTAAGGTAGTAGATGAAAGATTTGGGTTAGCTTCTTAGGTACAACAAGCATATGAGTTCACTAATGAGCACATAGCAGAAGAGGTAGCACTTGAACCAATAGTTGAGGCAGCCATTAGTGAAGAATGTGTGTCAGGTTCTAGGGTATTGGATAAAGAATTTTGGATAGCTACTGAGGAAGTAGTTAATCATGCACATGAGGTACTTTTAAATAACATATCTTTTTAACAAACATTATTTTACCCACTTATGAACCTTTTTTAAGTATTTTACCCCCTTTGTATTTTTGTTTAAGTGATTTACCCCCTTATATTACTTTAAATAGGTTTTAAGGTAGCAAATGAGCCACTAGCTGTACAAGTTTAGCAACTATCAGTTGTGCAAGATGAGGAATCAAATGAAACTTAAGTTGAGGCATCATTTGAGCATTGATGGCAATTTTTAGATGCAATCACCAAGAGAACAAGGCAAACAGCTTGTGATCCACCATGTAAGGAGATAATTGAAAAGGAACCTATAGTAATTCATGTTCAGAAGCCATCAACACAAAAAGGAGCACCATCATTAGTAGACTTGGGTTTAGAGTGGCTGGAAGCAGACTTTAACTTCTTATGGCAAGATGATAATGTACAAGACAGTCAACCAACATTTAACAAAGATGACACACAAGACAAAAGAAAAAAGTCAATGAGTGATTTAGGCAAGATGATAATACATCAACTGATGATGATCACACACAACCTAATGAGGAAGATGATGAATCTAATGAGAGTGATTATTCAGATACACCAAGTTGTGCTTTGGAAAATGTTAAAGGGTCTACTGATGATGACATATTGATTGAGAGAAGTCACAGCAAAAGAGATTTAATTGATAAATTGAAAAGGATTCTAAGAGATGCAAATGATGATCAGCTTAGAAAAAAAAAGCTACAGAGGCCCATAATGTAGGTGAAAAAGAATGGTACAGTGAGGCTAGAGATAAAGATGAATTAATTAGCTTGTTTGATTTAGATGGTGGTGCACCTAAGAACTATTCTTATAGAGAATAAGAGGATATGAGAAACTTCCAGATAACTATAGGTACAAAATTCCCAAGTGGTCAAGTCTTCAAAGAGGTGCTCAAATACTACTGCATAAGGGAAGGATTTTAGTTGGAGTTCATAAAAATGAGAATGCCAGAATCATTGCAAGGTATGCCCATGAACAATGCATATGGAGTATTCATGCTTCACCAATAATGGGGGCAAATTTTTTCAAGTAAAAACTATTAAAGGGGAGCATGTGTGCACAAGAAAATATGAAATAAACTAGCTAAGTGTGGCTACTTAGCTAAGAGGTTAGAGAACACAATTAGAGACAATACACATATTCCAATAGAGAAATTGCAAGCTGCTATTAACAGAAAAATGGGGCTCCAAGTCAACAAATAGAAAATAATTACTACAAAGAAGAAGGCTTTGGAAAACATAAGGGGGAATGAGGGGTCATAATATGGAAGGTTGTGGGATTATTGTGAAACTTTGAGGTAGAAGAATCCTGGCAACAAACGTATCCTCAAAAAGGTTGATGGAAGTGATCCCCCGGTGTTTGAGAGAATGTATTTTAGTCTTGATGCCATGAAGAAAGGAATTTTAGCTAGTTGTAGGCCTATTATGGGCCTTGATGGTTGCTTTTTGAAGACTACTTTTGAGGGACAACTTCTAGTGGTTATTAGTAGGGATGGTAATAACAACATGTGGCCTATTGCCATGGCATTGGTCTCTATAGAGAAGAGAAAGTCCTGGACTTGGTTTCTTCAAGAACGTTTGGATGATATTATGGGTCTTGGAGAGTCCAAATAGGTGTTTATATTTGATAGGCACAAGGGTCTAACTTAGGCCTCAAAGGACTTGGTACTTGAAAGTGAACATAGGTTTTGCATTAGACATATGTATGAAAATTTTGAAAAAATGTTCAATGGACATATGCTTAAAGAACTATTATGGAAGGTTGCCTCTACAGTAAACAAGACAGATTTTGAAACCTTCATGAAGGATATTGAAAAAGCTAACCCTGAGTTGGATTGAGAGACAGAAACTACTATTTAGTGGTTGAGAAAAATCCTTCCATAGCACTAGATCATATCTCATTTTGAAACTTATTGTAAGTTTAATGTTTTGGTGAATAATTTGTGTGAGTCTTTCAATAGTTACACTCTTAAGGCTAGAGATAAGCCAATCATTGCAATGTTTGAATGGATGAGAACTAGACTTATGACAAGAATCCAATGTAAAATAGAGGGTATTGAAAAATATGCTAGCTCAATTTGTCCTAACATCTTGAAAAAGATCAACAAGTAGCATAAACTAGCTAAGAATTGGTGGACAAGATGGTGTGGAGGAGATGAATTTGAAGTGGACAACTTCATTGACAAATATGTTGTTGACTTGGGTAATGACATTTGCACATATGGAATGTTCCAATTGAATGGATACCCATGTTGTCATGCATATGCTACCATTTTTGAGAAGCGAGACAAGATTGAGGATCATTTCAATGCTTATTACTGTGTGGAGTTGTATAAAAAAGTTTATCAATTTAGGATCTATGGTGTTCTTGGTCAAAAGCATTACATCAAGACCTCTTTTAAGCCATTAAGGCCCCCCAACCTTGAAAAAGAAAATGGGAAAACCTAAAAGTTTGAGGAGGAAAGGATCAGATGAGACACAGGGGAGCACTTCAACAAAAAAAGGCCTGACTCATACATGCAAGAGATACTTACAAATAGGCCATTACAAAGTTACTTGCAAAAATCCTGTACATCCAAATTCTAAGCTATACAAGGTATGTCATTATAGACATGTTTAGTTTATTATTATTTTAATTTCTTTCCTTCTTTTCTTTTTATTGTTCTACTTTTCTTTGCGGGGGGACCCTCCAATAGAGATGAATACTGAAAGTTCAACTACCCCTTTTACCAATCATGCTTCTACAACTAATGTCCAACTCCTCCTACCTTTGTTCCTCAACCAAGAACAAGAAAGGTAACCTTGATTTTTATTTTTCATATAGTATGAATTGCTAGTAATTTACTCACATTTGGATTTAAAAATTATAGAAAGAGTCAACTTCTAGAAGTAGAGGAACATACCAAAGCTTCAGGAATAAAGAATTGATTGGCAGACAACCTAGCAAAAGAAGGTCAAATACATTAAGGCCCTATTCAAGAGCAATTACATCAGGAGCAACTCCAAGTGCATCAATTTTTTCCCCAATTGGTTCAAGTCTCAATAGGTCAAATCCAACTACTTCAACTCCAACAATTGCAATAGTAGGTTCTGGTTCCGAAGTTGGAAGTGTGCAGAGAAAATGGAAAGCAACTACACTTGATGTATTGGAAGGCCTTAGGGCAAGGGCATTGCGAAGGAGAAAAAAAAATTAGGAGATGTCAAGTTGTAATTTCTTGAAGTTTTTTTTAAGGCAAATGTAGTATTAGAGCTGTAGTATTCTTCAACATTAATGCTTGTAGTATTTTGGAACATTTAGTATTGAAGCTAAATTTGTTGGATCTTTTTAGAAGGCTTTAGGGCAGTAGAACTCCTTACGAATAAAGTTTGCATGTGACAATTTTATGTTGACAATGTTACTTTTGAGAATATGTAAATCTTATTATAGTTATATTTCATACTCCTTACGAACTCTTATATTGTATCAACATTCTGGAGTTTTCCCACACCTCAAGTCAATGGCGACTTGTTTTTGTGCTTCTTTACTTTTATTCTTCACCCTTGAATTGGATGAAGACATTCTATAGATTTTTAAGGTTTGAAAGAAATAAATAAGCAAGAAGGAGTGAAGAAGATGATGGAAATTAATGAGATAAAATGAGAAAAGTGGGGGAAAAATGGTAAAATATGATAGAGGGATAAAAATATAATTTTGATTGACAAAAGTGAGGAAAAAATCAGGCCTACTTGCACAATAACGCGCGTGAATGTCACTTACAGCCTCTAGGTGGTGGGACAATTAATAAAAATAACACAAGTAGGTTTCTTATTCTTTTTTTTTTTATTTTCATAAGGGGGTAAACCACCAAAACAGAATTTTTAAAGGGGCTAAAAATAATTTTTTCCTATTTTTATATCTCATATCCAATCAATATTTATTTTATTATTAATGTAAATGAATTGTATTAATTCATCTTTTGTAACTTTATATTTAATTTTGATAAATATTGAATATATATTTATTAGTACATATGTATATATATTTTATGTAATTTTTGTATTAATTTTTGTAACTTCTTTGTATTCTCTAATAATTTCTTTTAATATATGTTATTTATATTTTCAAATTTACTTTTTTAAATAATTATGGTAAAAAAACACATATTCTCCCCCTCCCCCACACATATTAGTACAACCATGCATATATATAAGTGTATTTATCATTGAGATGTCTTGCATAATATATACATATATATATATATATGTGTGTGTGTGTGTGTGTGATATTTTAATAATATAAAATTTGTTATGACTTAATTTAAAAATTGTATTGTATTACTTCAAGAATTATCTCTTATTTCATAATTAGACTCTTTCAATTAAGATGTGTTTGGATGAGCTTATAAATTTTTTAAAATATTTTATAAAATGTTTAACAGTTTATAAGATTCTATAAAATATTTAGTAAAATTTTTAAAAAGAAACTTATAAAATCCTAAAATAGGATGTTAAGATCTCATAAACTCTTTTCAAGATCTCAACAATCACTTTTCATTTTAACCATTTTAATTTTTAGAAAAGTAAAGAAATCCTCACTTATTTTCAAAAACTCAAATTTTAACCATTTTAATTACAAAATTGACATTATTAACATTTTATAAGTTTTAAAATCTTATTTTATCCAAACACTTTAATAACTTGTTTTAGATCTAATATTTTATAAGCTCCAAAAACATCTTACAAAATATAGGAACTTATAAGATTTTTTAAATAAGTTTAGCCAAACACCCCTTAAGTTACATTATAATTCATAAAATTTCTTAATCTCTAAAAATATTTTACATTAAAAATGATCTCAGCATACAATTTACTTATTTAAAATAGAACAAGATTTGTACTTTTCTTTCTCCGAGCCTGTAAAATCATTCTATTTATGAGTTACAATTTATTTTCTTAAAGATGCACGTATTTTATAATATTACATATTATTTTCTAATATTTTTTTAATTTTATGTTTATTAATCAAAATTATTTTAAAAAAATAATGAAGTCTTTATTTAAGTACTTTTCTTAAGTGGCAGTGACGTGGATAAGTTGATTTTTTTTTCATTTTTGTTATGTTAACATATTTTCATTTATGATATCCTATCCAAAAAAAAAATTAATATTAATATAAAAATTTATTTAGTTCATATTTATTACAACTTGTTTAATTTTATGTATACATATATAATAATATATATGTAACTTTTTATAATAATTTTTGTAACTCCTTATGTCAATATATAATTTTTGTAATCGTCATTATATTGTCTAACGTCTATATCCTTTAATATAACTTTGAATACACACATAACATCTACTAGTGATTGTTGCATGCAATTCCACGTGCATACATATTTTTTTTTTAAGTATTTGAATGATATCATTCTTCTAATATTTGAATGGAGGAAAGAATTATGGGGATGGAACATACGATCTTGTAAGTGCTTGTGGGAGTAGTGGGGAAGATACAATATTTAGAATTATTTAGTGGGTTAATGAATTTCATAAAAAATACCATTTTAACGTTATTGTTAGATATTAACAAAATTGGTATCCAAACTACTTCCATTTTATCCTTCAAATTGAATTGTCTATTTTGGATGTTAAAATAAGTTAAAGAATTTTTTAGTAAAAATTCAAAAATAACTCCCATGTTAGGCTCAAAAAGTCCTTTCTTTTTATAATAGTATAGATATATCATCATGCATACATATAGATACATTTGTCAATGTACTTTAATTAACATGTCTTGCACCAAGTTCCTTTTGCCGGTGAAATTTCCCCACTATTGGTTGAAATATTTAGCTTCCGGGCAGCTTTGAATTGGGTTAAGAACTCCTTTACCCAATGGGTTTGGTTTGAATTAGATTCTCAAATTGCGGTCCAAGCAATGTTAAACAATATTGTTGATGTCACCTATTTTGGGTTAATTATTGATTAATGTAAAGCTTTTTTTATCGAAGTTAAATGACAATATTAGTTTTGTTAGGCGCTTAGTGAATAGGGCTGCTCATTGTATTGCATGTGTGGCTTATTCTCAGTCTAAACCAATAGTGTGGGAGAATCATGCTTCTGCATTTCTTTTGCATGTTCGTTCCTATGATTTGCAATAAAATGCTCCATTTTTAGCTTCAAAAAATTAAAAAAAAAAAATGTCTTGCTTGCACTATATATTGTGCATATATAAACTTCCAGATATGAAATATTATAATAATACAAAATTTATTACAATTTAGTTTTAAAAATTATAATATAATTTTTCATGAATTATTGCTTATTCAATAATTTAAACTATTTGGCAAATGTTTTTAAAAACGAGTTTATAAAATTCTAAAATAAGATGCTAAAATCTTATAAGTTCTTTTTTAAAAAAATAAAGAGATAATAACTTATTTTCAAGATCTCAACAAGCTCCTTTCATTTTAACCATTTTAATTTTAAAAAAGTATGGAGATCCTTACTTACTTTTAAAATCTCAAATTTCAACTATTTTAATTATAAAACTGATATTACTAATATCTTACAACTTCTAAGAACTTATTTTATCCAAATGCTTTAATAACTTATTTTAAAAATAAAATATAGTATCTTATAAGCTCTAAAAACATCTTATAAAATATAGGAACTTATAAGATCTTTTAAATAAACTTAACCAAACACCCCTTAATTTACATTATAATTCATAAAATTTCTTAATCTTTAAAAATAGTTTTCATTAAAAATAACCTCAACATACAATTTACTTACTGGAAGATAGAGCAATATTTGTCCTTTTCTTTCTCTACCTTTGGAAAATCATTCTCTTTATGACTTACAATTCATTTTCTTGAAGATGCAAGCATTTTATAATATAATATATTATTTTCTAATATTTTTAATTTTATATTTATTAATCAAAATAATATTAAAAAATTAACGAAGTCCTCATTTAAGTACGTTTCTTATGTGGCAGCGATATGGATAAGTTGATTTTTTTCATTTTTGCTATGTTAACATATTTTCATATATGATATCCTATCAAAACAATTTTAATATTAATATAAAAAATTATTTAGTTCATTTATAGATGTTTAATTTTATGTATACATATATAATAATATATATGTAACTTTTTATAATAATATTTTTAGGTGCCTATATTAAGATATAATTTTTGTAATCCATATTATATTGTATAACATTTATATCTTTTAATATAACTATGAATAGCACATAACATCTACTAGCAATTGTTGCATGCGATTCTGCGTGCATAAATATTTTTTTGATTATTTGAATGATATGATTCTTCTAGTATTTAATTTGAATGGAGGATGGAACGTACAATTCTTCTGAGTATTTGTGGGAGTTGTGGAGATGATACAATATTTATAATTGTTTAATGGATTAGTAGATTTCATAAAAAGTACCTGATTTGGGATAGCCCAACCGACCCACTTAGCCCAACAAGTCCACTTAACGTGCAAGGCCCAACATCAGTTTTGGGCTAGACCACTCGACAACAACCATCTGGTCAAGTATAATATTACCAACCGCATTCGACAGGAGGCTCCAACCTATTTAGCCTATTCGACCATCTCTCTTATCGACCAGCCTCATCTATTCAACTATTATCAATTAGGTGGCTCACTCTTATGCTGACTCATATCTTCGCTGCATTTATTATTTTGATAGGCTGCATGCCTCTACATTGATGGTGCGTGATAGCCGATACAGTCTCTACCACCACCTTTAATAAGGAGGCACTTGTCCAGAGTACTATGCACACTAGAAAACAAGAGATGGTGCCACCTAGAATAGTACCGAGATCTAGAATGACTATTAACCCCCTAGTGAAGACTAAAGCTCACTACACCTGATAGGGACACCTTCGACATATCACACACCAGGAGAAGGCTATAAATACCTCATAACTAACCATGCTCTAAGTAATGTCAAATACACTATAAGCTCTCAATATTCTGTTCGATTATCATCTCTCAACCAAAACTAACTTGAGCGTCGAAGTGCCTTCATCAGGAGTGCCTCGACTAGTTTAACATGTGTTACTATTGCAGATCTCAGGTCTCGAGAAGAATAGCATTTGGAACATTCGACCTCTCTAGTCAAATTTGCCCAAACACCATCTTTTTCACTATAAACGACTTTCAACCTCATTATTTTGGCACTGTCTATGGGAAACTTTAGATTGTAATAAAAAAAATGGTGAACACGCGTAGGGCTGCGTCAGAAAGGAAGAAGAATAGGAGGTCTAATCTCCACCTCCCCATCCACCCCAGCACCTCTCAGAAGCAAGTTATGATGTTAACTATGCCCCAATTGATGCAGTTGATAAGCGAGCAAATTTCTGGTCAAATCTCAGCCTAACTATTTGTCGCACTGAATAAGCACACCACCATGCCAGCCTCGGCTGGCAGTGCTATCCCTCAACCACCTCCACTAGAAGACAGGTCCTTTAAGGACAATCGTGGTTGCCAAGAGTCCAAGCGGCCATCCACTGACGTGAAGCTAGTCCCAGACACGCCTAGGAGAGAAAGAGGCAACCAGAGTTGCGGGAGGAGATCGCCGACTTAATTTATCACATTCAACCTAATTGAGCCCCACAACGCAATAAAGTCGAACGTTCTAGGTGTGACTATCATGAAGATATGGAAGAATCTATAGACCTCATGGCCCAGCCCATTTGAGCCTCGCAACATGATAGGGTTGAGCGTGTGAGGTCATATCTCGATCAAAATGCCACTCTGGCTAATCGAAAGAAATGGGAGGAAATTTTCCATCAAATCCAACAATTGAATAGGCATTTTAACGAGATTTTGAGGAGAAACATCGATAGAGTGCCTAATTTAAAAGGCCCCCAGAGGTCTCATTGGGAAAGAGGCTCCTCATTTATCTAAGAAATTATCAATGAGCGCATTGCTATCAACGTGAAGGTCCCAATCAATCTATCGAGATATGATGGCTTGACAGACCTTAATGAGCACCTAATACAATTCGAGCATATAATGCAGCTGCATGGGCACAATAAATATATGCATGCCAAGATATTGGTAATTACTTTTCTGGGCATTGCGTTTGACTAATTTGTGAAGCTCAAGCCTTCGTCAATATATGCTTGTGACCAATTGTGCGACACGCTTTTACATCAATTTACTAGTAGGAGAAAGGTGAAACTCCCTCACACCCATCTCTATACTATTAAGCAAAGTGAGGGAGAGTCCCTCTGTGACTTTTTTACTAGGTTCAATACGGAGGTCCTCAAGATAGATAAACCTAGGATTGAGTTCCTGATTAACATGTTATTTCTAGGGCTCAGACACAAGGAATATGCCAATGCATTTGTGCGTGAACACCCTAGGTTAATAGAGGAGTTGCTTGAGCCAATGCTTTGGTGCATGAACGCCCTAGGTTAATGGAGAAGTTGCTCAACTTGGCTAAAAAATACATGACCCAAGAGGAGATAAACAAGCTCAAGTTCGGATCCTCCAAGATTGATAAGAAGAAAAAAGAAAGAGATGACCAAAAGCACAAAAAAAATGGCCGATTTTCCATAAAATATTTTCACGACTATACACCCTTGAACATCTTGAGGAGAGAGGTCCTGTATGCCATTTAACATGATAACCTCCTCAAAATATTGAGGAAACTAATGGAGACTGAGGTAATGAAAAAATCCAAAAAATACTGCCCCTTCCACAAACAGAAGAGGCATAACACAGAGGAGTGCTTCAACCTCCAAAATGAGATTAAGAGGCTGATCAGACAGAGCCATCTTAAGAAATATATAGCCGTGGACATACAGGTCGAAAGGGGGGTAAAACTTACTGAACTCCCCATAGAGAAAGGTCGATTAGCTCTAGAAAGGAGGACAAAGAAAAGAAACCCGCCCATGAGGATCAATCACTCATCCAAGGAGTGATCGACATGATTGTTAGAGGTCCTACTAGGGGAGATTCAAAATCTACCTAAAGGCAAACCCAGAGGAGGCTCGAGTAGACTAAAGCCTCACCCGTTGAAACAACATTTTACCTATCGACGAGTGCAGAGCCCATCTCATTCACTGACAGTGACTTGGCCCACCTTGAGGGCAGGAATATTGACCATAAATTAGATTGTCCTATGATAGTCTCTATTGAGATTGCCAACTTTGAAGTACTCAAGGTCCTGGTCAATAATGGCAACTTGGTCAATATCATTTTCCTTTCCACCTTAAAAAGAATAAATATGGGCCAGCTGAAATTTGAACCAGTACGAACCCTACTGGTCGGATTTGGGGGGTAAAAATCATTCAGGAAGTATCCATCAACCTGTCAACATCATTTAGGGAGACTCCTCGAATGAGAACTTTGATGGTAAACTCTTTGGTGGTTGATGCCCTATTTGCTTACAATGTCATAGTAGGTCAACCAGCTCTCAATAACTTCCGTGCCATTATGTCGACCTACCACATGAAATCAAAACTTTGACTCCAGTGGGCATAGGGGAACGTTTGTGCAATATGAAGGAGTTTTGGAGGTGCTACAACATCTCAGTCAAGTCAAGTAAGTAGAAGCCTCGACCATAATTGAAGACCTCGAAGGATGCCCTTATAGCAAAACCTAAGGAGACCCAGGCCAGTAAGAAGAGAAAGTTGGAAGATATTAGGGTGGAATCCATCAGGAAATTTAAGACCATCGAGTTGGAATAGGGAAACCCCAACAAGACGACCCACATCAGAATAGACATAGACCGCTACTTAGAGTGTCTTATGGTCAATTTCCTGAGAAAAAATATTGATATCTTTACATGGAGAGCATTCAAACTCCAAGGAATCGAACCCAACATCATCGTGCACCGCCTTAATGTCGACCCCTCGTACAAACCAATTAGACAAAAGATGAGGACATTCAATGCCGAGAGGACACAGATCATTGAGAAGGAGGTCAGAAAACTCATAGATGCAGGCTATATTGTAGAAATTTAATATCCTTCTTAGCTTTGTAATGTTGTACTAGTCCCAAAGAATGAGGGACAATGGTGAATGTATAATGATTTTATAGATTTAAATAAAGGATGCCCTAAATATCCTTACCCCTACCTTGAATAGAAGTATTAGTTGATTCAACTACTAGTTGTGAGTTGTTGAGCATGATGGATGCGTTTCAAGGTTATCATCAAATTTTCATGGCTCCCGAGGATAGGGATAAAACTTTCTTTGTTGTTCCTAATGATGTCTACTGCTTTTTGGTCATACCTTTTGGATTGAAAAATGTCGGGGTAACTTATCAAATACTAGTCAACTTTATGTTCAAAGATAAAATTAGGAAGTCGATAAAGGTATATGTCGATGATATAATTGTAAAAATAGAAAAGGCCCAAAAATACTTGCTCAACCTCAGTCATACTTTTGCAATTCTAATAGCATTTAGTCTAAAGCTAAACCTAAACAAGCGTACATTTGGGGTTCGTGGAGATAAAATTTTGGGCTACATGGTCAGTCAATGGAGCATTGAGGCAAACCTGCATAAAATTCAAGAGGTTCTCAATATCACCCCTCCATAAATAGTTAGAGACATTCAATGGCTATTCGGGAGGATTATAGCCTTAGGGAGGTTCATTACAAGATTGGCCGATAAGAGTTTATCTTTCTTCAAAATTCTCAAAACACCAAGAAGTTAGGTTTCCAATGGAGTGAACAGTGTGATCGGGCGTTGGTTGAGTTGAAGCAGTACTTAGCCTCACTCTTATGCTTGCAAAACTTGAATTAAGACAAGTGCTTTAGATATATTTGGTGGTCTTTGAGACATCGATCAGCTCAGTCTTAATCTCGACCAAAGATAGCAGCCATCGATTGATCTACTATTGTAGTAAGTCGCTCCATGGATCGAAGCATAATTACTTGAAGATCGAGAAATTTACCTTGGCACTAGTAACTGCAGCTCGAAAGCTATGACCATACTTCCAATCTCAAGCCATTATAGTGCTGATCAACCAATCACTGAAGAACGTATTGTCAAAGCTGAACACATTTGGAAGACTGACCAAATGGGCCATCGAATTGAGAGAGTTTGACATTACTTTTCAGCTAAGAACAGCCATCAAAGTGCAAGTTCTAGCTGATTTTATTGCTGAGCGAGTTGACTTGCCTGAGAAGAATTACGAAGCCCCTCTTATTTGGACTTTGCATATCAATGGATCGTTAACCACATCTGAAGGAGGAATATGAGTTTCTCTACATTACCTGGCTACAAAGGAATATGATTTTGCAATAAAAATAGATTATATAGTCATGAACAATGAGGCAAAGTGTGAGGCCCTTCTTGCTCGAATGAGAATGGCCCTCAACTAGAGTGTCAAGTACCTGGTCACCATTACAAAATCCTATCTAGTGGCTGAGTAGGTTGACAAAAACTTTGAGGCTAAGGACTCGACAATGAGCTAGTGCCTAGCCGAGGTGAAAAGGCTACAACAGTCATTCAAAAAGTTCACTCTCAGTCAAGTACTTCGATCTGAGAAAGAGTGGGTAGATGCTCTATCAAAGTTTACTAGCTTGACTAAGGGCACGAGGAATAGAAAAATCACATTTCTGGTTACTGATAAGCCATCAATCGAACCCTTCAAGAAAAAATTGATAGCAAGCATTGAGGAGACTGCACCTTCTTGGCATGACCTAATCAAACTCTATCTGAGCCAAGGCACTATCCTCGAGGACAGGAATAAAGCTTAATGCCTTCGAGGTCAAGCTGCCAAATTTGTGCTCAACGAGCATGGTCACTTGTATAAGGGTCAATTTTTGAACCCCCCTTGAGGTGCCTGGATCCTGATTAATCTGTAGAGGTATTACAGGACATTCATGCAGGTATGTGTGGCAACCATTCTAGAGGAAAATTCCTGGCCCACAAAATAATCAGGTACAGATACTTTTAGCCAACATTGTTGAAAGATAAGGTGGATTTTGCACAAAAATGTACATCATGCCAAGTCCATTCAAATTTATCACATCAGCCTACAGCGCCAATAATTAATGTCTAAATTTCTTGGCCTTTTGACTAGTGGGGCATTGACATTTTGGGCTCACTGCCAAGGTCAACTAGATATAAAAAATTCATGATTTTCACAGTCTAATACTTTACTAAATGGGTTGAGGCTGAGCCTGATCCTAAGATAATAGATGCGGTCATCAAGAGATTCATCTAGAAGAAAATTATATGCCATTTTGATCTGCCCAAGGTCCTTATTTCAGATAACAACACTCAATTCTAAAGCAAGAGCACCAGAGGTTGGTGCAAAGCCTTGGGGATCACATAGCACTTCACTTTAGTGGGTAATTCTCAATCGAACAGCCAGACGAAGATAACCAATAGAATGATTCTCGACTATCTAAAAGTTAGGAAACAAGATGCTGGCTCGAACTGGGTAGATGACCTCCTCAGGTGTGATGGGCATATAGAACAACTCCATGAATAGCCACAGGTCATAGCCCTTATAGTCTCGTTTATGGGTTTGAGGCAGTTATCCCCTTGGAGCTAATTCAACACACTATTCGAGTCATTCACTTCCATCCACTCAAAAATATATCAAAAAGAAAACTCAACCTTGAAACAATCGACAAGCATAAGCACGAAGCTTATAACATAATGCAGCACCACAGGTTGACAATGGTCGAAAACTATAACAAATGAGTCAAGTTGTACCATTTTAAGGTTATCGACCTCATTCTCAAGAAGGTGGAAGTTTCCAAGAACATTGAAAAGCTCAACCCAAAATGGGAAGGACTATACACTGTTGTCAAAGTATCGAAGCACAACGCCTATAAACTAGCTAATATGGAAGGAGAGGAACTCCTTCGCTCGTGGAATGCCATCAACCTAAGAAAATTTTACATTTAAAATTATGTTGTATTTATCCTTGTATTCTCTAGCTTGAATAAAGTTCCAACAGTACTACTACCATTTACAGGTATTGTTATAACCGTATTTAGCAAGCATCAAGATCCTAGTCGACCCCATAGTCGATGAATAAATAGCCCCTCACTACCACTCAAGATGCTTCATGCTACCATCAAATTTCTAGTCGACCCCATAGTCAACAAATAAGCAGCCCCTCGCTACTACTCAAGTGGCTTCATGCTGCTATCAAATTTCTAGTTGACTCCGTAGTCAACAAATAAGCATTCAAGTGGTCCATGCTACCACACAAGTTCCTAATCAACCCTATAGTTGATGAGCAAGCAACTCCATGCCATCACTAAAGTGCGTAGTTGACCCTGTAGTCGATGAATGAGCAATTCATGCTACCAGACTCATGTCGACCCTATAGTCGACAAAAAAATAACTTTAAGCTATTTGATCAGTTTTCAAAATTTAAATCGACCATTACTTCAATCCCAAATAGCTGCAAGCTGCAAGCCTTAGACTTTTCTGCCTAAATTAAAGAATCAACCAAATAGTTGATTAATAAGTTGACCATACGACAATGAGAATCAACGATGTAGTCGTGAAAATAAATTACCATGCGTTAGTCAACATTAAACAATAATCGACAATAGCATTATTAGATTTTCTTGATAATGATGGTGATAACCAACTGTTTTATTAGATATTCCCCACATTATTGTGACAATAAAGTTGCATTTGACAAGGTTCAAAAGATTTCTTTAATGTAATAAGAATGAAATGAAAATCAACCTTCATTCATTGAGAAATTGGTTACAATTCCATAAAAAATAAAAAATAAAACAACAACAACAACAAAAAATGGTAAAAACCAATTCAATTCTGGTGTCCTCAGGACAGTCTGAGTCGGGCTCCAACAGCACACAAGCAAGAGGCGAAATAGCTCAAGGTGGTTGAGAAGGCCCTACGACGTTGCTCATAAAGTGGGTCAAACATAGCATGTACTATGCCACATTGATCTGCTTCTCTCTAAGCTGGACAACAAGGTCTTCCGCAAACACGAATTCATTGGCCAACTACTCAAACCTCACATCGATCTCAGCTTTTTTCTTTTGAGCTTTAGTCAAAGGCTTATCAAGCTTATGGGTCACAGTTTCCTTCTCCTAGGCCTAATCGACCCTACCCTCCTCGAGGTTGGGATAAGGCAGCATATTGTCATTCAGTGCAAGGCTTATCTTACTCTTGTTTCTAGTCGAAAAGTGTAACCAAGGCACTCGAACTACTTCACAGCCTTGTGGAATGCCCCGCGAGTATCATTAAGTGGCATGATCACGCTTGCATCCTAAAATGTAGGGCTCAAGATAAACTATTCCACTGCCTTACACTGTATCATAGGGAGGTGTTGAGTGAAGGCCTCCCACGCCTCTTCGATGGCTTCTATGAGACCTCATGCTCGACCAGAGAAGAAGCTCACCTGCAGGCCAAGTGAGCCTTCTTGATTATTAAGTCCATTCGACTCCACTCCTTGATGACCTGAACCAACTGCTGATCTTTGGAGTTCAGCTATTCTTGGAGCTCGGCCACCTATTTGGTTAGTTTCTCAACCTAAAGTTGGGAGGACTTGAGCTGTACCTTGAAGGTTTTCATATCCCCTTCCCCTTGTAACTTCTCCCAATCCACTAATGCCAACTCCAATCGCAGGAAGATATTATAGCCCATTTGGCCCACTTGTAACATGAGAATGTCAATCTACAGTACAACTATGAGAAAGGAATTTGACGAGAAGTTTTTGACCTTGTGCTTACCATATTACAGTAATAGGCCAATGCTCGAAGTACCCCGACCTGACTAAGGTTCATCAACTTTTGTTGGTCAGGTAAGAAAAGCCCTGAGGTCAGCTACTTTAAAGCATTGCCGCAAGTCATTCTCCCCTGAAAGATAGAGGTTGAATCGATTATTTCATGGGTAGGTTCGGTTGCAAAGTGGGGCGGTGATAGTTGGAGGAGTTAGAATAGCACTCTATCGCCAAATTTTTCAAACAAGTCATAGCCTATCACCATTTTTTGTTTTCCCTTATCGCTTGCAGCCCTTTTTGGTGTTAAGCCTCCTTGCTCGGCAATTTGCCTCTTACCCCAACCCGTGGGGCTACTTTGCATGAGCTCCTCTTAACGAACAAATTGGGGCTCGGATGCCTGTTCGATTGGCAAAACCATAAAAGCTGAGGTTGATCTTGTCAAAACAACTAGCTCTATGACAGAAGCCTCTCATTGAGTAGCAGTAGCTCGATGACATTCCTCATTTCTCAAAGCCTAAGCTTGAGCTTCAATTCCGCTTCTAGCTATTATCTCTACGCGATTTGCAAACATAAACAAAAAAAACATGCATCAAAATTGAGCAAAAAATAATAGTAATCACAATTAGCATGATTGATGAGAATTTCTACCTAGTCGATCGCCCACAGGAAAGTCGAGTTGGGTCGGCGATATGCCAGCAAACACCAGACACCTTTTTTCAGTCAAAATTGAGGCTTCCATATGCCTAAATTTGACCAAATTCCTAATAAAGGTATTAGGCCAACTAGGTGTCTAGTTCACTGGCATCTCCATAGGCCCCCTCCACTAACTCTTTGGAATAGCTAAGTCCCCTAGCCCCCAAACATAGAAAAAATATTTTTTCTACTGTTGGCCGTACGAAGAAGAAGAAGATACTAAGAATTTTCGACGAGGTCAAATGGTCAAGTAATAAAAACTAGACTCCTCTGTACTATCCAACTTCCGTAACATGGGTAAATGAAATAAATTGAAAAAATTGACGAATGAGGCAGGCTACTTATATAGATGCGTTAACATCTCAAAACTGTAAAAGCTGGCGAAACAGTTGGGGAGCAATTGGGTTATGCAAACTTCTGGACCTACCAGGAGGTTGACTATCGCTTGGGTGAGAGGGAACCTAAGGCTGCACCTCAACCTTTCCTCAAACACTATTACGCAACCCTTAAAAGGTCGATGCATTCTACCCCAAGTCCTTGGCGCCAACAACTCATATTCCTTAGGAACATGATACTTCTCCCTAATTCACACCATGTCGGCGAGGGATATTTTAGAAGTTATTTTGTATAGTGGTCTAGTGTAAACAATCGATCCCAGGATGTTGGAAAATCACTCGAGCCAGCTTTGCCCCTAGAAACAACTATTTCTGTGCTTGAGCTACTCAAGCTACTCATACTCGAGCTATCGCTCGATGAACTACCTGAACCACTCTTATGGGTTGTGTCAAATGTACTTCCAACCCCAGTTTTCTCCTAAGATACTACACTCTTGAACCTAGTATCCTCACTATCTGAACTGCTAAACATTTCCACAAAAGAAAAGGATGAAAAAGATTAAATAGGCAAAGCAACTTACAGCAGATATCCTGCAAACTCTAAGTACAAGAAAGGTTTGGAGAACTTCAAAAATAGGAACTCGACTAGATACAATTTCAGCAAAAGTGCAAATGGATACCTATATCCCACATATTTATAAACATCTAAGTATGAAAACCCAAGCAGTGGTTATAATTGCACCTTGCCCCCTTACACTTAGTATTCTGTGAAGTAAGAATTATATTAAATGTAGTGGAATTGCCAGAAACCCTGGTCGAGAATTCAAAAATCTTGGTTGAATATTCAAAAACCCTAGTCAAGTGGGCAAAACCCCAATCAAGTGTGCATAACTGCCATAACTGCCTATAAACCATCATTCAGTTATTTATTTACTCCCTGCTCTTGCTCCTACTCGTCGACAAGCTTGATTAGGACCACGAGTAGGGGAGGACTCATGATATGGGATAGCCCAACAAGCCTACTTAGCCCAACAAATCCACTTAATGCGCAAGGCCCAACATCAGTTCTGAATTAGGCCACTCGACAACAACCATTTGGTAGAGTATAATGTTACCAACTTCATTCAATGAGAGGCTTCAACCCATTTAGTCTATTCGACCATCTCTGTAATCAACTAGCCATGTCTGTTCAACTATTATCAACCAAGTGACTCACTTCGGTGATGACTCATATCCTCGCCGCATTTATTGTTCTGACAAGTAACATACCTCTTCATTAATGGTGCATGACAATCGATACAATCTCTACCACAAACTCTGTTACCAACCCGACCACCACCTTTGATAGGGAAGCGCTTGTCCAGAGTACTGTGCACCCTAGAAAACAGGAGATGGTGCCACCTAGAACAATACCAAAATCTGAAATGACCAGTAACCCTCTGGTGAGGACTAAAGCTTACTGCACCTGATTGGGGCACCTTCGACATATCACACACCAGGAGAAGGCTATAAATACCTCATAACTAGCCTGCTCCAAGTAATACCAAATACACTATAAGCTCTCAATATTCTATTTGATTATCATCTCTCGACCAAACTAACTTGAGCATCGAAGTGACTTCACTGGGGGCACCTCGACTAGTTTAACGTGTGTTGCTGTTGCAAATTTCAGACCTCAAGAAAAATAGCATTTGGATCATTCGACCTCCCTGGTCAAATTTGTCCAAATACCACCCTTTTCACTATAAACGACTTTGAACCTCATCAGTACCATTTTAACCTTATTATTAGAATATTTTTTAAGGAGAATTTAAAAAATAAATTTGGGATATCGACAAAATTGATATCCAAACTATATTTATGTATCAAATTCTTCATTTTATCCTTCAGATTGAATATTTTGGATTTTAGAATAAGTTAAGGATATTTTTAGCAAAAATTCAAAATAACTTCCTAGTTAAACACAAAAAGTCCTTTCTTTTTGTAATGGTATAGATATATCATCATGCATATATGCGGTATATTTGGCGATGCAATTTAACTCACATGTCTTGCACTATATATATTGTGCATATATAAACTCTCATATTTGAAATATTATAATAATATGAAGTTTATTACAATTTAGTTTTAAAAATTAAATTATGTTTTTTCATAAATTAGTGGTTACTTAATAATTTAACCTTTTAATTTAACTTAGATAACAAGTGAGAAAATTCTATTCAAATTAAGCTAAAAACCCTGAAAATATACGAACTAGAATAAACTAAACACACTATGAAAAAATGATATGAAAACATTTGTCTTATTTTTTTCTCCGCCTCTATAAAATCATTTTCTTGGTGTGTTAAAGTTTATATATATCTTTTTCTTGAAGATATATGTATCTTATAATTTTTATGTAAGTTTTGTAATACTTTTAATTTTTATACAAATGAACAAAGATAATTTATAAAAGAAAATTTTAAAGTCTCAATTTTGTGGTAAGTTAAAATCTATCATCCAATGCAATGTGTGGACTAAAATCTAGGATCAAATTAAAATAGAGAATTTGACACCATATCTCTTTTTGTAAGCATTAATTTTTGAAACAAAAACAAGATATAATATCAGAAATTTTTTTTGCTTTTTCTTTTTCTTTTCTCCTTGAAAAACAAACAAACTAGGAACATCATTTTACAACTCCTGCTAGGAAACATAAACCGATTGATCGAGCGACGAGAACTCCTTTCTTGTCTTTGGTTTGGCTCTTGAAAACATTTTTCCATGTCCAAATATATTCTGCTAAATCTCCATAGTCATCTTCGGAACAAATTAATTATATCTATTCCCAGTTCATAGACCCAACAAAGTATAGTAGACGAGCGTTATCGGCAATGCGATTAACATCCCAAAGATGACACTGCAATGTAATATAATTAAACATCAATTAGTTGATCATCAATTAATAGAGAAAAATACGTAAATTTTTCAAATAAAAATGTACTTACGCTGTGCTTAAAATATCAGGATGTACGTTGTATTCCTTAGCAAAAACAAAAGGGACTATTCCCTGGGGGAGAGCAGCCTGTTATCCCAACATAAAATCGTCAATAAGGTATATTTTTTTTCCCCTTCATACTTTGTGATTTTCTACAGATGTTCCTTGACTGTCAAATTGTCCTGTTGTATCTGAACTTATCCAAGTACGTTACGTTTCTTTTCAGATTCACTAATAATATTAAGAATAATGCTTTTCTTTTTTATATAAATTAAATATGTAGTTTTCCTGTTTCCAACACAACTGTTTTACAAAGCAAAAGAAGTTACGTTCGCGCGTAGGCTGTCGAGTTGGTATGCTTTGGTGAGATTCTTTGGTAAGACTTTGACTTCAAATTTATTCTACAATGGGTGACCTTAGATTGTAACCGAAAAACAAAGAAATATTTTTTAAATAAATAAGATAGAAAATTACTTTGGATCATTTATTTCATCTCTTATTCCTACTTGTTATCTTTATGTCATGTACATTTGTTCCTTAATTAATAATTTTTATAAAGAAATATTTGATACACAAGTCATATATTCATAAAATGGATTAGGAGATCGAATATAAAATGAAATAAAGGATCTAAAATTTGATAAAAACACTTTGAATCTTCTATTTTATTCTATATTCCATCTCTTATTTCTACTTGCTATATTTATATTTATACTATGTGTTTATGTTTCTCAATTAATTATTTGATGTCGTGTAATCTCTTTTTTAGCATTCAATTCATATGTCACACACAAACTCCATTAATTGCTGCTTATTCCAATGTCTACCTATATATTAACACTTTATTTTTCGTTCTGAAATTTTCTTAAACAAAGAATAAGTAATTTGAAAATCCAATCATTCAGACTATTTCCCAATCCCTTCCCCATTTTCCTACATATTCAATAGTTAGCGGTCAAAATCTGTGAAGAGTTGCACCCCAGAAGTATGTATAATTGAAGCATTTTTCTCTAGATATTATCATTGGAACATCAATAGTTTTATATAGTAATATTATCTTGATCCCAAATTAACGTCAAAATTAAAAAATATAATTCCCTAACTTTAAACTAATGATTGAGAGTTAGCAATGTGTAAACATTTGCGACTTGTGAGGTCATTAATAAAAGGTTCCGACAAAATAAATTAGTATCAACAAAATTTAAAAGAAGAGGAGTTGATATGTAATGATAGAATAAGATAATTTAAGAATGACCTGAACAATAGCAACGCGGAGGAGAACACCACGAAGGCCAACGGCAATGGAAGCAGCAGCCATGACAGCTGGTCCTGTAAGGAATCTCACAGCCATAGCAAAAGCTGCCACGGAATTCCCACATGCGATAATCCTGGGTTGTAATGCCATAAACAGACCTGCAAAGGTATCCCTCCAACATCATCATCACCATCGCTACTGTCACTGTGTCTTTATCATGGTTTTTTACTGTGTATGTGTATCTTTTTTTTCTTAACTGCAATTTTGACAGCATAAAAAGAAAATAAAGAGGCAGACATGCCATCATGACAACAGTGCACTGTTTTTTTCTTAACTCTGCTTTTCGCATGCTCTCTCTTCTTGCTTTCTCATTGTCACACTGACTCAATTAATTATTCAAAGTTGGATTTAATCATTGTCATTAAAGTAATAATTCTTATGAATGGCTATGTTTGGACCTTGATTAATCATGTGATGACCAAAAACAAAAGAAAAAAAGGAAAAGAAAAGATATCATCAACAGTTAAAAGCATAAAAATATACTATCATTCTTATGAAACTCAAAATAGTTTAATTTAATAATTAAAGATCATGAGAGGAATACGAATCGTTAAATATTTTATCTTGTATTTCACATCACACACATATATACTTATAAATGAAAAAAAAAGAAAAAAAAAAATATATATATATATATATACACTTATAAATGCACATAAGATAATTTTCTTTAAATATATATTTTGAATGTAAATTATATACAATTATATGTATCAGCTGGAATATAGAACAAACCATGCAACAAATTGTAGTATAAAATATTTTAATTAACTTATGATATATAGATGAAAGATTAATACCCACCAAGACTAAACATGGCCATCCCAAGTCCTGCATCAGACAGTATAGAAATGGACTTTGCTATTATAGCAGGCATCTCAACATGCCATCTGAAAAAGGCAGAAAAGGAAATTAACAAAAATTAACAAACTTAAAAACTTTTGAATTAATCGCACGAGAAGGAAATTGAATTTAGCGTTTCATTTTGGTTTTTTTCTTTTTTAACCTGAATGAAACAAGAGACCATGTTAGCCCAATTAAGCTTGAATAAGTGTTGGGGTTTCTGATGAGTTTCCTCCAAACCATGATCAAAATAAGCCTGGTCATTACACTTGCAGGAGGCATCACTTTCACCTTGTTCTCTCCCTCTTTCTCCCCTTCATTTTCTCTATTTCTAAAGCTGAAGTCCTCTCTCTCCATGTAATCCTCTTGATTGTCTCTATGCCCCTCCACTATAAATCAAAACATGTCGTTAATCAACAAAATTATTCAAATTTAAAAAAAAAAAAAAAAGAAGAAAAGAAATATATACTAGGTAATAGTACCTTTGGCAGGAGAAACAGCAACTCTGACTTCTTTGCCATTAGCATGGTGATCTAATGCCCCAAAATGATCATGTCCCCCAAAGACATCTGAAACTGGAGAAGCACTGGAGCTCCAAACAAACATGTGAAGATCTTTCCCACCTTCCTCACTATTCTTGTGCTGCCCATTTGGCTTCTTGGGTGCATTTGCTAGTTTGGAATTAGCAGCTGTGGGTGAAAACATACCCGGATTTGGTGCTGGATAATTATTGCTTCCATGGTAAAGTCTCGGCTTGTTTGTACTTTCCTCCTCAAAGTTTGAGGGCCTTGGAGTTGGCCCTCTTGAGCCCGAAAGCCCATAAGCATCATTTGCACCGAAGTTTGAGTTCCTCCCAACACCCCCCATCATGGAGTAAAAATCTGTGTGGTTAAAGCTGGACCCTCTTGGGGTTGGGTTTCTTGAAGACTGCAAAGAGTAAATCTCTGCATTGGTTAGATTTGATGGCCTAGGAGTAGTTGATGAGAATCCCATTGACCTTCTTGAGAAAATATCTGATCTTGAGGCATTGGATTTCCTCACAGTCACATGAAGTTTTCCATCTTCTTTGATTTCTGCCTCAGTCTCCAAGGGCTGCCTTCCATCCAATGACATGACATCAGAATCAACATGGATGGAGACAATTGAACCTGCTGTGTCTGGAAACTGCTCAGAGATCAACATTCTTGCCCCTCTGTACTCAAACATGAACAGCATCAAAGTGTACCAAATAATGCACTGAAGAACAACAATTTGAACCATAAGGTCACCAGAAAAGTCTCCATACATTCCCTTCAACAAAGGGATGCCCATAACAAGAGTATTTGGAAGAGTTGAGAGTGAGAAAAGTGTGATTGTCCATTCCAAGCAACCCCTCCTGCTAAAGTTTGTCCAAACAGCCAAAACTGCAAGAACAATGAGCTTTTGGAGAGTGTCAGCGGCGATGAACCTTAAATTCATGGAATAAGGATCATTGCTAGCAATAAAGTGGAAAGAAAGAAGAGGGACAGCAAAGAGTGCCACAAAACGGTTGATGCCTGAGCATTGGTCTGGTGTAAAAATTTTCCACCATTTCACTGACCCATAGGCTAATACCATGGCCACATAGAGTGGTACCATTGCGGTCATAACATGGTAGAAATCAGTTAAAGTTATCATCTTGGCTAGCTTTCTGAGAAGCCCAGATCAAGTAAACAAGCAAGGAAGAATATGATGGAAAACAGAGTTTTTTGATTTTCTGATGACGTGTATGGGCAAGGAAATTAATGGAGAGGAGATAGATGCATGGGCATGTGTTTTGGTTTTGGTTTTGGTTTTGGTTTATGGGGTTGTGAGTATTTTAGTAGTAGTGAGTAGCATACGGAAAAGAGAAATGAGGGAATAGTATAATTCTTTATTTGGCTCTGTACAGGAGCAGAATGCAACTCTGAGAGTTGCAAACCAAAGCTTGCACTCCGCAGTCCCCAAGGCGAAGGGGGATGGGGGACTTTCGTAATTATATTTCACTTGCCTTTGTTTTTTTCCTCTTTGTTTTGAGCTGTGTTTGGATTTGAAAGATAGAGCTGTGTGCGAGTGGGTTGGATTGGGTTGAGTTGGAAAGGAAATGTGCATATTAATTTGATAATGAGAGTTGCTATGTGGCTTATATAAAATTCAGGAAAAGCCAGCAGTTTGGTTGTGGTTCAAATCCTTTATTGTAATTTATCTTTTATTTTAATTTATATTTCATTTTATAAATATATAACATGCGTATTAAATATTTAATAAAAATAATTGATTGAATATTGAATACATTTTATATATATATATATATCAAGTTAAATATAAAATAAAATAAAAAATCCAAAATGATCGGATTTGAGGTGAAGTGTGTTGTGTGTGTTTTAGCGCTTGGTTTGAACAAGCTTTGTAAGGCTCCTCCATTCTTTTTTTTTTTAACTTTCTTCTTGGATTCGCTTTTGGGCTTGTGGGCTTTTGATGGACTCTGGCTGTGCCTGTCTGTATTTATTATAATTATCATCCCCAGCCTTAAATATTCTAAAATTATTTTCTCACATTTATTTTCCCCGGCCAAGGTAGTGAAAACGATTAAACTAGAATATTAGATGGCCAGAAATTTAGCTTTATCAAATACATTGTTGAGCTTTTACATGAACTTCGTAGGCGCAGTGGTTTAACAATGTGAATAGGATGAACAGATTGCTGTAATATATATATATATATATATATATATGAATATTTTTGTCATCAAATTTAAACGAGTGCTACTCAATAAGAGTAAAGAAATAGTCCTAATTTTGATGTAGCATGGAGTTTTATATAAAGAATAAAATTGTTAAAAGGATATTCAAAGGATATTTTTGTACTTTTGCCTTTAGCTAAAAGTTTGTAGTATTGCATTATTAATTACTTGACGTATATAGGAGGATAATTTAAAAATAATAATAATAATAGTAGTAGTAGTAGTAGTAGTAATAGTAATAATTTTTTGATAGTTTACTCGTCTATATGTTTGTTTTGCAATATACATGAAGTTTAGCTTATGCGAAAATAGATAACTGATTAATTTTCATTTCTATGCACATTATTGTTATAAAGTGATTTTGTAACTTTGCTCTCAACAAAACGAAATTATCAACTCTGATTATTTTCATTCTAAAGAAAGTTTGTTTCAATTCCATTCTAAAATAAGCTCTATTTATATTCATAGAATGGGACCAAAATCAACTGCAAAAGTTAGTAATCATAGGTCACTTTTACCTTATTATAAACAAACAAATATATAGAAAAAATAGTATTCTATTGCTTTAAAATGTTTCATGATAATAAAAAAGATATTAAAAAAAATTGTATCCTATCGCTTTAGCACATATATATATATATATATATATATACTTGATCTTAAAAAAGAAATTAAAAGATATAATTTTTTTTAAAAGAAGTCAAAAGTCAATTGTGATATCTTTGTGTTGATGCAACACACTACATGATGTTGTTTAATTATCAGGATTCATTCTTGATGCAATATAATGACAGGCATGGGAATTGCGCCTCCCATGCTTTCTTAATTCTCATCATTGTCTGATATTTTCCATTTTATGCTGTTTTAAATCCACTTTTAAGGGGAAATAATAATAATAATAATAATTGGCCTGTTTTGCTTACGAGGTTAGCTCTATTAATGAGATTAATTTTTATCGAATGCAAATTATATTGGATTTTTTTGTATTTCACACATTTCCAAATATTTACCGAATTAATAATATGAATTAAGCCTTAACTGAAACAGTTTTAACTTTTAAAAGCGAAAAAATTATTGAGTTGATGAATTATTTACAAGAATTTAAAACACAGCTGAAAAATGGGAATATTTATATGATTATAAAACTTTGGATTCAAGTCATCCGACCACCATATTTTTAATTTCATAAATTTTTTTTTTAACATAATGTGAGATTTATTATGAAAAATTGTTCATTGTTTCAAATTTATGATATACTCCAACAATTTCATTATTGAAAAACTAATATTTATTCTCAGATTACATGAGCCGAAGAGAGCAATGAGGCTATAGGCAAGCTAGCCAATAGGCATTGATTTCACATACATCTGTGTTCCCCCAACCCCCAATCCAAGTTGAACATTTTCTCGATTGAGAAGAAGAGGTCAATTTAGGAAGCATATTGTGTCTTATTTTCTATAAACCCTTCGATATCAATTTGATTAGCTCCTCAAATTAAGTACGGCAAACATGGTAAAAAATTCCTCGTTTGCGGCTACAAAATAAAGTAGGTCACCTTCCGTTGCGTATTAATTGGGGGCAAGATTATCTTGAAGGATATGATAGAAAAAAGAAAAAAAGAATTTGTCCTAGAAAGTGATGATGAGGAACCAAAGCCCACAAAAACATGCCTTAAAATGAATGATGGAAACCAAATACAAGCAAGTGGGTATTTTGGTGAGAATATAAATTTTTAAAAATATTTAAAGACTTATGAGATGTTAGAAAATTATTGATAATTTTTTTTTAAAAAAATTTATAAAATTTTAAAATAAAATATTATGAATTTATAAATTTTTTTTATAGAAAAAAATAAGAAGATTGTAATTTATTTTCAAGATTTTAAAAAGTTCCCTTCATTTTATCTATTTTAATTATAAAATTACTATTACTAATATCTTATTTTATTTAAACACTTTAATAACTTATTTTGAAAATAAGATCTAATATTTTATAATTTTTAAAAATTCTTATAAAATGTAGGAGTTTATAAAACTTTTTAAATAAAATTTAGCCAAATAACCTCTAAATCCCATGAGACATGACTTATTTAACCAGAATAATAAATCTTTATATTTGATTTATAATTATTATATCCTCATTCAATAATTTATAAATTATAATTAGTCTCTACAATATTATCAATTTCTCGTTCGGTAGTACAACATGCAAATTCGCTTGATACATGAAACTTCCCATCAATGAAGACAATTAATATAACAAACCCTCTTGGAATTTAAACATCCAAGCAAACACGATGTTTAAATTGCACTAATTGCTAGGATTTGAGATTAGGAAGGGCATGCCAATTGCCATGTTTTGTCCCTTGTCCGACGTGGCTAGCAAGCCCTTGTTGAATTCTGGTTCACTTGGATTTCTAAAAAGATGTCTTTTTTCTTTTCCTAGTCCAAAAAAATTGCTTGCACTTTTTGATAAATAAAATATTAAGAAAAAAAAGGGGCAAGATTAGGACCAGTTTTTAGAATTCGTGTAAAAAGGAATAAACACACAAGGGCTAACCTTGAAATGCCCAATTTCTTGTCCTCAGTGACCACTAATGCCTATCTTTGTTCATGGGGTATTGTGCACTCCTTTCTGGTACTCTTAGCAGAAGTTTCTTTTGGTATGAGAGGATAATAAGCTCCACCTTTTTCCAAAAATTTTATTGATTATTCAAATGTTGATTGATATTTTCATTAGGAACTTCAGAACTTGCAGAAGTTGGCTCAAAAGCCTCTTAATAATAAAAGACTGGATGAAGATTTTTAGGAGAAACTCTAGCATGACAGGGTTATATGCATAGATATGGCACAAATGATTGTTTACCCATGGTGTAATTAATGATATTAAATATTTTTCTTCTTTTTTATGAGACATTGCCATATTGTGTTGCAAGTGACATAAATTTTTTTCAGAAAAAATGGATCATATAACTCATAAATTTTATCTACTAAATAGATTTATTATTCATATGCTTAATTCCAGCCATGAGGTAGATCAGGGACGACTCCTTTAATATGAAATAATTATGCATTATGCTTAATTTATTATTATTAGATATTTGGGTCTATGTCAATTAAAGGAATAATAGAGGATTATAAAATTAATTTTCTCCAAATCTTGTGTAATTTTTTGGCTTTTCAAAAGATGAATTTTCTACATTTTATTATGAGTAATATTACTGTTTGTGAATCATTCAATATGGATTCTCTTCTTAATGTGGACGTGAATTTTGTATTCTATGTGATAAAAGAAAGTTTTTTATGTCCAAATACATTTTGTTTGTCAAAAAATTTAGGAAAAAAAGAAAGAAAGAAATTCAGAACTGCTAACCAAGGGGGG
>JACGDI010005721.1:2254-40959 GCA_014898725.1 Jacaranda copaia
TCTCTCAACGACCTACACCAGCATCACGTCAATTAGCATCTCAAGCATTGATAGCTCATGCTACTAAATTCATGTCAGTAAATTAAGCTGCTTCAGACAATGACCTCAGGAGATAATACAGATGAGGTTGTTGGCACAAATGATACAACTGAATGGAACTTGCTGTAAACAATCCATAGTGCATCATACTCCACATTCTTTAAGATATCATCTGCAAGGACCGCAACCTGAAATGGACAATAGAAATTGAGAATAAAATCAGAGAAAACATATCTGGAAAAATACAAGTTTGCATAAAGATGAACTCCCGCAACAACTAAAAATAAACAATTTTTTTTTTCTACTTTCTAAAACTCCTCTAGATTAAGCAATAGCACAGGCACCCTGTTCTAAGCACACTTCAGATTGAATATCAAATCACAATCTAGATCCAGCAAGAGATGGCCATAAACCTGATGTAATCCAGAAAACTGCCTGCCATCTAAATGTTAACAGACTTGACACAAAATGACATCAGTATGGTGGCAAATGAAACAAACCAACTAGAATTAGCTTGTTCAGGATGGCCCACATACTCTTAAAAGAAGGTTGGCGAATGTGGGTAAAGAGGTTTCAAGCAAGTTTCTGCAAGATGAGCTTGAACACACACTATTGGTTGTCAATCTTCATACTTTTGCCTAGGATGCCAAAAGTTTGAAAGTATGTCATATTAGGGTGAAGAGAGAGGACGCTCACACATACGAATAGCCGTACAATAAGTAGTATCATTGACTAATATTTCATGCCATCAATCTTTCCACCAATCCTGATTAGAATCCAAGTATTAACCAAATTATGACCAGCGAGAATAATGACCTGCCAGGCTGAGTTTGGCAAATGTTAAATCAAAATATTACCTCACTACCAAAAAAGAAGTTTCTAATGTAATGCCAGCAAGAACCAAATGTAGCTCAAGTCAAAACAGCTAAGTTAGGTACAAAAACCCTCACATATGCTTTTTCTGCAATATTTTTTGCAGCCCTCAACTACTGGGTACAACTGCAAAAACTGTACTCAATATGAAACAGTCAGTAGCCTCAAGCCCAGCTGGAACTATTGCGGTATTAGCAAAGGTTGAAAGAAGCCAGCCTGAAAAACAACCTGGGTATAGTTCAGAGGATTTTTCTGCAACTCTATCATCAATAATTCAATGTCTTGTTTTGAGTCCCGCACAAGTTGGACCTTCGCCTTTTCTCCCAAGATGACATATTTACACTCCTTTTCCGGACCTGTCAAACACAGTAACAAAAATTATTGACCATGTGCTCAACAATCAGGAAGCAATGAAAATAAAAAACACACACAAACATGAAGCTCAAGGTTCTCAAAATTGTAATGTACCTGAATTTAACTTATGAAGGCCCCTGCTTATCTTGACAACAGTAGAATTGATTCCACCACAGAGACCTTTGTCTGAAGAAATTGTGACAATGACATTCTTCTTGACATCAACACCTGATGGATAAAAATACATGGACAGCTAAGTGCAAAAACAATAATAAATTGTCTTTACCGAAGATAAGAAGATTTTGACACCAAAGATCATAATAACCAAAGAAAGGTAATCAGGAATGAGAAAGCAACATGGACAAAACAATAGCCAACACTGCCGAAAAACTAGATGGATAACTCTCACAGAAATTCAGCAAAACAAGCAAAGATATTAAGCAGCATTACATAAGTGATTTGCGTTGGCTGTAATTCCAACTTCTCATAAATTGGTGATGCAAAACCCCTCCACTCCAGAAAAATGCACATAAGCACGAGGGAGGGGAGGGGATTATGCTTCAATTAAATTTTATTCTCAAAGTTGAACATGAGAAGGTTACCAACCAAGAAAACTAGCCCTAGTTACTCCTCATTAACCAATGTTGCATGACCAGAAATTTTCTATTGACTATTAAATGTGCACAAATTTTTCACACACGAAAATAATTGAATTTCGTGAAGAAAAGACATCCAAGCATGCATCCCAGATATTGAACTAACAAGCAGTGTCAGAAAAGATATCCATGCTCCCAGATGCAAAATGTTTTAAAGGATTTTTAAATTGCCATTTATGCTAAAAACTACTTTATTGACAACTCTTACGCCATGTTTACATGGTGTAGAAAACCAAATAAACATGTTGCAGGTCAGCGGTATGGATCATAGAGTCATATCCAGTGTGCTGCTACAGATCAAAGTTATTTAATCAAACTATTGCATATAGTGGTATTATCAAGACTGCAAAGGAAAGTCTAAACAGAAAGGTAATGGTTCGAAACTAATATTATTGAGGAATACACTAAAAGTGACTGCCTTGAAGCATGACTCTGAAACACACAGAACAATTGTGAATGACAAATGGTCCACTTCTAGACATAGTGGATAATAACAGAGAAAGTTAGAAAAAATCTCTAAGGAGAGTAGCAGTAAAAAGAAGCTGTGAAGAACTATGCATCTCATACACCTGCAGGTCCTCCAGGTAATAACAGTTCTACTGTTTTACCTCACTCCACTGCATGGTCGTGTAACAGAATCAACTAAAGGATAGTGTGTCATTGAAAGGAAATTTTTGATGTGACAATGCATGCTTTCAGCAGACAACAGTACTGATATCAAGAAACAATCTCAGCGTAGAATTAGAACCAGCAGAAACCTTACAGTAGCAAATCAAGCAAAGAAACACAGGAGAGGAAGGACATAGAGTGAGAAAAATTCTCAAAAATATTCAGACAAATTCTATCAACCAACTCACTTGGAGTGTCGCCAAGAAGAGCAGTAAATGGCTGCCATAGTCCACATGAATTTTCTGCCCTAGTTTGGATGGCTCAGAGCTTTGAAGCTGCAACCATCTTCATTGCCTTGGTGATTTTCTGAATATTCCGCACACTCTTCATATGGTTGCGGACTGCATGTTCAAACCATCACAATAATCATTTTATTTTCAGAAGAAGATCAGTGCACCAAAAGTAAGAAAGTGAAAATTTAAGGTAATTGACAAGAAGCACCAACAAATTCAAGAATGGATCTTACCAACTTGAGTTGAAATGGAACGAACTCCGACAAGGGCATGCTCCCTGTTGAGATATGCTCATCTATTTAGAGGCAGACAAGTGAAAGTACTATTATCACATGGTAACAGAGATCATGCACTAGTTTTGCAGCAGTACAGAGCAATAGACTTGAGTAATGGAATACATTAGTGAATACTAAGACATACCCATCACATATGACCAATTTTTGGTAAGGTGAGCAGAAGAATCCTCCTTCTACATGTTCTGAGAGCAAAGCAATTTCCATTCCCTATTGATTAACTCAACAAGGGAAATAGAATTGGGGAAATTGATTTCCAAAATGAAATGAGTAAGACTTTTTGGTATAGTCATTTTCTAAAGCAGGCTTACACACTCCACTTTGAATGCCTTCTCAGCTTATAATTTGTTACTCCTTGATTTATATTTTAATCCAAAGTCTGAAAACTTGATCTCCCTTTTCATTCCTTGAACATTATATTTCGCATCAAATTGAAGTCCTTATATTACACTCATATCTAACAAATCAATAATATACATATTAAGTACATTTCCATGCACCAAGCAGAGGTGCCGCACTAGTTAATACAAATAAAAAATATCTAAAATGTGATTTAGTCCTTCAATCAAAAAAAAAAAAAAAGAAAAGAAAAGAAAATAAAAAAGGAAAAACCATTACCTCTCGGGCACACAACTTTGCAGCAGTGTGCAGACTGAGGTGAACTACTTAATTATCTGATACTCTAGCAGCCTAAACAGATAGTAGACCATTTAAGCAGAAAAAATTCCTGCATAATTTTTTTTCACCCAATTGATGGAAAGAATACATGTTTTTTCCATTAATAATTTACTTCATCCTAGTTATTTATTTGAAATGGACTATCAGAGATCAGGCTCTTGGAATGAAGCCGAAGGTATAAACCAGCATCAAATCATGACAAACAACCTTAATAAACGTACATAGCATATCCATATACACCAGTCTGTTATATTCCTATTAGTTAATCACCTTCTTGAGGCACAGATTAAATAACTTTGTTACACGTTCAAGTATTTGTTGCATTTGCATATGAAATTCAAAGACCCGTACAGCAGGGAGAGCTTCAAGCACATATTAATTAAGTGGAACAGCTTCCAAAAAGGAGTCGCACTATAAGAACTCCATTACATTAAATGAACGAAGACGCGCCTGTTCACACAAACCATGGACCAGAAAAGATAACGCACACTGAGGAAGCAAGCTGAATGAGATGACAGAAGCTCAGCGGAGTCATCACTGTTTTTCAAACCAAGTATCTATAAGCCTACCGGTCCTTGATAATCAAATAGACACATAAATAGACAAATAAGTCCATCACTCAGCATAATTTACAACAAGAAGCTATCAGCTAATGCCTAAAATAGAGCCTGGGGACATTATCAAATAATTATAAAACTCATTTTCATATTTGGACAATTCTTTCCACACTGAGGTAATGATTCCACCTCAAAATTTGATGAAGGATGTCTAGGACAAGAAAAGCCCCGTCCCACAAATCTAACAGAACATAAATCCTAAAAAGAAAAAAAGGAAAAATGTTATAGACCGACAGATGTATAAAAATGAAAAGCATTGTGCACTGCGCTGCAAAAGATACGCCATCGTTCCATATCTAACAAAAGTTTTGAAATGACACAGATTACTATTAAATTAGCCCGATAAAATTGAGTAAAAGGATTTTTGAATGAATCTTTCCATGTGATGCAAAACGTACAATCGGAACACAACTAAATTTTGAAAAGAAAACAGAGATCGATCTTACTCGGACGAAGCCAGAGAGGAGCGAAGAGGGTTGCCCGGGCGAGGGGAAATGAGAGGGGCGGCCATTCGCCTTCCCCCGCGCCTCAGTGCAGCCATCGCCGGTGTTTATCGAAATCGACTGGATCTGATGGATTTCTCCTCGCAAAATGTGAGCTTTTAGCTTTTAGGTTTCTATAATGATTTATGTTCTTGCCGGGGTAATTTGATGGCAGTATTGTGGCGGATCGATGAGCATAATAATCTCGTGGAGGACTGAGGCGACACTCTACAGGCTACCCAAGTTGAGTGGTAATCTCCTCGGGTTTTGAGGCATCCTAATTCAATTTTAGTCGCAGGTATATAGGCATCCTAAACTGTCAATTATGTTTTATAACCAAAATTCGTATCAAATAAATAACATTTATGTATTTATGTGTTGACGTGATTGATTAACACTTTAAGTTAATTACTATATATTCTTTCATGAGATATAAAGTCTTGAAATATAGTGACATTGAATCTTGATATAGGCTGAACTTTTTAATGATGAATGATATGTATTGTTGTCGAGCTAATTATTTAGTACAAGTGATTATCACTCTTAGACACAACATATATACACACACACACACATAGGTTTCCATCTATTTTTGTGTATTAATACAATATTAATTTTCTACATGATTAATTAATAGAAAAGCAAGTTTGATGGAACAAAGAATCGCATACATTTTTTTGCAATTTTTTTTGCCTAATAAAAACTCATAAAAGATATTTTTGGTTTTGTTTGTCTATAAACTCCTAAAATTTGAACAGACAAATCATCATATTTCCCAATTTTACTTCCCAAAGTACACAAGATAATATCCAAAATACCTTTAAAAATTTACCCAAAAAAAATTCATTCCCCAATACCCTATCCTAAATTCACCATTACAAATATATGTACATACACCAATTTCACAATCTATATATACATTTATAAATAATATCAAAATATTTATTTCACCCCAACAACTCAATAAAAAAAATGACTGATGTGACATTCATACTAAAATTAGTTCCTACCAAACAAATAATTTTTTTTTTAAATATTCTCTACCTACCACTCAAAATATAGATAAACAATCATCACACTCCCCAATTCTCCTTTTCAAAAATTATTCTTCCACAATATTTTAGTAAAATACCCCAAAATATAAATAAACAAGCCCTTTATTATAGGGAAATGCATACCAATATTTAAGGAGAATGATTGTAGATTCATAAGTTTGATAGGAACCGAGAGTCGTACAACGTGGTTTACATATTTTAAGCTTAAAATAAAGTCGTGAGAGATTGATACGTTTTCATTCACTGAGTTGAATGTCAAAGACTTTTTTATTATTTTATGATAGTTTACTTGATTTGTTGAACATGTTAAAAAATCATTTTAAAAATGACAAAACCAAGTTTATAAAATAAATTTTAGTTTTTGATATTGCAAAATAAGTTCTAGAGGTAAAAAAGAAAAAATTGAATAAAAGATCTAATTAAATAAATAATAAGTAAAGTAAAAGTTTGAAGAACCCAATTTATCAAGCTCAATAAGATATACATCTAGACCTAAGTGGGCCGACTATGATTACTACAAATACCAACTTTCAAAGTAAAATAGAAGAAAAAAAATTACTAGAAAAAAATTGAGAGTTTTAACTCTATGCAAGTGTATTTTGGAGTGAATAACTTTTCAAATTTGCTGACTTCTGGAAAGAATCTTAGCTCCATTTCTGATCAGCATCATTTTATCACCATTTATTGAAACTCTTACTAAGAAGAAGGACTATTGAGAATACAAATGAGGTTGAGAGTCCAGCAGCTAGATCGCTTGGAGAGAGAGAGAGAGAGAGAGAGAGAGAGAGAGAGAGAGAGAGAGAGAGAGAGCACGTAGAATGATTAGCTTAAATTGTAGTCACATCCAGTGTTGGAAAAATCAAACCATTTATTGAATTGAAAAGCTTATCAGTTCACAGTTCACTGGTTCAATCGTTGGTCGGACTGTAATTAAATCGCAATTGAACCATATCATCATAATTATGAAATATATATTTATATTATATATTACTTAAAAATTAATAAAATGCCAAAATATAAAATGTAAAGAGTTTAAATGATATTGTCTAACATTATAATCCAATTAATTTCACAATTCATATTATGAATAATCACAATAATTTAATTAGATCAAGTCTAAAGTTTAAAGTTGAGAGTGTGTAAGTTAATTTTAAACTCTAAACTAAGGTATTTTTTGACTTTTAGATAGCTTATGAAATATACATTAGCCTTCAAATTTTGTACTTAGAAAAAAAATTTAAAATAATTTCATTAAAAATTAAATGAAAAATTAATCCGATTCAATTGAACCGTGAATGGTTCACTGTCCAATCAATCGGTCTAAATGGTTTTAACAAAATATAGCATTTTTTTTAGTTTTTTAATTTTTTGTGAAAATCAGATCGGTTCGCTGGTTGATTAATGATCTGATTGGCTAGTTCGGTTCGATTTTTTAAATAGTTTTCACGTCCGATATCAAAGTAGCACCAACAATGCATTTGCTACCAGAGGAGACGACAACATAGCAAGCCCCACCTCCTGAGAACTAATATTGCAGATGACTTAAGAGGCGCTGGTAATGTCAGTGGAGAATGCCTCCATACAAGTTGTGGCTAGATTAGTTTTTTAATACATTAAATAGCACTACCCTCAAGAGCTACTCCAATCTTTTCGTTAAAGCAGAGAAGCCTCATTGTTCTTGAAAAAGAGGCCATAAAAGATGAACTTAGAACAAGATATTATTCCTTCTTCAAGTCAGTAGGTAGATGTACAATCCTCTCTTTGAGCTAACCAGTTGAACTCAAAACAAGACGATGTTCCACTTTCACCTCAACAGGTGGATGTGCAGTCCCCCTTTTGAGCTAAATAGTTATGTTAATTACCTATTGCAATCGGAATCCCAATCAACTCGATTGTATCCTAATGCTTAGGAAAAGCTAGAATCGAGTACTTCTTATTAGTTGTCACTCTTTCATGATGCAACCTCTTTTGCTCAACCATCCCTACAGAGTTGGTCCCCTGTAACAAAGATTGCCAACCTTTTTGGGTTTAATGGAACTATGATCCCCAAAAGGCCTTGGATAACAACATGGTGTGTATGGAATTGTATGCTTGCTAATAACGCAATAAGTATCATGCAACAAGACATGAGATACAACAAGTTCAAGAAATTTACAATATGCAAGCACCTGGCCACTTTAGGATAGCTTTTGATTTGACTCAAGAAGTGTCTCCACATAGGAAAAACAACAATTTCCATGAAAAATCATAAGATACGATGGGCAATTTCAAAAGGCAAAATAGATACTCCAAAATGGGTGACCTTGAAGATGCCCCATAACCAGAAAGATACCAAATGACCCAAGAAGTAGAGTCCAGATAAGCATTGGTAATTCTATCACTAGGAAGTAATTGCTTGAAGAATGAAATTGAGATCAATTCAACAAGGATACCTTGAGAAATTGCCATTAGGTGACTAACATGATCCTTAAAAGGCCATTCGAACTCAAACTTTGAAGGACTATCGAAAGACACTAGAGCAAAGATTAGAACCTCAAAAAAGGCCACAACCACATACAATTAATAATCTATCCATTGCGAAACTATAACAATAATTGCCAATAAACCCATCGAAGGCAAATCCACCAGTGTCACAAAGCCATCATGAGACTGCAAAGCAAATACAAATCCACTTACAAGAACTGGCTTCCTGCATTCATAAAGTACATCTTAAAACATCTAACATCACCCATGGAAAGGAGACCTACTGGCAAAAAGAGACAATTGCGCCGATACTTGGATAATCTCGACCTCCTTGGCCCACTCAAGGATAAGAAAGATCCCGATAGATAACGAAAACTCAGTAGTCACCATTCCTTATGATGTCTCCTTCAAACTAAGTAAAGCTATTAACAACTACAAAAGATCAGTGCCTCTCCAATTGGATTCGATGGAAAAACCATGGAGTTATGCAACCAAAAGAGAAGGCACATGAATACAATCTTGGAGCTAAAGGAACCCCTAAAGTAGTCACAATTTCCCTGAGTACTTTGGTAAACACTTTCAAAGCCGGAGATAGAATGTTGGAGGCATAAAACATAAGAAGCAATAATCCTAACCAGTGGAGATGCACAAACAGGCCCCTTGCTGACCATGTTTAAGGGGGCTAAAACTGCCATTAGAACTTTATGTAGGAGGCACTATTCAACTTGGTCATTAGCACCAAAAAAATGATTGGCAGATAAAGTATTACAGAGATTCCTAAAGTTTA
This sequence comes from Jacaranda copaia, assembly GCA_014898725.1. Lineage (NCBI taxonomy): Eukaryota > Viridiplantae > Streptophyta > Magnoliopsida > Lamiales > Bignoniaceae > Jacaranda > Jacaranda copaia. The sequence goes on from JACGDI010005721.1 coordinate 11,454, forward strand.
GAGGAGCAAAAAACAAGCTTTGAGATATTTCCAAATTTGAGAAAGATTGGGCACATCCCATAAAAAATGCACAAAACTAAAAGGTCAAAGATACAATGTAAACATATTAAATTTTTGACTAATTGAGAAGTGACACATGTAAAATAAATACTAGATATTAATTTAAAATTTTTCTATTTATATTTTGTGATTTATTAAATTTAATTTCTAAAGATAAATAGTTAATTTTAATTAATAATTTAATATTTATTATATACTCAAATCAAATATTGACAAGTGTCAAAGATGGAGTGTCTATATCAATGGGCTAATTAAATCAAAGATATTTGATATTGATATTATCTTTTGATGTTTAATATTATCAAATCAAATATATCTTATATCATCTCTTGATATTTGATATTATCTTATCAAAAAGATAACCATTGAAGAAGTTCAGGTCAATTTAAAAGCCTTGCATCAAAAACCTATATAAAGGGGTGATTTCAGTTCATTTAACATAACACAAATTTCAGTAAGTAAAAGAAGCTTTGAAGGAATCCAACAATTTTCTCAATTAAATTCAAGGAGATCCATGACATTCAAGGCATTTTTCGTGGAGCTAATATATTTTGGCATTTGATTCAAGATTAAGGTGTGAAGCTATTAGATTGGTGCTGTTTTTCTTCAAATTAAATTCAAGACGATCCACGATGTTCAAGACATTTTTTGTGGAGCTCATATATTTTGGCGTTTGATTCGAGATTAAGGTGTGAAGCCCTCGGATTAGAATTATTTTCCTTCAAATCAAATTTAAAGAGATGCACGATATTCATGGCATTCTTTGTGGAGTTCATATAGTTTGGTATTTGATTCAAGATTAAGGTACAAAGACCTCGAATTGGCATTATTTTTCTTCAAATCAAATTTAAGAAAATCTACGATATTTAAGGTGTTCTTCGCGAAACTTGTTAAATTTAAGATCATATCTAGAAGGAAAAAAATTAGAGGATTAGATTAGAGATTGAATCCGCAATTGATTGATAAGTTTCAATTTCATTTTTATTTGTACAATTTTTCTTGTCTTGTAATTTTAATTTTGCAAATAAAGAAATTCACATTTACAAATTTTAGCACACCCAGTGGGACTATCTCTACCTCTCATCTCTTTCCTTCATCAAGTTGAAGTATCATGGCCACTAATAAGAGTGCTACATTGAAAATGACTACCTTAAATTCCATAAATGCTAGAGTAAGAAGTGTTGGCATCACCACAAGGAGTATGTCCAAAAAGTCACAGTCATCTTCGAAAGTAAATCGTTCACTTGAAGTTGTGGAAAAGGCATTGCTATTGATACTAATAAAGTTGGTGGAGACTTAAAGGAAGAATCAACAGTATCCACTCCTCACTCAACCTCAAGTTCCTCAAGCATAGCGCCAATGATGGTGACAAGTGCTACAACTTTGGAGGAGCAAATTGCTAATCAGACAAAGATTACTGAAGGGCCAGCAAAGTATGTCGAAGAGCAAAATTCTCAAATCTCTAAGTTGATGAACAAAGTGGATAGTGCTGAGACTAGTCATGTGATGGAGAAACAAATAGAGACTTAAGATAAAGGCGAAACATCCATAAAGAGGCAGCCGACTGAAAATGAAAAGCTTGCAATAAAGAAATTGCAAGTTTCCACCGATGGACTAATTCCTATTAACCAACTAAGGGAGTTTATCTTGGGAACTATCAAAGACAAGTTTGAAGGAAGCTCTAAGTCATTTATAACTTATTCTAAGCATACACTCAAAAGATTGACAACTTAAAGATGTCAATTGGTCATCAGCCACCAAAGTTTCAGCAATTTGATGGCAAAGGCAATCTAAAGCATCATGTGGCTCATTTCATTGAAACTTGTAATAATTCACGGATGTATGGAGATCACCTAGTTAAGTAGTTTGTTCAATCTTTGAAGGGCAATGCTTTTTATTGGTACACTGACCCAGAAGCTGACTCAATTGATTACAGAGGGAAATTGGAGCAAGAATTTCTCAATTGCTTTTACAGTAGCCAAAGGACAATTAATATAATTAAACTCACAAATTCTCGCCAGTGGAAAGAAGAGCCAATCATTAACTACATTAATCGCTATAAAAACTTAAGCCTTAATTTCAAAGATCAATTATTTGAAGCTTCAGCCATTGAGATATGCATTTAAGGGATGCATTGGGGGTTCCAATATATCCTGCAAGAAATTCAGCCTAACACATTTAAGGAGTCAGCTACTCGAACACATGATATGGAGTTAAGCATGTTTGTTAGTGGAGTAGAAGGGCCACCAATTCAGGAACTTCATAAGTTTAAAGAAAAGCAAGAATTCAAGAAATGGGGCAAACCTCTTACTAAGGCACAAACAAAAGAAGTTATGATGGTGAATGCAACACCCTTCAAGTTTCGTACAAAAGCAGAAAACACAAAGGATGAAAAAAAGGATATCTCCCAAGAAGGGGGATGAAGAAAATTAACTTTAAAGGAGATAAAAGAGGACAAAGAAAATTAACTTTAAAGGAGATACAGGTTAAAACATATCCATTCCTCGATTCCAATGTCTTTGGAATATTTGATGATTTGTAGAATGCAAATCTCATTAAATTACCTTAAATGAAGCAACTTAAAGAAGTTGAGAAAATTGATGATCCAAAGTATAGCAAGTACCATCGATTGATGGGTTATCCAGATTCATGGTTGCTTCGTATTCAAAGACAAAGTGATGTAATTGGCTTGACAAGGGAAAATCTCACTTGAGGATGATAATGCTTCCTCAAATCATGCTATTATCGAGACTTAAAAAGATGTACATAGTGACATTGCATGCTAAATGATAAGTGAATAAAAGATTTTCTCTAGTGAAACATGTTTATTTGAGGAAGAAAATTATGATGTAATTGAGGAGTGCGTGTCGACAATAACTTTCACTAATGAAGACTTGTTGCTTGGCTCAAAGCCCCGTAATACGCTACTATTTGTAATTGGCTATGCTTGTGAGCGAAAAATAAATAGAATTTTGATTAATGGAGGCTCTGCATTCAATATCTTGCCATTGCGTGTAATGAAAGATTTAGGAATCTCCACAGATGAATTGACAAACAGTCATCTGATGATTCAAGGGTTCAATCAAGAGGGGCAAAGGGCTCTTGGAATAATAAGGATAAAGTTATTGATGGACGATATATTGTTAACAGATTTGTTTCATGTTACAAACGCCAAGATATTATATAATATGCTTTTGGGCTTACCTTAGTTACTTGAAAATGGTATAGTTCCCTCTACTTGGCACCAATGTTTCAAGTATTGTCGAGAAAGTATGGTGAAGAAAGTGCTTGGTGATAGCAAACTTTTCATTGAAGCTGAATTACACTTAGCAAAAGCCAAATATTACATTGAAATTATGAAAACTACCAAGGCCAAAGAACAAGAGAAATCTAATCAACAAAATGATCTTGATTGAAGAAATAATGTTATAGACTTGACTCCAACATGCAGTAGTAAAGATTATATAAAGAGTGAGTTACCTCTAGTAAGATCTGAATCATTGAAAGATTGATATTTCCTCTAACCAAGCTTGATGCGAAGAAGCCATCCCTTTAGCTATTGAAAGGATTTGTTTGCCAAACTTAAGGAGCTGAGAAGAAACATGGAGAGTCTCTGCAGCTTCAAAATGAGAATTGTTTTGATCCAAAAGTTCAAAAACTTTTTGTCAAAGCTAGATATAATCTACAAGAACATTCTAGGCTTCTAGCAAACAAATGTATGGACTTAATACTATCTAAAAGATGTTAAAAGAAAAGACTCCTAGTGTTCAGAGCTCTCGAATAGGACTTGGATTTGTTCCTCAAAATCCTATTTGCATTGCAATTGAAAAAGCCATAAGTAATCATATAGCTAAAGAGAAATTTTTCTCAACAATTGATATTTTTTTGTGAAAATGGGAAGAAAGTATAATGAATTTTAGTGTTTGATAAACTTGAAAAGTGGCAGCATAAAAGAATTTATAATTAGATATTGCATTAATCCAAAATGCCAAAGTGCTTGAAGTAGCTTAGCGAGCCAAAAAAGCTTAGGAGTTCAATTCCTTCACGCATGAAGTGACACTCTATTTTAAATATATCATGCGGTGGAACCTTGAAAGTTAAACTATAGACCATTATGTTCATGCAAACTCAAATGGATGAAAAAGATGCTAGAGAAAGCATGGCTTCTTCATATCATATTTTTGATAGTAATGGTCAGTTAATTCACCAAAGTACTACACATCGTCTTTTCAAGCAAATCTCTAAGCTTGTCAATAGTGGTTACATAAGTGAGAAAGATGGCATCATGCAGATGGTCCATATAAGTAGAAGGGATGGACAAATAAAAGCGTGTGTGGAATTCAAGTAGATTGAGCCCATAGAAAAGAATATTGCACCAGTATACCATATTACTTTAAGTGAAGAATTTTTTATTAAAGAAAAAGATGCTTAAACTATTCCTCTTGAGTTTGAAGAAGGTGTTAAGGCTATTGTGGATGAATTGAAAGCAATTAATTTAGGCAATGCCAATGACCCTTTGCCTATCTACGTTAGTACTTTGTTGACCACTGAGGAAGAAGAAGTATATGTTAATTTATTACATGAATTAAAAGATGTATTTGCATGGTCATACAAAGAGATGCTTGGGTTAGATCCAAAAGTGGTGGCTCATAATTTATCAATAAAGAAAGGAATTCATCCAATCAAACAAGCTTAATGTTGATTTCACCTTGAATTGGTTCATTTTATTGAAGCTAAAGTGAAAACGCTCATCGAGGTTGGGTATATTCGAGAAGTCAAGTGTCCAACATTGACTCCATCATTGTCCCAGTAAGAAAGAAAAATGGCCAAATTCGAATTTATGTTGACTTTAGGGACTTGAATGGTGCTTGTCCTAAGAATGATTTTTCATTGCCTATTGTAGAACTCATAATTGATGCTACTACAAGACATGAAGCACTCTTGTTTATGGATGAATTATTCGGATATAATCAAATACACATGTCTCCAAAAGATGAGGAGTTAACGACATTTCGTACTCCCAAGGGAATATACTACTGTAAAGTGATGCCATTTAGATTCAAAAATATTGTTGCCACATATCAAAGAGCTATACGGAAGATCTTTGATGATATGCTTCATAAGAATATTGAATGCTATGTTGATGACGTGGTTGTCAAGTTCAAAAGATGAAAAGGTCACCTCCAAGGTTTGAGATAAATTTTTGAATGCTTGAGAAAATATCAACTCAAAATGAACCTAAAGTGTGCATTTGGTGTTATATTGTAAAAGTTTCTAGGATTCATTGTTTGTCATCGAGGCATAGAAATTGAGCAAGCAAAGATTGATGTAATTATGAAAATGCTTGAATCTCGAAACATCCATGAACTTAAAAGTTTGCAAGGGAAGTTAGCTTATTTACGGAGATTTATATCAAATTTAGTTGGTAGATGTCAACCATTTAGCTGTTTGATGAAGAAAGGCGTTATACTAGAGTGGGATAAAGCTTGTAGCAATGTTTTTAAGAGTATAAAAGCTTATTTGATGAGGCCTCTTGTGTTGGTCACACCAATACTTGGACATCCACTAATCCTTTATATCACTACTCAAGAACGTTCTATTGGAGCTTTATTTGCATAGAAAAATAATAGAGGAAAAGAAAATGCCTTGTACTACTTAAGCAAAATGATAACGCTAAATAAGTTAAAATACTCACCGATTGAGAACTTAGCCCTGATTTTTACAATCCAAAAGTTGAAGATTTACTTTCAAGTTCATACTGTCCGTCTTTTCTCAAAAATAAATTTACAAAATATGTCATGTTAAAACCTATCCTTTCTGATAGACTCGCAAGATGGTACCTTCAGTTGCAACAGTTTGAGATTATCTGTGTTCCACAGAGGGCATCAAAAAGAAAAGTTTTGGCTAACTTCTTGGCTGATCATCCCATCCTTACTGAGTGAGAATTATTTGATGATCTACCCAATGAAGATGTCTTACTAGTTGAAATTACACCTCCTTGGGAGATGTACTTTGAGGAAGCATCCCAAAGAGAAAAAACTAGTGTTGGAGTGGTATTTATCACATCAAATGATGAAGTATTACCATATTTCTTCATTTTAACTGAAAATTGTTCCAATAATATTACTGAATATCAAGCTCTTATTGTTGGGTTGGAAATGGTGGTTGACATAAAATAGTTAAACCTTAAAGTCTATGGAGATTCTAAGTTGGTGGCCAACCAGTTGCTTGGATCATATGAAGTAAAGAAGCTTGAATTACTCCCATACTTTAATTATGAAAAAAGATTCATTAGATGGCTTAGAGATGTAGAAATTGAACATGTGCCAAGGAAGGAAAACAAGTAAGTTGATACATTAGTTAAATCAGCTTCTTCATTTGCTGTACGTGAAAATGAAGTGCGAATTCTAATATATAAAAGTTAGGTTGTACTGTCAATTTTCGAGGATGATGATTATGAAGAAGATGAAAGCCATGTTGTTCAAGTATTAGAGATATATAAGGAATATTGATGCCAACTAATGGTGGACTATTTGAGTATAAGAAGTTACCTGATGATCCACATCAAAGAGTTGAAATCCAACATCGTACAACTAACTTCATTTATTGCATAGGTATACTTTATAAGTGATCATTGGATGGAGTTTTATTGAGATGTTTAAGTGACGATGAAGCTATCCAAGCTATGGAAGAAGCTCACTCTGGAGTCTATGGTGCTCACCAATTAGGTGTAAAATTATATTTTTGAATAAAAAGAATGGGCTACTACTGGCCAACAATGGTGAAAGATTGCATAGACTGTGCACAAAGATGTTAAGCTTGTCAATTTCATGCAAATTTCATTCACCAACCACCTGAGCCATTACATCCAACTATTACTTCATGGTCATTGATGCTTGGGGATTAGATGTTGTTGGACCCATGACAAAGTCTCCTATCGGGCACTTGTATATATTAGCTACAATAGACTATTTCTCTAAATGAGTTAAAGCAATACCACTCAAAGAAGTAAAGAAGGAAAATATTGCTAACTTTATCAACATTAACATTATATATTGGGGGTTCCTCGATACGTAATCATTGATAATGGAAAGCCCTTTATTAATAGTCTAATAGATAAACTTTGTTAAAAGTTTAATTTTAAGCAGAGAAAATCTTCCATGTACTATGTCGTGGCTAATGGTCTTGTTGGGGTATTCAATAAAACTTTGTGTAATTTGTTGAAAAACGTAGTCTCAAAGTCAAAGAGGGATTGGCATGAAAGGATCAGAAAAGTTTTATAGGCATATTGAACTACTCATAGAACACCTACACAAGCAACTTCGTATTCTTTGGTTTATGGGGTTGAAGTCATTTAGCCCCTTGAATAGCAAATTCCTTCATTAAGGATGGCCATACAAGAAGGATTGACTGAGGAAGAAAATACACGCTTATATCTTGAAGAATTGGAGGCTTTTGATGAGAAAAGATTGCAAGCACAACAAAAACTTGAGTGTTATAAAGCTCGGCTCTCCAGGGCATTTACAAAAGGTATGATCACGATCTGTTCAAGTTGGGAATTGGTGCTCGTTGTGAGAAGGCCCATCATTATGACTCATTGAACTAGGAATAAGTTCACATCAAAATGGGATGGTCCTTATGTTGTTAAAAAAGTCTATACAAATGGTGCGTGTAAGTTGGTTGCTAAAGATAGATTAAGAGTTGGACCTATAAATGGGAAGTTCTTGAAGTGCTACTATACATAAAGTTGGGAGAATGCTCCTTGACACACGAGCCTAAACTGTATGTTACCCCTAACTTGTATAAGTATAAACTATGAATAGTACTCACCAAAGGTAGTGCATGCGGTTAAATTGCTAACTTACTCCACTAAAGGTAGTGTATGTGGTTAAACTACCAACTTACCCACTAAAGATGTTTTATGTGGTTAAAATATCAAATACCCGACCTAGTCCAAGGTGGTTAAGGAATGGATACTCTTGGCCCGCATGAATATAAATTGTAAATGGTGCCCCCCTACAATGATACTTTCTTTGAACTACATTATGACTTGATCTCTTTATGGGTACGTAGGCAACTTAGATATTATCTAAGTTTAGTCATGAGTTCATTATAAATTTTTTTTCCTCTGTTTCATAAAAAAAACAAATAAGTAGTTTAGTTGTTAAATTTGAGTTTGTAGTAGTTTCATTGTCTTTTTTAAGTTTGAGGTATAGTTTGTCAAGTTAACAAAAAAGTAGTTTAGTTGTTTTTATTAAGTTTGAGTTTTTAGTTTAAAAAAATAGTAGTTTAATTTTGAATTTTTATTTTGTTAAGTTTGAAAAAAAAAAGTAGTTTTTGTTGTTTGAGTTAATTAGTTTGTTAGAGTAAAAAAAAATAAAATTGTTTAGTTGTTTTTATTAAGTTCAAGTTTTTTTTTAGTTGTTTTTATTAAGTTCAAGTATTTTTTTTTAAAAAAAAGTAGTTTTAGTTGCTTTTACTAGTTTGAGTTTTTTTTTGGGTCAAAAAAATAATAATAAAAATAAAAGATTGCAAGATATAAAAGAAGAAAATCTTCTATTATGTAATCTCAAAAAAAATAAAAAAAATAATATAGCATAGTTTATTTTTTTTAAAAAAAGCAAAAAGTTCTAAACAATTTTTAAGTAAAAGGGCTCAAAATTTTCAATTCTTCCTTGATAGCCTCCAAATGTTTCATTGAAGTTTGTAAATTCTCAACTACTTTATTACTTAATGGAGGAGCACTCTTGATAACAGCAATTTCCTCTTCGATCTCATGAATTTTAGCTTAAGCACTTTGAATAAGTTGTCGTTGGTGTTTCAATAATGAAATCAAATTCTTCTTGCGTTCCTTCAAATTATCAAGCTCATTCCCAATATATTCCAGCTCTTCTTGGGTGGATTTGGTTTAGTTCATTTTTTTGTTTTCTCTAGTTTAAGTATTATAGAGACAACTTTTGGCCTCACCGAGTTGTTGTGCAAGAATTTTATTGGATACTTTCTCAAAAGATGCTGACTTTGCCTCATCATAAGCATTGTCCTTGTCAAACAATACTTGCAATAATTCTTCTATATTGGAAATGTCAAATTTGCTAAGGCCCCTTATTGATTCAAGCGCAAATTGAACACTATCTTTAATAGATAAGATAGAATCAAGTGAAGTATTTGTTATTCTCTTGCAAAGACCATCCCACAACATTTGAAAATACTCTTTTTGATGATTAAGTATAAAATTTTCACCTTTAAATACTAAGATTGGAGCACAAGGAGATGGTTGTTTAGCTTTTATACTATGGAGTGCCTTATTTTGCATTGTTGCATCAATTGGAGCACCCATAGCTAATGAGTTAGGTCCCTTAATTGATCCTTGGCTACCTTGGGATGTCTCATCTTCATCAACATTAATAATTTCATTTTCCAGTTGAAATGTTATATGATTCAAGTTAACAAATGACCAAACGGGGACTTATTTAAAGAAGAAAAAAAAGATGAAGAAAAGAAAATAACCTCTTTAGCAAAGTTCTTTGATGACAAAGGATCACTTCACTTTGGAGATTTGGGACCCTTTTTAAGTCTTTTTTAATGATGATCTGCATTACTATTGCTACTCATTTCTAAAGGATAAGGACTCTTTCTCTTTTCTTTTAAAGGCTCAATGTCTTGTAGGTTGGGAGGATTTTGAATATCTTCAGCAAGTGGTCTATCTCTTTTATCATGATCATTAGTTTTAAGGAAAATTTTAATTGGCTTTGAGTTGACCAATTTTACAATATTTTCCTCAAAGTTATCTCCATAAATTTTAGTCTACCACTTTTTGTAAGCATCTAAAGAGAATTTTTTTGTATTTGGGGGCACACAAGGAAATCATGTTGTAGACATAGAATTATGTAAAGTGCATAAGCACCAATAGCGAAGTCCTTCATCCAAATGGGCTGTGCGAATGTCATGAGCAAGAATCCTAGGAACTTTTTGGTAATAGCCAAATTGACGACTGAAGCGATGAGGACTACAAGATTCAATAATAAAGTAATTGCTTTGCTACAAAGGTAGATAATTCAAGCAAATAGTAATGAAGTATTTTTGCCCCAATTCCCTGGCCTTCCCATGATCAATATACGAAAGTCCTTTGTCTTTTGTAATCATGGTGCAAGTCCAGGAAACAAAATCCTCTTTATGAATCCTTTTGTGGGCTTTCTTTCGATCACAATATTTTACGTCTCCTTCACTAGAATAGATTGCCATTTTTGGGCCACATACTCCTTGCCAAATTTGGTAATGTGTTTTTAAGTAATATGCTAACCAAGCATAGATGAAGTGGATGGGAAAAAAAGAATGGACATGACTTGACCTTGGGGAACCTAAAATTTTATTTAAACCATTATATATGCTTGCTAAAACTCGAATAGCAAGACTTACCTTTCTACCGATGGCCATGATGCATGCTATCTTGAAAGTACTGAGGCGTATTGAATTAACATTATTGGTAGCAAGAACAAATGAGCAAAGCCAACAAGCCAAATATGCCGCCAAAGAGGTCTTTTATTTCAAGTTCCTAGGAATCTCAAGTTTTAAAAATAATGCCTCATTTGGAGTGAACCATTCTCCATGAACACCAAAGTTGCTGAAAAGATTGTGAGTCGATTTGGGCCAAATCGTCTTTTTCTCCTTGCGTAGTGGTGGTTGATAGTATTTTGTGGCTTTTTAGGACCAATACTTTACCCATTTTTCCATTATAATTTGAGAAAGTTGACCCCCATGGGTGCTCATTTAAAGTAAATGATAAGTTTGAAATAAGTATTTGCAAGAATTAGGGATAAATTTACTTTCTATCTTGTCAATGCCGGTAAGCTCCTTGGCACTAGAAATCACTTAATCATAAAAAATTTCTATCATAGGGAGGCCTACAAGGTTGTGCAAATTCCATAACGGCATGGAAAATTCTCCAAAGGAAGTTAAAAGAGTATTTGTAAGTGGACATCATGCTTTGCAAAATGCTTTGATAATCTTAAACTTTCAATCTTATGTAAATAATGAAGCATACACTAAATCATATACTTGTGTGCCAATCAGCTTGTGCTTGGATCAACTAAGGACATCTTCAATCCACTCCTAATATCCTTTGATGTAATGGAATTTGCCATCAAATTGAAGAGTTTCTCCCCATTTAGGTTTTCCCTCAATAATGCTGCAGTCCAATGTTAGCAGAAGAATTGATTCATTTGGCCGTTAACTACGAATTAGTCCATTTGGAGGATAATGGTGAGTTACCTTTAAAGCCCACATCTTGAAAGGTTTGATCTCCCGAGACCATTCCTCAGTATGAAGGGAATTGTTAGCAGTGGCCACTTTGACGTATATCTACCAATAAGGGGATTTTAAGTAGCCAAAAGTGTGCCTTTCTCCATAGGTTAATTTTCTTCATCAAGGATAATCAAATGTTGTACTCCAACGCCAGTTGAAACATCCTTAAAGTATATCATGATGCAATTTGCAAAGATACAAGAAAAGTTAATCAAGTTGTTGAGAAAGAAAAAAAGTAATCCAAAAATATATTGATGTGAAGAATGAAAGAAAACAAACAACTGTATTTATGTTTAATGCTCATGTGAATTGACGGAGAATCAAATTGATAACAATGCTGGTGTATGTTCAAAGGGGCATTTTATTAGATATAGATTATCAATAAACTAAGGGAGAAAAGATGCAAAAGTTAAAAAAGTGATCATACCCAGTCAAACACACAAATTGTTCTTGCTTGCCATAGCAGTATGATTTTCCTTTTCTGATCACAACTATTTATAAGGGTGTGGTTAATTTAGTAGAGTTCAAGTGGGAGACTACTATCTAATCTCTAGAAGAGTTAATCTTATTCTGTTTTAGTATGTGAAACCAGTCCAAAGACTCCAAACATATTTAGTTTTTTAGTTAAAAAGTAGGAGTTGATAACCTTATGCGGTTAACAAGTTTGAAGAACACCAATATAAGTGAGATACTCTTTACCCTATTGGCTCTTAGATTTCTTTATTTGACATGGGTTTTCCTCTGCAACAGTTTTGGCGAAAAATCCCAAAATCGATATGTGAAGTTAGTTTAATTCTGTGGGCCATACAAATAAATTAGAGTTCATTGCTGCTAGTTCACTTGGTTTCTACAATTGAGATTTGAGGTGTTCAATTTATATGGTGCGCCACACTCAAGGAAAACGCAGAAAAATGGGAAAAAGAATTTGGGAAGAATTGAAATTCTCAATCCATAGCTATAATGTTTGCTTTGGCAAATTGAAATCCAACACCTATCACATTAATTCTCTTGTGGGCCATTTATGAAATTAAAAAAAAATTAAAAAATGAAACAAAGCTTGCTGCTATGGATTTCACTTTCAATATGAAAAAGTGATTTTGGGCCTTTTAATGTGAATTTCGATATGGGCTTTTATTTGGTCCACCCATGTCATTAAATATATATGTTCTCAATTATTTTAAGTCTCGTCTCTTTCAAAATTGATCATTATTCTTTCATCAATTTTTGAAGTGGGGGCATTTGTAAACATAATAAATTTTTAACCAATTGAAAAGTGACGCATGTAAAATAAATGTTAGATATTAATTTAAAAATTTTTTATTTATATTTTAGGATTTATTAAATTTAATTTCTCAAGATAAATAGTTAATTTTAATTAATAATTTAGTATTTATTTTGTACTCAAATCAAATATTGACAAGTGTCGAAGATAGAATGTCGCATCAATGGACCAATCAAATCAAAGATACTTGATATTGATATTATCTTTTGATGTTTGATATTGTCAAATCAAATATATCTTATATTATATCTTGATATTTGATATTATTCTATCAAAGAGATAACCATTGAAGGAGTTCAAGTCAATTTAGAAGTCTTTCATCAAACATTTATATAAAGGAGTGATTCCAACTCATTTGACACAGCACAAATTCCAGCTAGTGAGAGGAGCTTTGAAGGAATACAACAATTCTCTCAATTAAATTCAAAAAGATCTACAACATTCAAGGCATTCTTCGTGGAGCCCATATATTTTGGCGTTTGATTTGAGATTAAGGTGCGAGGTCCTTAGATTGGCATTATTTTTTTCAAACTAAATTCAAGGAGATTCATAATGTTCAAAGCGTTCTTCACGAAACTCATATATTCTGACATTTGATTTGAGATTAAGATGCGAAACCCTTGGATTGGCATTATTTTTTTTCAAATCAAATTTAAAGAAATCCACGATGTTTAAGGTGTTATTTGCGAAGCTCATTAAGTTTAAGATCATATTTAGAAGAGAAGAATCAAAGGATTAGATTAGATATTGAATCCACAATTGATTGATAAGTTTCAATTTCATTTTTATTTGTACGATTTTTCTTGTCTTATAATTTTAATTTTGCAAACAAAGAAATTAGTGTTTACATACATAATGCGCAATTGACGGCAAAGAGAATTGTAACTTTACATTAGAATATGAGAAAACCTCGACTTGGAAGAAGCCATTTGTAGCAATTGAGTCAACATTGCACAAATGAGGGAAATTCCCCAACTTCAACTAATGCGTTCCCTTGTAGTGCAATCAACTTGCTTCAAGAATAAGTTTGTCTATTTCACCATGATTAGTAGCCTTTTTCAGCTTTAAAATTTGCATTTCCAATAACTTAGGCAAATTTTCTATTTTTTCATGCATAAAAGATTATCTGAACCACTGAGATGGCAATTATTCCTTAATCCTTATGTCAATTTAATAAAGCATTCTAACATTTCCTTACAAACTTGTTTGTTTTTTACTACATAACTTCAACTTGCAAGAGTACATCATATGCGTCAAAACCCTAAGGCACAAGCCTCACTACAATCACACAACAACAAATGCACAAAGTGCACCATGATGTACTCAATTCTGCACCAAAATTGTCATCAAATCGTTATTAACACCATTGTAAGACCCTTCAAAAGGGGGGCATGCCTAAGGCTACTATAAGATCTCTAAGTGGGGTACTGACAAGTCCACTATAAGACCCCTGAAGTGGGGGTGCGTGATGCAAAACCACTATAAGATTCTCCAAGTGGGACGTGTGGCAAAAAGAGCACTATAATACTCCTAGGCAGAGTGCAAAATGAAAGACCACTATAAACTCCCTTTCCTAATAGCATGTCAAGAATTGTGTCTTTACTCACAAATACACGCATAATGATAGCTACAACTACTCCATTGATACCCCCAAGAAGGATAACTACCAACATCAAATAGTTGTGGTAAGACTTCTTAAGTAGTGCTCACAGATAAGTACATTCACAAAATCAAACAACTATAGTAAGACCTGCTACAAAGGACTCATAGAAATCAAACAACTATAGTAGGACTTATCAAAAAGGGATCATAGAAATTAAATAACTATCGTGAGACCTCCGAAGGTGGACTTGTAGAAATCAAACCTGTAGTAAGACCCTTCCCCCTAAGTAAAGCTCACACCTTAGTCTATTCATTGCCCTCCCTCGTTACAATGAAATCTAGAGAAAGAGTTAAACAAAAAAAATAAAAGAAAAGAAAAAAAAAATCTTAAATGCCCCCTACGTACCCATGAAGTGTGACAATTGAAAATAAAGTACAAATATGCAGAAAATTGTTCAAATAATTAAATATGTAAATAAGCCCAAATTGTTCAAACTTCCATAATCAAAGAGACTTGCCAAAAGACACTCCAATAGTGAGATCATAAATGTGCTCAATGGGAAAACCTTTGATATGCGAGGGAACATCTTTATAATAAGACCTTCAAAGAATGCATTAAATAACATGAGTCGACAACACATTCCAAGTGGTCCCTAAAGAAATGCCCCAGCGAGAGACCCCAAGGGGTTCTTAGATCAATAGTGAGCTCCTAAGCAATCTTTTGAATATGAATCTTCACTAAAAATACTAAGGCATTTGTAAAATATAAAGCTCAATTGATGGCTCCAAGTAGCACTTAGAACATTTGACTGACTACACTAAAGCAGATAGTTATTTTAAATGCTAAGTCCTGGTGAAGCTGCCCACCAAGTCCTCAAGTTGAGCTATGTGACAAACACTTTCAGCAAGAACAAAGCTGCCTAAAAAGCACCTTTAATATAAATGGAGTTGCCCACACAAGTACCTCTAAACGAGGACACCCACAGTAAAAATGGTTAAGTTCCATATAGCCTTCAAACTCCAACTCATCAAAGAGAGTGACCTTACATCTTACAAAATCTAACTCCTCTAGAGTGAACACATAAGATAGAACTTGTCAACACTAAATAAAGGCTCATGAACTTAGAGAATGCAATAACATTGTGAGTAGAATAATCCCCAAAAATGCAAATTAAATTAGCACTATTGTGTCCATTCACTATAAAGGTACTCATTTCATAGGTGCTCGAGAGAGAGAGAGAATCTTGAGAACTCACCTAGTCATAAAGTTCACAAGCTTCAAAAAATGTCTAAGTACCTTAGAGAAAGCAAAAATTTAAGTCATATATTAAATGAAAAATTCCACCATCTTAGAATGTCTTTGAGATGAAACACTTCATGAAAAAAATCTAAAATCCTATGCTAAATAGAAAATGTCGCTGGAACCCAAGTTAATCCCAAAATTTCAAAAGTCCATAAAAATTCTAAATCGCTCGTTGAATGCAAAACCTCTCTAAGGAATATGATGTTCTACAATTTCAATGATTGCTCAGGCGGTTGAACTTACAAGAAAAAAAAAGAGGGGTATTAACATGTCATCATGTACCAACAACTGACAACATTCAAAACTAAAAATATAAGGAATCAAAAGTCGCTCTGACGACTGATTATTTTAAAGAACATCAAACCATTCGAACCTTAATCACAAAATAGAACAAAATTCAATGCTAACAAGCTGAGTAAATCTACATAATTACCCTCGGCTTGTAGTTGGTTATCGCAAAATTTTAGCTAATTCCATGTGTTAATTGAAAAAAGAACAACGCGATCTCTAATAAGAAACAAAGGGAGGTTATTTAGCTCAATAACTAAATCATCTTCCCTCGACATGATTATATATGTCATAGAGACGCGCACCCTATGACTGCTTGTTAAAAAAATATTCATTGTAGGAATGCTTGCAAAACAAACAGTCACCACAAGGAAGCTCCTAGTATCCTCATGAAGCCATTTTGACCTGCAAGATAACTTTTTTGACCTCAACAATTCTAGGTCCTCCCAAAAAAACCAAACTCCTCCAACATTATGGGGTAATCATCAGGACCCAAGGCTTAACGGAGTAAAGCATGGCACTTGTCGAACGGCACTATATGTAGGAAATTGGAGTTGAGATGTGAGATAAATAAATCTTGAAAATTCATAATAATGTTTGATGATGTTTCCACATTGATTTTTCAGTCATTAATGAAGGCGTATTTCATGGTAGCTTGATTGGTCTTTTGCTTTGTAGCAAGGCACAAGGATGGTGCTTCTCTTGGAAGGACATTTGTGTAGAGAATTGGAAGGTCTTCTTGAGATAGCTGGGTAATACTAAACGAAAGTTTGTAAAATAATATCTAGTAGAAGCCTTGAGTTTTTGTACCAAAAGGAGTGTTAATTTGATTTGTTTTGATACTAAAATAGCAGTAATCTTTTGGGTCCTTTTGTTGTTTCTTTTTAATAGTAGGTACTTTTGTTGTTCAATTGTCATTGTCATTTTGAAGCCGTCTCACGGCTTTAGCAACCTAGAAGCTAAGTTCCTTTCTAATTTGCAGGTCCACACCTACTGGCCTTCTATTAACTCATAGATAAATCTAAGATTTTTATATTTTTTAAACAAGGAAGACTAAAAAATTGAATTGTTAAACTTTTCTTTTGTTCAAAATTACTCTCAAGTCTATCTTACTGGCTAATTGGAAATTTTCTATATCTAGCTCTCATCTTTCTCTTCAAAATCTTAAAAGTATTCATACTCCACCCCATATATATATATATATATATATCAAAAAATCAATTCCAAGATTCTAGCCACCTTAATGAAAGTGATCATTGATGTAAAAAATTGCAACAAAGTTGCCACTGCTATTATTTTCTCATTGTTTATGAATGGTATGTATGATAAAAAATATAAAAATATAAAAATAAAAAATGAAAAGAAAAGCTCTACATATTCTTGTGGGAAAGAAGGGATATAAGCTTAAAGATGTCGAAAGTAGAAGAGGGATATGTTGGTTAATTTGATAGGTAAATTGTCATTTTATAAGACAAATACAAAATAAGACAAAATTTGTGTGAAATGAATGCACTCTGACTTAGATAATAAGGTTAGTTTTCAATCTTGATTTTGAGTAATTGTTCTTGGCTTGAAAAGTTGCAACGATTAAACTAATCTATCTTCATATCTTTGTGTTAAATTCAATAAAAAATTGTTGTGGGCTAAAGATGAAAATTTTGTGAGTAAGCATTGCTCTTACTTGCATATAATTAATTACTCAGAATTTTATGTGACACTTTGTATCTGTTGATCATGCTTCACAATAAAAAAATCATATTTCTAGCTTTTCTAGAAGACATGTAGACAAACTAAGGTACAGTTGTTAAAAATCAGCTTTAGTTAGTTATTAAAATATTCCACTTTTTATTATTTAATTACCTAGATTGCTCTTAGTTCTCTAAAGAAGTATAAATTTATCATTATGGTGGCAAGAAGATAAGAAATTGGTACTTTATCATAATTCAGAAATAGATTGATTTTTATTAGTCAGAATTGATATGATAAATTTGAAGAATTCTGTATTAGGAACTGTATAGTGCATCTATTGTCACTATCTATGTTAGATTACAAGAAGCTCTAACTTTAGATAAACATTATTTTCAATGATGTTCTCATATAGAATAACCATAAAATTTCTGTTGTATTCATACTTATTTCATTTGAAGTTGAAGTTAGAAAATTGTTAAGAAGTTGTGAATCTTCATCATGACATGGTTTAAGTTCCAAAGAATAAATACACCAAGAGGATGTTGGCCTTTCTCTTTGTGATGCTGAGTATTTCTAGATCTCTTGTTGGTTTTTATTTTGATGATAGAGGAGACTAAAGATTGATGCAAAAGTCAGTCCTTTATCAAGGCAAACGTATAGAATGGCAAGTGCAATAATGAATAGCATAATAGTTTAATGTCCACAGATAACTAGTTTGGGTAGGAGAATAAAGAGATAAGAGAAATATATTAGCAAGCTAGAGAATAAAGATAAAGACACCATTAGGAATCAAGCCGTTTTGCTTTTAAAGTGAAATCTCCCTAATGGCTTAGGTACTGGTAAAGCTTTCTTCTTGAGTTCTTGTGACAAATGAAGAATTTTCTCTGATTGCAGAAATATGGGATTGAGTTTACTAAGGTATTCTCTAGAATTATTGACAACTAATTTTCATAATAGGAATCTTTTTGTGTACTAGATTGATCTCTTGGACAAAATCCTATTTTTTTCAATTTATTATTGAAACATTAACTTGAAAGATGTTTACTGATCTATTCCACTTGTATATGTCTACCTTAAGCATTTGCTCTGAGTTGGAAAACTATATGAGCATTTTCTTTTTGTTGAAATTGTGGCATCTGACTGAGTTAAATTTTCTTAATGTCTCGATCCTCACTTTAGTTTGTCCAACATTATTGTTATTTTGACAATTGTTGCTTTGAATTTGTATATATTAAGGGTACTCTTATTATAAACTTGAGTATTATGAACAATTGTTGCTTAGGTTCATTATGATAAATATTCATTTTTGTGGTTCTTTTTTTCCTTATAGTGGTCTAGGAATAAAAGCTTACAATTATTGTAATTGGTCTTTCATAGTGCAATTTGTCTTTCACATTGCACTAGGGTTCGATAATATAGAATTTTGAATTGCTAATTTTGATGACTAAAACTTTTTTGATTAATAGAGAAATTATGCGGATGTACTTTACACCCCATACAAAGAGATGATTATAAATATGTTGATGTTTATCTTTGTGGTCATAAGTTCTCCTAGAGAGTGAAGTTGTTATTTCTCTGTTGCATTTCCTTTAGAAATTCATTAGGTCTTTCCTTTTTGGAAATATCCTCTCAATTGCTAGTTTGGCATGTTGGAAGATTTTTCTCTTTCTATATTAAATGTATCAAAATGGTATTGTTCATATTTTGCTCAACTTTAAAGCCTCTAGCATTGATACAAAGAGTAGCATGACCACCTCATTAAGCTCTATTCTTCACCTCTACTTCAAAATGCAATGTCTTTGTCATAGTTGAGATAATTTAGATCAATCACTAGGAGTCGGGATTCTAGAGGTGGTTCCCTCCTATGTAGCACTTTATCCCATAGGTTCAAGAAGTGGCTATGATATCATTTATCACGCCATGAGTTTGTGAGTCCATTGGACACAAGAATTGCCTCCAAACTTACCGAGTGCATCCTAAAATTAGGCTATAACAAGCTTGCCCAAAAAGGGATATGCAATATATACACATGGGTTCTTTGGCCAAAACTTATATAGGAATCATTCTTTTAGTATTTAGTCCATGCGGGATGGAGCATTACAATTGAAATACAAAGTTTGTGAGTATGCCATTTTTTGGTTTTCGTCTTATGTTCATTTTGATCCTTTTAAACTGAGCAGGGGAAGACTTGGGGGTAAGTAACTTTAAACTCTTGTAAATGAATTCGGTTGGTCCATCACTGAAATGATTTCCTATGCATATTTGTTATTTGACATTATATTTACTATTGAGCACTTTGATGGTCATATTATAACATTTCATTAATAATAGTTCTCCTTTTAGTGTTAGTACAAATTACGTTATCATGGTTGAATTGTTTAAGTGTCGAATGAGCTCCAAGCAAATTCAAGTTGAATAAGCTTTAAACAAGTATAGCTCTAACACCGAAAAATTGTATAAACTAAATCAGCTCGAATAAGCTCCAAGCAAATAAACTTAAATGAGCTTTAAACAAGCATAGCTGAATAAGCTCTAGGTTAATTTAGCTTGATTGAGTTTTAAACAAGCATAGCTCGAATGAGCTCCAAGCAAAATTAGCTTGAATGAGCTTTAACACCTAAAAAGTGTATAAACTAAATTAGTTTGAATGAGCTCCAAGCAAAGTCAGTTTGAATGAGCTTTAAATAAGCATATCTTGAATACGCTCTAACATTGAAAAAGTTATAAACTAAATCAGCTCGGATGAGCTTTAAACAAGCATAGCTCGAACAAGCTCCAAGCGAATAAACTTGAATGAGCTTTAAAAAAGTATAAATCAAATTAGTGCCAAGCGAATTTAGCTTGGATGAGCTTTAAACAACTATAGCTCGATTGAGCTCCAATTAAATCAACTCGAATGAGTTTTCATTCTTAGCTTAAATGAGCAATTAACCAAATCAAGCTCAAATGGGTCCTTGAGCTTACTATGGATAAGCATCAACTTGCTAGGCGTGAATTGGTCCTTGAGCTTAGTTTGGATAAGCATCAACTTGCCCAACTAGAAGGAGCTATGATTTAGTCTAAATAAAATGTTAAATTTATAGTTCTCCACAAAACAATACATATTAGGTGCGTTAAACAAAATCGAATAAGCTTTCAAAGAACAAAGTTAGTGGCCAACCTGTTAATAAAAGAAGTAAGCAGAATAGTTAAAAAAATATGTATTAGATTTCAAAAATTAGGTTTCTAGATGCCAAATAGCTCAGCAAAAGGACAACTTGGGTACTAAACTACCACACTTCAGTTCAAAAACACATTTTTAAATTGAAAAAAGGGGAGAGTGATGAAGATGCATGATATTTATATCCAAGTTGAATCTTATGCCAAGTTGTAACAAATAGTGACTGGCCTTATGCCTAACCAGACCACCTATACTGGGAACTTGGATTGAGTTGGACCATACATTAGGTTAAGAGTTCTTCAAAGATGACACACAACGGCTGCTAAACTACCCACTCCATCCATTATGAAGATAGTGGGAAATTATGCTTAGAGTGGGAATTGTAGGCTCTTCGCACATCAAAATAGGAATTTTATGTGTATATATACTGGATTGTAAAACAAGAGAAAGCGAGACTTGATAATATTAATCAATTAAGTACAATTTATAGCAAAAGTAGTCTTCTATTTATACTTTTATTGATGCAAAGATGTTATTTTAGCATCATTAAGTATCAGAATTAAATATACATTATGCATTTTCAGAATTAAACATACAGCATACGTGATTAGAAATATACGCAAAATTCTAGGCAAATCATAATTTAAGGATTTATTTAATCAGATACGAGTTCAGGAAGAGCCAAAATTAGATATAAGTCAACTGAGGCATTAAAAGCTGTAAAACATGCTATTAGTATAATGTTAAGTAAGATACAAAATTTAAATTGAAAATTCAGCTTAAGGATTCTATATCGTAACAAAATCAGCCAGACGACCAAATCACAAAATTCTGTTTGCCTTGAAGAAATGAGCACCCCAACTCACCAATGTAATGGGCACAACGTTGCTCCTCCCAAGATGAGATGGTTTAGAATGATCAGGTGCACTCCGTCTCGTTTACCTCGAACATTATTCAGTCGTTGAATAAGAATGAGACAGCCGTATATCTAAATTTGAGACAAAAAAATATTTTTGGAAAGAATATTAGAAAATAAGAAGGAAAAGATTCTTGAGAAACAAGTTACGTTTACCAATAGTCACACTTGAATGATTGCATTTGTGAAGAAAACAAACACAAAAGATGTCTAACAAAGCTCCAACCTCACATAGAGCCAACAACCAAGCGGCCAAAGATGCGCCTGCAAAAAAGAAAAGAATTACCAAAGAATTTAATAGAATTATGGTAAGGTAAAACTAAAAATAGAACTTATATTATACTTTCAATATAAAAAGGAAATTTCTAAATTGAAAGTAGAGGGCTTGGTTATTTAGCGAAATAAATTCCTAGGTGTAAAAAAGTAAAATTTTTATAAAAGGGACCTAACTAAATAAATAATAAGCAAAGTAATAGGCCAAGGAGTCCAATAAATCTAATCCACCAAGATAGGCATCTAGGTTTAAGTGGCTTGAAGACCACTAAGCGATTAATCACTATAAATATTAACTCCAAAAGTCATATAGAGACGAAAAATTACTTACAAAAAATTTAGAGTTCTAGCTTTACGCAAGTGTATTCCAGAATAAAGAACTCTTTAAATTTGATTCCGAAAAGGATTCTAACTTCATTTTCAAGTAGCTTCATTTGTCAAAATAATATTTTTGAAAAAATAATGTATTTTTTTAAAAAACTGCTAGCACAACAAGTTTTTAGAAATAATTTGATTTTCCAAATAATGCATATTATAAAGTTACCAACTAAATTGATTGATCAATTAATAATCCATTATAAGTTTTTTCCATTGGCAAAGTACTGAAAGATTGTATATTTACTGTGTTGACAAATAAAAGGCACCTTTAAACCTTGAGTATTATGAAAATTGGCATTATGATCTCTGCTTTATTAAAGAGATCATACTTAGCATTCTTAACTCATGGTTAAGTAAATAAATTAATTTGATTATTTACTGTGTTAAAATTATATGAAACTAAAAGGAACTATTGAATAAAAATACTCTACTTCATTTTTAAAAGAAAGTATTAAATAAAAATAGCCTACTTCATTTTTTTCTTTCTTAATTGCTCTCATTTATTTTTTAAAATCTTAAATATCTTTAAAGTCTGGGTATAATCTAAGGTATAAAACTAGAAATTCTTAATACTGTACAACTTGTTCAAATTATTAACTAAGGTACTTTTAAGGTTTTTTATTTTCAAATAAAATTAAATTAAATTATGTGAGAACAGCCCCAATTTGGAAAAAAAAAGTATCCACATACTAAATTATTGAGTAAAGAGTTCTTTTACCTTATAAAACTTGGATTTTTCAGAAAATTATATAAGAAATTTTATTTTGATTAATTAAAAGCATGACATAATTTTTTATTTTTTGTCATTTATTTTTCAAATATTTAACCATTTCTAAAATATATGTATGACAATGTACTATAGTCAGTCAAGTTATTAACTAGTAATCTTTAATCTTTAACATTTTTTCAAATGAAATATATATTTTATGTTGACATAAAATAGGTATGTTTCTTGAAGAGATTGAAACATTGTTGTTTGTTTGTCAAATATATGAAGTAAATTGGATATTATTATAAACTAAAATATTTTAACAATTAGAATTATTTCTGATGCATTGCATTTGTTACATACTAGTTTCTCAAATTTGGTTGTTTAGAAACAAGATCTTATCACCCACACATCGGCAAATGGAAAGTGGAGATTGAAAGCATTGACTATCGGCAAAGTCTCCCTGGAGTTCTTCAAAAATATTCTAAACATATTTCAAAGAATATTTCATAAGTCAATCTTTTAAAAGCTTCCCTATACTTCTATATAGTTCGCATAGATTTAGGGCTCATAGTTCTATCTCTTCCCAGTGGACTGTAAGTTAGAAAGATTCTTTCTTTTCTTTCTTTCATTTTTTTTTTCCTTCTATTGTTTTTCTATGTACTCACAGATGACATGTTTTTTACATGCTTAATATAAAGTCAACGAATTAATCATTATTGATAAATTAATCAAATGATATGTTCCTTACACATATCTATGAAGTTCGAGATTTAAATTAAATGATTTTAGCTGTGTACACGTATAAATAAAAGATTAACCCCTAACTTATTCTTACATTATTATGAAAGAATTTGAGACAATTTTTAAAAAAGTTTTTTTTTTAACTTTTCTTTGAACCTTAATTTTTTTGGAGTGTTTGGACTAGTGGTTCTATTTTAATTCTCTAAAGTTAAGTGGAAAAAACCAAAAGTTACTCGCATTTAATTTCTGAACTTTTTGAACTTTTTAATTATTATTTTCATATGTCGTTAGATTTTACTATGATTTTCTTCGCACTTCTTTTCTTTTTTTAACAACTTTTTACGCCTTCAAAATTTGGAACTCTGGCGAACATCCCCCGTTTCAGCAATAAGTTATATCACTTATTTATTTGTATATATAATTGAGAAGGTTGAAAGTCGTTTATAGTGAAAAGGATGGTGTTTGGACTAATTCGATTGGGAAGATCGAATGATCCAATAATGATATTTCTCGAAGTTTGAGATTTGTAACAATAGCAAACGTTAAACTAGTCGAGATGCCCCGGCGAAAGCACTTCGACACTCAACTTAGTTCTGATCTAAGGAAGATAATCAAGTAGAAGATTAGGAATTTATAGTGTATTTGGTATTACCTGAAGACTGACCGACAATGAGGTATTTATAGCATTTTCCTGGTAGATTGTATGTCTAATATTCCCTTATCAAGTGTAGAAGGTTTTTGTCCTTACCTGAATGTTATTGGTCATTTCCAATTTGGGTACTATTCCAGGTGGCATCGTCTCTTGATTTTCGGGATGAATAGTATTTTGGGCAAGCACCTCCCTGCTGAAGTTGGTGGTAGGGTTGGTGATAGGTGCTATTAATGCGGAGGCATGTTGCTTGTCAAAATATTAAATATGGCAAGAATATAAGTCAACGTCGAAGTGAGCATTCTAGTCCACAACCATCAAACAGATAAGGAGGTCAACCAAAGGATTGGTTGCACAGATCAAACAGTTTGAAGCCTCTCGTTAAGTGTGGTCAAGGGCTATCCGCTCGACCAGACAAATGTGGTCGAGTGATTTTGGCCCAACTGGCTCCAAAAGCGATGTTGGGCCGTACATGTTAAGTGGGTCGGGGACCTTCTTTGAAGTCAAAACTTGTTGGGTTAGGCTTGTTGAACTATCCCATATCAATAATATTCATTGATTTTTCTTAATAGTTGTCTTCTCAAGGATGTGACATGCAAGATTCTTGGACATGATTGTCTACGCATCTTTATTTATTTTAGACTTAAAAGTATAATTTTTAATTAAGTCAAAAACTTGAAATATAACATCCATAGATTATCTCACTCCCTCTAATATGTAATTGGGGAAACTATAGATGATTTCATAGTTGGAAGTAATTTTTTGTGCAATGCAAAGGTAGACAAAGCTTTTATTAAATAACAACGTTTGTTCCAGTCAAATTGCGAGAACTAATGTTTGCAAATTTCTAGAGTTTTTTGCTGCTTCTTTTTTCCCCCTTCGGAGTTGATTTGTGAAGAAAAGAAAAGATTAGAAAAGTAATTTAGAAATACAATATATACATTATTAGCTTTCAAAAAATAGTTTTATTTCTTCATCCTGCTAAAATATTTCTTCAAAGACACCAATTAGCTAGAATTAACGACAGATATCCGTATTTTGGAATTTTTTTTTACATATTACATTTAATATTTGCTTTTGTAGACAGACTCAAATACTTTTGTATATACATGATTAGCTTTCTAAATTTAAAATAGTTTTGCTTCTTCATCCTGCTAAAACAATTGTATTAAAACATCAGTTATATAAAATTGCTCGTTTGCTAGTTTTGATATTGTATAATAGAAACACAATTTAAATCAATTTTTAATGTTTAGCTCATTTTTAGAAGCTCTTGATACGGTTATGGCTCAACATGCATTTAAGGCTAAACTTGGCTTGTGTATCAAGGTCTTGGATTTGATATGTTTTCTAGTCTAGGGTCAAAATAAGTTATAATTTGTCAAATGGAATAATCATGCTAAGCAAACAATCAAAGTTGGATACTAAGCTATTTATTAGATATGATACGCACTAATTATTTATTTTGGTTTTGTGTATCACGCCTAATCTAAATACACCAAGCAAACAAGTTGTAGGTATACATATTTCCAAAAGAAAAATTTTACATACTAAATTTGATCTATGCTTTTGCAGATAGACTCTAAGGGGCCATTTTTATACTTTTATATTTATAATGATCAATAAAATAAGGAATAAATTCTTAAATGATTATCATTATTTCTGCAATTCTAAATGTGAAAATATGAATCAATAAAAAAAATAAATTTAGATGATATTATTAATATTATTTATCACAAATTAGATATATAGATTAATAGCGCAAGAATGATGAAATAAAGTTTATTGGATCATATCATTCAATAGGAATATAAAGAAAGACACTCATATAGTACGACTTCTCTATGTTAAAGTGGATTTTAAATAGATAAATAAGAAAAATTACCCAATATAGATACATGGAGAAAAAGGAAGACCATGGTTTGATTCGTTTTCAAAGAATGTTTTCATTCTTCAAATATATTATTGAAATACAAATAAATATTTTTTCAAAATTTAACTTTTTTTTGTAAAATAATATTAAATTTTTTTTAATCATTTTGAACCATTACATCAATGAAAAATATATACTTATATCATTCTATCACTATTTTAATATAGATATATATTTTTCAATTATGATATCATTATAAAAAAAACATAAAATATTATAAAAATATGCAGCACTACCAATCAGATAAAAACTTACATGAAAAAATATTTACAGTTAAATTCGTATTTTCTCCTAAAATACAACCAAACATAGCCAATTGGTTAATCGGGCCAATGACGTTGCCTCAAACTTATATGCGTGAGGTTCAGAATTCAACCCCTAACAAATTTCAGTGTGCATGCATGTGTAGATCATCATCATCATTTTATTCTCAATACATTTTCCCATCCCACTCAAAATATATTATTCCTAGACACCCCCGAACAAATTCAAATATTGCCCAAGTTTTCCACCTTATGATTTAACGTATAAAAGAAATGGAAACATAGGACATGCTTATTTTAAGTAGTATAATATGCTAGTTTCCTCATAAATTATGCATTGCTGAACATTGTTCGAATGCATTAAATGTTTAATCATATGGTATTAAGACTTTGTTTTGCTATCGTGCAGTTAGGTATTTGTTCAAAAAACTATGCGTGAATTGATTTTTGACGTCTCAATTAAGATAAAATTAGGAATTAAAGCATACGCCTCAACTATAGTTGACGAAATCAGGCGTTAATTTAATATTAATCAAGTTAGTTATGGTTTATGCATAATTACTAAAAGTTGAGAGGCCAAAGTATGAAAAAGAATAAGGATTTAAGCTGTCGAAAAACTTTAAGTGCTACAGGCCGCCAGGTAAGAAAAACGGATCCTGGGCTCAAAATGAGAATTTGAGATAAAAAGAAGACAGTTAAAATTTCTGGGCTGCAATTGAAGGTGGTCAGAAAGACATAGGTCAATTCAACATTTCAAAAAGCATTTTGATATATAACATTCAACCCTATATTTCTTAGGCATAAGAAAAAAAGAGTTGGAGCTCAAACTCAACATAAGAAAAAAAGAGTTCGAGTTCGAGTTCAAGTTCAAGCTTGAACTCGAGCTCGGTTAATAATAATTAGTTAATATTATATACAAAATATTTAAAATAAAAAATAAATTATTAATATATAATAAGTATCTAATTAATATTTAAAAATATTTTTACTACTTAAACCCATGAAAATATTAAGCAACGGCAACGGCAGAGCTGGACATATAAAAAGTTGAAGGATGAAAGAAAAACCAAAAAATTACCAAACAAAATGATGTGGTGGATATATGAATTATTTAGGGAAACCAAAAAGAAAAGAAAAGCATCAAAAGAACAGCCACAGAGATGGAAAATTGCTTAGGCAGTTGGTCATCAATGGCGATGGTCTTTCTGTTGTCTTCTATATTCTTCTTTCAATATTATACACTTTCCAACACATTACACCAGATTTTTGAGAAACTTGGGCCCGGTTTGTTTTCATTTTCAAGTCTCATTTTTATTTTCATTACCATTTGACAATTGAAAACTACCAACTTTTATTCATTTTTACTTTAAATATTTTTTATTTTTACTTTTATTTTTTTTAATTTACTCTATCATTCTTCTTTCACATAAATCAGATTCAAATTTAATTTGATACAAAATATCATTATTATTTTAAAATTAATAAAATATACATATATTTTTAAAAAATAAATCTTTTTAAATGTCAAAAGATATAAATGAACTAATTTTTTAATTTTAGAACTACTCTAATCATTTTTTTAAACAAAATATTCAGATACAAATTTATTTTAATTTTTAAAATCATAGCTACTTTTTTAATTTTTAAAAATATATAAAAAAATAAAATCAAGCGGCCCCTTAAACTCCAACCATTTCCATCTCCCACTGAGAAATTTTCTTGGGTGGCTCCCTATTGATGCCTCCAAATGTCAATACTGCCAAGAATATAAAAGTATTTTTTTCTCCATTTCCTCATCGAAAGTCCACCGATTTTATTTTTTTATAACTTTTTAGTGTTCGACATCCTCAAACAAATAGCATAAGTAACCTCACATCATAAAGGTTTGAAATTGTTTCTCATCCAATCACAGTGGTTCAAATCATGAACATCATACTCAATGAAGATGAAAGATGTGTTTACCGGATTGGGTTAGTGTTTGGGCTAGTTTGACCTGTCTGGTCGAGCAATCCAACTTAAAAACAGCTTGGGTTGAGATCTGCAATCATGAGTAAACGTTACACTAGCTGAAGTACTCTCAGCTAAGGCAATCCAATGCTCAAGTTAGTACTGATCGACTAAATAACCTGAGCAACAGAGTGAGGGCTTACAGTGAGGAATGGCATACCTTAAGAGTGGCCGGCAATGGGGTATTTATAGACTTCTCCAGGTGGATGATCTGTTTAAAATGTCCCTATCATATATAAAGGGCTCTTGTCCTTATATGGGGAGTTATAGATCATCTCACATCCCTATATTATTTTAGGTGGTATCATCTCCAGCTTTTATGGACAGAATAGTACACTGGTGGAGCGTCTCCTGACATGAGCGGCAATAGAGATGGTACTGGGGTGGCATGCGCCATTAATGCAAAGGTATGTTGCTTGTCAGGGTATTAAATGCGACAGAGATATGATTCGATACTGGAACGACCTCATTGGTCAATGATAGGGTTGACCATGAAACTGGTTTTCAGGAGTGTGGCGCTTGAGCCCTTTTGTCGGATATGATTGAGCTCATGTGTTTGACCTGGGGTCTAGTCGAGTGGTGTAATCTTGCTTATTACATATGTGACAAAGCGAGCAGATGGTCGATAGCCTAACTGGGCCTTTCAGCCGAGATGGGCTTGAAGCGTGTTCTTAGGTTGATAGTTGTTAGGCTAGGCCTGCTGGGCCATCCCCATATCATGAGTGCCCCCACTCGCTGTCTAAATCAAACTTGTTGATAAGAAAGAATAAGGAGTAGTTATGTTGCTGATTTGCGATTTTGGAGAATCGACCAGGGTTTTATACACTCGACTAAGGTTTTAGTACATTTAAACACCTGTTACGTTGAGCCATGTGAAGTGTCAGATGGCGATTGTATAATTATTACCATCGGTTGATTTCTTGTGCCCCACGTGCCTATAAATAGGCAC
>JACGDI010005721.1:41059-67019 GCA_014898725.1 Jacaranda copaia
CAAGTCATCAAGTCCTTTGATCTCAGAGTCAAGGTTCGGGTTTCAAAAAAATTTTGTAGTTTCTTTTACCAAATCAAGGGATACTACACCATATATCCAAGAACAAGCTTTAAACCCTTGGATCATATATATACTGGGAGAAGAATAAGGGGATTAGTCTTGTTAGAAAATTTATATTTTTTTCTCTAATAAATTGTAATTCTCATATATATATATATATATTATATATAAATTTAATTTGTCCATTATTTTTTCTTTGTTTTGTAATTTAATTTTACAGACAATGAAATTTGTGTGAACATGCTCACTTTACTCTTTCACTGCATTGTGTTTGGTTGAGCTTCAAATTCACAGAGTTCTCATCTTTCTATTTCGTGCTCTAGGGTTTCATCAAGATTCTGTAAGTTTTTTCTTTCAACTTTAGTTTTTCCTTAGCTATTGTTAAGCATGTTAAATATTTTTGATAATGAGGCCACTAGGTCCTAGGGGGAACCATTCTAGGTGAAGGGTGATAATGAGAGCAGGTCAAGTAGCTTGTCGAGCGATAGCTCAACCTCCTGCTCGAGTGACAAGTCGGATGTCACTGGGGGCGATGTTGGCTTGAGTTAGGTGCCAGCATCACGTGGCCGACTTTTCACTCTAAATCATTATAGTGAAATCATTTCAAAGATTACCCCAATCGACCTCGTATGTATTAGGGAGCTTTATTATGTCATTATTGAGTATGAACTCCTAGTTCTTGGTCCACGGGATAGAATGCATCAACCTCTCAAAGGTGTATCATTATTTTTGAGAAAGCATTTAGATGCAGTCTTAGGTTCCCCCTTGCCCTGGCCATAGTTGACCTGCTAGAAGGTTTGGAGATCTGTATAATGCAGCTCTTATCTAATTACTTCTCAACCATATATAGCTTTGCTTTGCTAATGCATGTGTTAGACCAGTTGGTTTCTTTTACAAATTTCTCTAACCTTTTTCACCTCCTAGTGTTCCAGAATTTAGCTAGTATCAAGGAATCTAGATTCTATTACCTTACGGTGTGGCCACATTGAAAATTTTTAGTTACCCCATCTTCCTTCTATGACCAGGAGTGAAAAAAATATTTTCTATATGTTTGAGGGCCCAAGGGGTTTAACTTTTCGAAGGGGTGGTGGAGGCGGCATGTTGAGATACCTAGTAACCTAACCTCAAGTTGGCCAAATACCTTTATTCGAGATCTGGTCGAGTTTGGCCAAATAGAGGCCTTTGTGTTAATTAAGGAGAGATGTTTGGAACTGGCTGGCTTGTCGCCGGCTGAGCTAAACCTGTCAACTGGTGATTAACTAGGTAGAAGCTCTTTGTTGATTGTTATGACTGTTTGTTTCATGCATCTTTCTACTCAAGTTTAATCACTTATTTTTGAATTGCCTTATGTGTTAGCAGATCGAGAAGAAATCATAAACTGTGCGAGGTAAGAAGCGATGGCCCAAGCCCAGAGAAATAAGGAGTGCCGGTATGCAGTAGCTGCTCGATGAGAGGCCACTTCGACTATAGCTTTAGCACCTTTGACAGCAGAATCAACTTCGAGAGCATCACCTGCTCGACTAATGGTGACAACTGGCAGCTACCCTGTTGATTGAGCAAAAGACAACTGGCCAAGCAAGAAGGTCCTGCTCTAAAGAAGGCGACGACTGACAAAAGCTAAGGAAAGGCCACCACAGCTGGTTAGTCTTCGAGAAGCACGATGATGACATGCTATTTCATTTGCCTAAGCTATTGTTGCCTCGATTCAGGACACAACCCTCCATGGCCATTCACAACTCACACTCTATCATGTCGTTGGGGTCGATTGGGACCGCTACGCTTAAAGTAAAGATGGTCGAGCTCTTTGTGTCCAACCAGAAGAAGTTCATGGAACTAAGCCAGCTGGTGCGCTCAAGGCTTTAGCGTACCACAACAATATGGTAAGTGTATGGTCAATTCAAGTTTCTCATCGAATGTTATTTGCTACTAGTCGATCATACTTTATTGATGATAAATTTTTCTTTTCAGGTGAACTAGTTAGGCTACCACTTTTATCGAAGATGGGAGTTGGCTCTAGCTGATTGGGAATGATTGGAGAAAAAAGGGGACATGAAGATAATAAAGATGTAGCTCGAGTTATCCTAAGCTAGGGTCAAGCAGCTGGCGAAGGAGAGTAGCTTGTGATAAAAGATCAATGACTGGTCCTGGTGATCAAAGAAAAAAGCAGGACAGATGAGCTAATGCATCAGGTTTGACTGGATATGTAACAAAGCTATGATTCTAGTCGAATAGTGGGGCATAATGCTGCTATACAGGAGGTCCGAGTAGAATTTTATAGGAAGCTCCTGCTTATGTGATGGGAGATAGTGCAACAATTTATGTTGTGCTCAGTCTTTCAGGACGCAAGCGTAGTCTTTTTACTAGATGATACAAAGATTGCATTCAAAAAGGATATAAAAAGCTCGAGTATTTAACTGGAGGACAAAGACCGCATTAGCCCCATCCTGGATGAGAAGTTGTAGCCATATCTTGAGCTCAAGAAGGTGATTACTGAGAGGGGCATTGCAGGGGATATTTCGATTGAGTCTATAACCATTGCACAAAGGAAGTAGACATAGGTGGTGAAGAGGCTGGTTGCTGTGGTGAAGAAGTTTGATTTCATGAACAAGTTTACCTTTGAGATCCATGATGGCATAGTTGATACAGGTGAATATTTGCTATGCCCTGGTGACTTTCTAGTTGATGAGGTGGGGCCTTCGCACTTAGTGCTAGCCGCTCTCTTACTTGTCGCAGCAAGGTCTGAGTAGGAGGTTGACAACCTTATGGTGGTTCTTATTCCATCAAGTGATGAGCTCGACCAAGCTATTGAAGAGGGTGCTCGAGTTATTCAGACTGAGGGTGCAGGGTCGAGCAACCAATAGAGTTCTTGCTTTATGAGTGTAGTTGCCCTACAAGGCATATCTTTGTATCCTCCCCCTCTTTCCCTTTTACAATGACAAGTTTGTAATCAAGGATTTAATTTAATAAAATAAAATAGTTCTTTCATCAATGTATAGTTGGCTATGTTTGTGCTTTACTTTATTTTGGTGTTTATAGTCTTTCGAACATGAATTGTTGATAAGCAAATTAATTATGGACAACATAAATCCCATAACAATAATCATAGTAAACTCAAATCAACAAACATGAGCATAAATGTATACAAACATTAGGGTCGATTAAGGCTATCGTCTTTGTAAGGAAACGAGAGCTTTCATCAACATGACTTTGCATGTTTAATGTTTTGTTGCCATATTGTCTTTAACTACTAGGTCGATTCATATGGTTGTTGTTTAGATAACTTAGCTGAAGAAATGATTAGTCAAATTATCTTAGTATTTTCACAAAGTTTTGCTCGACTATATGGTTGAGGCATGACTGAGTGTATTTGGTAAAATATATTAAATGATTTTACTTAATATTGTTGATTATGGAGTTGACTATGGGCTTTGAAAGGCCCTTAATTGTTAGCATGGAGCCGTTACTTGGGTTAATTGCTATTATTGGGTTGTACTATGGGCTGAAAAATCTTAATTTGACAACTTGAAGCTGTTTTGTGGGTTGACTATAAACTTTGGCTAAAAAGCCTTAATTTGGTAGCTTGAAATTGCTATGGGGTCGACTATAAAATTTGGGCTGGAAAGCCTTGATTTGGTAGCTTGAGGTTGTTTCTTAGGTTGACTACACGTCTAACTGTAAACTTTAGATTGAAAAGCCTCAACTTGGCAGCTTAAGGTTGCTTCATGGGTCGACTATGGGGTTGAATGTAAGCTTTTGAGTTATGAGAGAGGGAGGTAGAAGCTATTGTAGCATTACAAGTAAATGATAGTAGAATTGCTAGAAACTTCATATATATCAGACAATACAACGGCTATTACAAAGCTTTCATACATAGAATTTCTTCAAGTTAATGGCATTCCATGGAAGCAAACGTTCGTCGCTGTTGATGTTCACTAGTCGATATGCATTATGCTTTGACACCTTGACGATAATATAGGGCCCCTCCTATTTTGGGTCAAGTTTGCCAACATTTTTGGATACTTCCACCTTCTTGAGAATAAGGTCCCTGACCTTGAAATAGCATGGTCAGACCCCTTTGTTGTAGTTTTTTGTCATTTTTGATCTATAGTATTGTATCGTGTTATAATCTTTTTGCCGCCACTTGTCGATGGTCTCTAAGTTGAGTTTTCTTTCAGACGTGTTCCTAATTAGATTAAAGTAGATCACCTGAACTATGTGTTATACAAGTTCAGAGGGGATAACTGCTTCAAAACTATAGACCAAACTATAAGGGCTGTGACTCATAGGTGTATAGGGGATGGTCCTGTACGCCCATAACACCCTAGGGAGGTCATCTACCCAGCTCAATCTGATCCCCTCTATTCAGGCTTTTAGGTGGTCAAGAATAGTTTTGTTCGTTACCTCTATCTGGCCATTAGATTGAGGGTTCCCCACTAAGGTAAAGTGTTGGGTGATCCTCAAGGCTTCGCACCAATTTTGTGTGTTTCTGCTTTGGAATTATGTTCCGTTGTCTGAAATGAAGATCTTGGGGAGACCAAAATGGCAAATAATATTTTTTCAAATAAAGCTCTTGATGGCAGAATTAGTTAATTTTGGGACTGCCTCAGCCTTGACCCATTTAGTGAAATATTCGACTGTAATAATTATGAATTTTCTCTGACCTATCATCTTTGGCAAGGACCCCACATGTCAATCTCCCACTGGTCGAATGGCCATGTGACCTGAACATTGATCATGGATGTGGTGGGCTGGTATAGGATGTTCGAGTGGTCTTGGCAGGATAGACACTTTTGAGCAAAGTCAATAGTATTTTTTAGTACCGTGGGCTAAAATATCCATATATGATGACCTTATGGGCAAGAGATCTTTCTTCTAAGTGGTTCCCACAAATGCTTGCATGGATATCCTATAAGACCTTGCAAGCTTGGTTAGGATCCAAGCACCTTAGGGGTGGTCCGGAGATCGACCTTTTAAAAAGTTGGCCATGCTCATCGAGGGCAAATGTAGCTACTTGACCTCTAACCCTGTGTGCTTTATTCTTGTCATCAGGAAGTGTGCCTTGACTCAGGTAAAACTTTATTGCGTCTTGCTAAGAAGAAAGTGTTCCTTAATGCTCTTTACAACATTCTGTTTGAGGATGTCACCTAATGGTTTGTTGGTGACTAAAAATATTATTGTTCTATTTCTTATTTCTCTGGTCGAGTTGGCAATTTTGGATAGGGCATCCGCTCACTTGTTCTTTGATCTAGGTACTTGACTGAGGGTGAACTTTTGAATGATTGCTATAGTCTTTTGACCTCTGCCAGGTACTGGCTCATTATCGAGTCCTTAGCCTTGAAATTTTCTTTGACTTGCTCTATGACCAATTAGGAATTTGTAATTGCTACTAGGTGCTCAATCCCTCAATCCATTGTCATCCTTATTCCAGTGAGGAGGGCTTCATATTACACCTCGTTGTTAGTTATTGCACAATTGAGCTTGATTATGAAATCATTTCCTCCGCTAAAGGAGAGCGAAGAGCAACACCTATGATTTTTTTTTTTAAAGTGGTTATTGACCTGTCGATGTGCAAAGTCCAAACAAGAAAGGTTTTACAATTCTGTTCAGGGAGACCGACCCGCTTGGTGATAAAATCTATCAAAACTTGTGCTTTAATGGCCATGTGGGGTTGAAAAGTGAAGTCAAACTCTCCTAATTTGGTGGCCCATTTTATTAATCTGCTAGATATATCTAGCTTTAAGAGCACTTACGTCAACAGCTGGTTCATTAGTACTATGATTATATGGGATTGAATGTATGGTCACAGTTTTTGAGCTATGATGACTAGAGTGAGAGTGAATTTCTAGTTGAGGCTGATAAATCGATTGGTTGGTAGTTGTGCTTGAGGCCTCGCAATGCCTAGCTATAGGCAGTGAAGATAAATATTTCTTCAGTTCGACTAGAGCCTGATCAGACTAATCATTCCATTGAAAGCCCAACTTCTTCTTGTTCTTGAGTATCTTAACGAAAGGTAGGCTCCTGTTAGCCAAACGAGCAATGAATCTGCCAAGAGTTATAATCCTCTTGACTAGGTGTTGTACGTCTCTGACTATTCAAAGTGGTGCAATGTCCAACACTGTCTGGATTTTCTATGGATTGGCCTCGATGCTCCTTTAACTGACCATGTAACCCATGAACTTGCCTCTTTGAACTTCGAAGGTACACTTGTTTGGGTTTAATTTCATGCCAAATGCTTGTATTATGGTAAAGGGCGATGAAACTTTGTCTAGTTCATCCTCCCAACCTTTTGAATGAAAGACATGTTAAACAATTAAATAGTTTAAAATATTCAGACCTAGTTTTGGGTCCAAAAGTTGGATCAATTTTGAGTCATAGTCATCTCCTGATTTTCTTTTCCTTTTCATTTTCAACATGTTGATTATATCTAATTTTGGGGCGCCAATAATTTTAGTTCATCATGGATAGAAACATTATTATTGAGATAATAACCTCTATACGAAATGTTGATATGGATAGAAAAAGAGTTGTTTGCATAGCATTTACTAATATTACCAAAAAATATGTAATTGTCAGCAAAATTGTTTTGTTTTTTTTTCTTCAATTCAAATTCAAATTTTTTTTCTTACTTATACATAACAAATAGGCCGTCAATTCAGCATTAGATAAAAGAAGGAAAATGCCCATTTTGTTGAGTTCAAGTAGATGGTCTTTAGCTTGCTTTGTTTTGACGATCATGTCGTTGACATAAACCTCCATAGACTTGCCAATTTCATTTTTGAACATAAAGTTGATCAGTCTCTAGTAGGTTGCCCCTACGTTCTTGAGTCCAAAAGGTATAATCAAAAAGCAATAAACCCTATTGGGGACCACAAAAGAGGTCTTGTCCCTGTCCTCAAGTGTTATAAATATCTAGTGATAACCTTGAAAAGTATCTATCATATTTAACAGTTCACAACCAGTAGTAGAATCTACTAGTAAATCTATATGAGGTAGGGGTAAGGATCTTTAGGGCAAGTTTTATTCAAATCAATGAAATCATTACACATGCGCTACTTTTCCCTCATTCTTGGGGATGAGTACAACATTATAAAGCTAAGATGGGTACCAAATTTCTACAATATAGCCTTAATCTAAGAGTTTGTTAACTTCCTCCTCAATAATTTGGCACCTCTTGGTATTGAAAGTTCTTGTATTTTGCTTGACAGGTTTGTACAAGGGGTCTACGTTAAGAAGGTGGATAATGATACTAAGGTCGATTCTTTGGAGGTTAAATGCCTTCCAGGTGAAGGCATTGATGTTTCTCCATAAAAAATTGACCATGAGGTACTTTATGTGGTAGCCTATATCAGTTTCAATTCTGGGAGTTTTGTCGGGGTTCCCAAGCTTCAACTCAACTGTTTTGAACTCCCCGATGGGCTCCACTATGATTTCTTCCAACTTTCTCTTCTTGCTGACTTGTCTCTCATCAAGTTTTGCTATAGGGGTGCCCTCTGAGGTCTTCAGTTGTGGTATAGTCTTTTGCTCACTTAACTCGATCAAAATCATATAATAGTGCCATGCATCTTTAATATTACACAATAGCTTGCTTGTGCCTGCTGGGGTTGGAAATTTGATTTTCATGTTGTACATTGAGACAATGGCTCGAAAGTCATTTAAAGCTGGTTGCCTAATTATAACATTGTAGGTGAATGGGGCATTGACGACTAGATAGTTGATCATGAGTGTTCTTTTGTAGGGGGCTTCCCTGAATAATGTAGATAAGTTTATGGAGCCTTCTGGTGTGATCTCTGACCTCGAATCCAACTAGGGGTTTGCGTATGGGCTTAAACTTCAACTGGCCCAGATTTATCCTTTTCAGTGTTAACAGGAAAATGATGTTGGCAAAGTTGCCATTGTCGATCGAAACCTTTCTGACTTCAAAGTTGGCGATCTCGACGGAGACTACCAAGGGACAGTCAATTTTGTGGTTGATGCTCTTGCCCTCGAGATGGGCGAGGTCAGCGTTGGTAAAAGCGATGGGCTTTGTATTGGTGGACAAGTGGAACATTGTTTCAACTGTAGAGGCCTTGGTTGATTCTAGCCTCATCTATGACTGTCTTCTTGCAGACGTTGAGTCCCCCCTAATAGAATATTTTGCAATCATGTCAATCACTCCTCGAATGGGCAGGTGGGTATCTTGGGCGGATTTCTTTCCCTTATCATCTCTCCCGGGCTGATCGATCTTTCTCTACAAGGAATCTGGTTAGTCTTACTCATTTCCATCTAGGTGCCTTCGGCTACATATTCTTGAGGTGGCCTTATTGGATCAACCTTTTGATCTCATCGTAAAAGTTGAAATAGTCCTCCGTATCATGGACTCTTTGCTTATGAAAATGGCAATATTTTTTTTGATTTTTTCATGGCCTCTATTTCTGTCAGCTTCCTTGGTTTCTTCAAGAGATTATCATGCTGGATCGCTAACAACACCTCATTTCTTGGGAGGTTGAAAGGCGTGTAATCATGAAGTGTTTGATGGGAGATCGACGACCCACTCTTTGCTGTTAGTCATCTTTCTCCTTGTTTTTTTTCTTCTTGATCTTAGGATTGCCAAATTTAAATCTATTTAGCTCTTTTTAGGTCATATACCTCTCTGCTAGGTTGAGCAACTCCCTTATCGATTGGGAGCATTCTCATACTAAAGCATTGGCATACTCCTTATGTTTGAGTCCTAAGAAAAGGACATCAATCAGAAACTCAATCCTTAGGTTGTTAATTTTTAACACCTCTGTGTTGAATCTGGTGAAAAAATCATATAAGGACTCTTCTATATTCTACTTCACAGTATGAAGATAAGTGTGGGGAGTTTCACCTTTCATTGACTGGCGAATTGGTGAAGGGAACTTATCACACAGTTGGTTATAGGAATATATTGACACCAACTCAAGTTTGATGAACCAGTCGAAAGTAGTACCCTGAAATATGGTGACCAGCATCTTTGTGTGTATACACTCATTGTGACCATACGGTTGCATCATGTGTTCGAACTGCATTAGGTGCTCATTCAGGTTTATTGAGCCATCATATCGCAGAAGTCTAATTGGAACTTTAACATTGATGACAATGTGTTCATTGATTATCTCCTGGATGAATGGTGACGCTCTTTCTTGGTAAAACCTCTGGGGACCATTATGGTTGGGGATCCTTTTTGTATTTCTCCTTGAAATCTCCTTGAGGTGTTTGTTTAGCTGCTAAATATGGTAAGACACTTCTTCCCACTTTTCTTGGTCTGTCTGGGTCATATTCTATTAAATGGGGGCCTCAAGTGCTCGATTCTATTGTATTGCGGGGCACACCTTTTATAAAGTAGCTCGCCTGGTGTTCATCATTTTTCAATTATAGTCTCACGTTCCCACAAATGACGCCAAAATGATGAATATGAAAGTTGTGTTTACTAGATT
The DNA here is from genome assembly GCA_014898725.1 of Jacaranda copaia. NCBI lineage: Eukaryota > Viridiplantae > Streptophyta > Magnoliopsida > Lamiales > Bignoniaceae > Jacaranda > Jacaranda copaia. The sequence goes on from JACGDI010005721.1 coordinate 50,557, forward strand.
GGGTTAATGTTTGGGCTAGTTCGACTTGTTTGGTTGAGCAATCCAACTTAGAAATAGCTTAGGCTGAGTTCTGCAATCACAAGTAAACGTCAGACTAATTGAGGTGCTCTTGACTAAGGCACTCCGACAATCAAGTCAGTATTGGTTGATTAGATAAATTGAGCAACAGAGTGAAGACTTCTAGTAAAGAATGACATACCTTAAGAATGGCTGAGAATAGGGTATTTATAGTCTTCTTTAGGTGAATGATATGTCCAAGCTGCTCCTATCATGTGTAGAGGGCTCTTGTCTTTATATGGGGAGCTATAGTTATCTTCCATCCTTGTATTATTTCAGATGACATTATCTCTAGCTTTCAGAGATAGAATAGTACAATGCTAGCACGCCTCCAAACAGGAGCAGCGACAGAGATGGTATTGGGTGGCATGCTCTATTAATGCAAAGGTATGCTACCTATTAAGGCATTAAATGTGGCAAAGATATGATTCAGTACTAGAACGACCTTGTTGGTTGATGATGGGATCCACTATGGAATTAGTTTTTGAGAGGGGGCAGCCTCTTGGGGGCGAGGCGCTTGAGTCCTCTCTTTGGATACGACCGAGCCCGTGCATTCGACCTGGGGTCTAGTCGAGTGGTGTAGTCCTACTTATTGCATAGGTGACAAGGCGAGCGGATGGTCGATCATGGTCGATGGCCAAACTAGGCCTCTGATGGGAGATGGGCCTGGAAGCATGCTCTTAGCTTAATAATTGTTGGGTTGGGCCTACTGGGCCATCCATACCAATACCCATTATGGTTGTTGTTGTTGTTTTTTTTGTTTTAATTATGTCAATAAAGTTAAGGTTTCTCCAATTTCTTTTATAATATGAAAAGTTAATTTGAGGAGAGTGAACTATTTTATCTAAAATGCAATTAGGTGACAAGACTCCGCTTTTAACATAGAAATATATCATGCAATTATGAATTTTGAAGAGGATTATATACATTCTCTCTGCTCAATTCTTCTAATACTTTAGACTTTTAGTGTTTTCAGTTTAATTACTACAGGCTATAGTTTAATTAGTTAGTCTATAGTCATGATTTTTATTTTTGTTATTTGTAGAAGTATACACTTAAAAAATTCATTATAATTCAAATTGTGAACAATATTATTGAACAAATTTTCCACTCGACTAGCCTATAATCATAATAATGAATGAAACATGAACACCGGGTTTGTTTAAGCTATTTTCATATACTAGTTTCTTAAATTATGGTATAGATTATTAATCCAATTTTTCTTTATTTAGTTTAAATTTTCATGAATTTTCTTCCATTTATGTGTTTATTAGAAGAGCGTGATTGTGAAGCATTGGAATATTAAGTTTCGAAGGAATATTTAAAACTTTCAATTTTTTCGTTAGATACTTTCTGATGTGAAAAGGAGGAGATTTATTATATATATGTGTGTGTGTGTGTGTTGCTTGGGAGAATTTCAAAGAATTTAAATATAGATTGATATATGTAATGAAAAAATGTAACATATTATATTACTTTTAGTACATAATATATGATTGCAGAAACATGTGCTTTTTTCCATATAATCCTTACATTATGGCGAGTTAGTTTTTGAGCGCAACACAATGTATGTTTAAATGTTAATTTTGTCTAAAATATTGTGCCAAGTCAAATTACAAAAAGGTAATTAATGGTAAAATGGAAGTGGAAAAAGAGCTTGGGTCCGGCTTTCATCAGGGCCTTTCCCGGGACCCTTAGGGGGTCCTATTTGGATCTGAAAAAACCCGCCTCCTTCAAAATTCTTCCTGCCAATACTTAAGTAGAATAGAAGGTTAAAACCCTAGACCCTAGCTAGCTTCCACCTTTAGTCATCCATGGCTGTCGACGAGTCTACTAACCATGAACCCGCAAAATCTTATCCTCTCAGAAGCTCAAGCCACAATCAATTCTTAGGTAGAGCTCATTGAGCTGAAAGGGATTCTTTTAATGTGCAAAACAATTCCATTTGCATTTGATGGATGATTGATTAGTTTAAAATGACACAAAGGCGTTTGATGAGTTGTCTTTCTGCTTTTTGTAGTGTGGAGGGAATTTTTATGGGGTGCAATTGCGGGAGCTTTTGGCGAAGGTATGATGCATCCTGTTGATACAGTTAAGACACGCATACAAAGCCAAGCCATTTTCAATGGACCCAAGGTTTCTATTCTACATTATTTGGATATAAGATTGAATTATTGAGAGATTGATCAATTTATATTTGATGGGGGTTTTCTTAATTGGAAAATCTTGTTGCTTTTAGAGTCAGCGTAGTGCATTACAATTGCTTCGAGCTGTTTGGGCTACGGATGGTTTGGCTGGTAAAGCGCTCTCTCTCTCTCTCTCTCATATATATATATATTATAAAATCTCATTTGTTATTATTATTATTATTAATTTTCCCGCAAGAAGCCACGTTCTTGTGTATATGTGAAATGTGTTTGGGTAATATTCTGCCTTTTGTGTGCTGACATGTGCGTTATTATGTAATTATGTACTTAAGTTAAGATGGTAATTGTTCAATAGGCTTTTACAGGGGAATAACACCAGGAGTAGTGGGATCTCTTGCTACTGGAGCTACTTACTTTGGAGTGATAGAGTCCACCAAGAAATGGATGGAACAATCATATCCTAACCTTGACGGTCACTGGACACATTTCATTTCTGGAGCACTAGGTAATTTTCTGAAAGTTTCTTGGTATTCTTCAATTGCACCTTGGTGGTTAGTATGCACATTTCTAGGACATTGGTAATTTTCTGGAAATTTTCTTGGCAATTGTAAATGTGGGCTTGCCTTGAGTGTCACATTAATGCATGTTGTTTCTGTATGTGGTTCAGGAGATACACTTGGCTCTTTCATATATGTTCCTTGTGAAGTAATGAAGCAGCGCATGCAGGTCCAAGGCTCCAAGAAGTACTGGACATCTGTTGTGGTAAAAGAAGGTTCCCATGCGAAACATGGCAAGCACATATATGGCTACTATTCTGGAATGTTTCAGGCTGGATGTTCTATATGGAAGGCACAAGGGCTAAAGGGACTATATGCAGGGTATAATATTTTATCTTAATGCCTAAACGTGTACTTATTTGCTAGATAATTATGTAAAAAAAGCTTTTTACATCTATGCTCGATGAACTATGTCAACAAAAATTGCTCACATAATCAATAGGAAACTGGAAAAACTTGTTTACATCCTGATGCATTAAGCCATTGCACAATAAAAAATGCCTGACCAATATGTCTGTTGAGATCTCCCTCCCCCAAACTCAAACAGAAGGAACAAAAGAGGAACAAACAAATATAAAAGAGGACATTGAGCATAGTTCTGAACTATAGCATCGGCTGTGTAAAGTAGTTTTGTGATTTAAAAGTGATGTTCAGCCAAAACTTGTTGGTGGGTAGGTTTAGTAGTAAAACTGCTTTACTTTTGCATTTTACATCTGCATAATTTGGGTCTATTCAATTGCCTTCATACAAAGCAAAATGTTATTACTGTTTTTCCTTTCTATTATCTTGATGATTGAGTATTTTAATGTATCTTGTTGCAGATACTGGTCCACACTTGCAAGGGATGTGCCATTTGCTGGTCTTATGGTATCACATTTCAGGATTGGGTTTCAATAATTATCTAAATTTTCTTTCACTTAAAGTTAGTTATTGGGGCTTGCCATGGTCTGTTTTTTAATATGAAATAGCAATAGTAATTCCTTGTCACAATCTGAATAGAATGTCATTATTGCAGAAAATGGAAAAATAGTATGTGATTTTTTCATGTATGTTTTCCACCCTGAGCTTGTTGCCTTGTCCTGGAAAACTTTCAGAATTTTTACAGAAAAGTTAGGCCAATGCATTGTAGCCATCAGGTTCTTGTCGACACTAAGTGGAATGAGAAGTGTGTTTGTTGATGGAAATTTCTTGGAATCAATGTCTAAGCACTTTTTCACGTATGTTTTCTACCATCAGCTTGCCTAGGAAAAACTACAGTCTACAAAAGTCTACAGAAAATTTATGCTAATGTATTTGTGCCATCAGGTTCTTTTCAATAAAGACGGGATTGAGAAATGTGTTTGTTTCACCCCTATTGGTAATAAAAGAGGAATTTTGTGTTCTTTTACAGTAAGGAAAAATAAGTTGAGAATAAAAGAGAGATTCATTTCTATTTTTGACATCTATGTATGATGTTCTAAACCATATTTGACCTATTGTAACTTTTTCTGCTTCCCCATCCTACACACACATACAACCCCCTCTCATCTCACTTTTTGTTTGTGTGCAAGGGCATCCCATGAATGTTCGACTGCGAACAATTCGGTGTTAAATCAAGTAAATTTTGTGAAGTTAGGCAATGTCTAGATTTGTTTCGGGTGTTTTGGGAGAATATGTTTTGGGAGTGGGATGGGAGCATGTGTTGAGAATCAAATTATGTATGGTTGTATTTTGGGAGAAAAGACAAATTTTACTATAAATGCCTTTTTATGTAAGTTTTTGTTTGACTAGTGGTGTCACATCAAGTTTTTATGTTATTATGTTTTGTTTTTATAGTGATATAATAATTGAAAAATATATAAAATAATGATGGGAAAATATAAATATATATTTGATTGATGTAATGATTTGAAATGATAGAATTTTTTAATATTATTTTGGGAGAAAAAGTTAAATTTTGGGAGAAATGTTTGTTTGTGTTTTGAAAATATTATGGGAGAATGAAAACATTTTGGGAGAATAAAACAAACAATGCCTTATTCTCTTTAATCCGTATCATGTCTTTGACTCTATCTTGTTCACGCTTCACAGGTTACTTTCTATGAAGCTTTTAAGGACATGACACAGTATGGGAAACAAAAATTATTTTCCAATTCAAATCTCCAAATGAATAGTTCCTTTGAGGGGCTTTTATTAGGAGGATTAGCTGGCGGTATGCATTTTTTTAAATTATACACTAGCTTTTTTGTTGAATTTTGCAATTAGCTGACATAATTTGTGTAAGTATATGCTAAGGAGATTCTTCAAATTTCAGGTCTGAGTGCATATCTCACTACTCCCCTCGATGTTGTCAAAACCAGATTGCAAGTACAAGGGACAACCAGTAGGTATTAGCACTGCTTTGACTTAAGGTTTAAATGGAATATGTTTTTTGTTTCCATGGTTTCTAAATAGTATCACTCTTATAATTTCACAACAATGTCTTTCAATATTCTTTTTCATTCCATTAAGAGGGTGATATGTTATTGGTAACTAGCGTTACTGGTGTTTAGGGAAAAGAGTTTTTACGAAGAAGTATGCTATTCTGAATTGTAATTGGGCCACTGGTGCTGATAGATCAGAGATGTAAGATGTGAGATCAATGGTCAGCTGTCAAATGGGAATCATTGATTACTCTCCAAGAAAAAGCAAAAACTGAAGTAAAACAAAACTATGGATATAATCTCTTCTTGTTACTTTCCAAAAGAGTCTCTTGTTTATTTGACACCCATTGGGTTAAGTGGTGAGTGTGTCTTGAGTTTTGTGTGAAGATGTTAATGACTTATGGTTGTAAATCTGAATGAGAAATCTTTTGTATTGCATTTTATTTTAATAAAGATATAAACTTGTTTGACACTTTTTTCCCTTTTCCCTCCTTTTTTATTTCTATCTGCATATTACTTTTATTTTTTTCCAAATAGAAATATGAATGCCCTCTATCCCCCTTGAATGCGTGTGTGTGTCTTTCCTGCATTTCACACGTGCACATAAAGGAATCATCAAAGTCTGTGTTTGTGTTTTGTCCAAGTTACAAGGCTGTTTATTAACCTTGATTAAGGTGGAGGCTAGGATGGTAGTTCCCATGAAACTGCCATCCTGGATGACCGATTCTACACAATCTGCTTGTTTGTTCTTCATGATGCGCATCCCCTGTTATAACTACCTATCATAAGAAAGGAATAATATCCCTTCTTTTAATGAAGAATCTATTAGTTTATTGCACATGTAACATCGAAAAATTGCTTGGTGGAGAAGCTGCTCCAATTGTCTATTCTCTTCCATATTTGAGGACGTTCTTATTAATCTTTCTGACCATGACACTGGTGTTTATTTTCTCCTTTAAAGTTGTAAGCCATTTACTGATATAATTTCTTTGATATAAAAATTATTTCTGCAGGTATAATGGATGGTTGGATGTCCTTCACAAGATATGGTTGGCTGAAGGAGTAAGAGGGATGTTCAGAGGTGGCATCCCCAGAATTATGTGGTATATTCCAGCTTCAGCTCTTACTTTCATGGCTGTAGAATTTCTAAGAGAACATCATAAAGTGACAAGCATGTCGATAGACAAAAAGGAGTCCTCCTTGCAAGAGATTTCCTCAAGAGTTGGATGAAATGACGCCAATTTTCTGTTTGCTTCATTTCTGTCGGGGGAACTGTAACATAAGGGGGATTAACTGATTTTACCAGGCATATTTTATTTTTTTACGGAGTTCTAGGAATAGATGGATACGACATCCAAGAATATTGCTGGCTTGCGAAATTTGAAACGTGCGCATGTGATCAATCGCCGGCAGCACTCTGCTGCTAATGTGTATACAAACAGGAATCAGATATATATCATATGTGAGATTGAAACTTGTACTAGGATACCCAATGATGCATCTTTTTCAAACTTTCTCGTGTATTCTGTCAGCGAAATCAGCTATTACCGTCTATTGACATCTGATTGTTACTGTTATTGCTCCTACCACGTTGACATCTGAAACCTTGCTCTGGTGTTCTTAAATTAGGCCTGTCAATGGATAGGATGTTGTCGTATTTAAATTTATATTTTAATATATTTAAATAGTTAAATTTTATATTCATTATAACTAGTTAATTCATAAATCCAATTAGATTCATATTTTAAAATACTCAAATAATAAACTTTAAACTAAATTGTATCCTATCAAATCCAAGACTTATTGGGTCTAGTTTATTAAATCAAATTTTTGAATTGTGCTTTGACCTGATTAATTTTTTTTTTTCAAATTTTCTTATTGCCAATCAAAATGTTAAAACTATCTAATATTTGAATGATATAGTAATTTATTAATATTGGTTAATTTTTTTCAGCATATTTAAAAAAAACTTGATTTTTTTAATTAAAAAAGAGTATACATTTAATTTTAGTCGTTTAATTTTTAATTTAGTTAATTTATATATTTAATTTTTGATATATTAAATAAATAAGAACCACAAGAGTATGTATCACTTTTCTCTCTCTTTCCCATATTATGTTTTTTTCCTCTTTATTTTTGCACTGAGATATTATTTTTTCTTTCTTTAACTTTATTCTTTTCATTTTTTATTTGAAATATTATTATTTCATGTAATATATTCAATCAAATATATGTAAAAGTAGAAAATATTTATGCTATTACATTTAGTAAATATTTTCAAATATACATAAAAAAGGAAAAGGCCTTATTTTATTTGGAATGTTTTATTAATGTGTTTGCCACAAAATGTAATTTAATACATTGATTGAATAATTTAATGTATCTATTATTAAATTAATATTGTAAATCTATTAAAAATTAAATATTGTGTACATTAATATGTGTTAGTAAATAAATCTTGATTTAATGTATCTATTTTGTATGATTTAAACAAATTCAGCTAGTTAGTAATGATAAAAGCCTGTTTGTGTGCCTTTTGTAGAATAATAATTGAATAAATTACTAACACTTTGCTTATATAACAAAGTGTACATTTATTAAAATTCGATCACTGAATTTTTTTAATTAATAAATACCACATTAATATAATAATTTCTAATTAAGGGCTACAAAATTGGGTTATTCAAAACAAACATAGCATACTAGATAATTTTATTAAATTAAATAATCAAAATAATTTTAATTATTTTATTTTATTTATATTAAAAATTTAAGTATGTACTTTGGGCACGTTTGGATATATAAATAGGATGGATAAAATTATAATGATATGATATGATTAAACTGTTGAAGATAGTATAATACTATGTTTAGTGATTATGATTATATATTTTGGATATGTATTTTTTATTATCAATTTCTTGTATGGATATAAAGATGAAATAATTGGACCATTCAATATTGTCAAAATTTATGAGTTTCATGGATATAGTTGTCAAATAATTAGCTATTTTTTTACCAACATGATAAATTATTATATAATCTAAACAAAATTGTGGGGATTATTTATCAATTGATTTGTGAATTATAGATCGGGCTCTTTATCCATTGAGGCCTTATTTCTCCAAAACTAAATATTTGATATCAAGCCCAACCCATACGTCTCTTCAAATATGCTATGATTATTAGTATAAATTTAATTTTGATATAGGTAATTTGGGTTAACTAGTTAAATTTGTGGATGACTTTTGCATATAAACATAATTATGCTCGTTCAATTATTTTTAATATATTTATGGGTTTAGGTTCGACGAAAATGATAACTAAATAAAGTTATACAAGTAAAAAAATACGAAAGTTAGGAAGGAGAGAGTTAGAACATGGATATTTGATATTGAGTATTTTTTGGGGTATTGTGTATTTAGGTATTTTATGGGTATAGATCATACCCTTATCCATTTCATTTTTCTTAATGGGTTTGGGTAAGGTTCGAGTCTCATATTTATTTATTAGGTATAAGTATGGGTATTGTATTATTGTCATGAGTTGGTGTAGGGCAATGCCCTACCCATTAACAAGCTTACATTAAACAATCAACTTTCAAGTTTTGATGAGATTTATTGAGCTACTTTATGTACAATTTGGTGTAACTATATCCAAATCAAAGAAAATTTCAAAGGTTTTCTTTGATAATATTCTGGAGTTTTGATTCTTATCATGAGGAGCTAATATTGCATGGTCGGAAACTATGTGTGCACTTTGTTTCTGGCTCATCACTTAGAAGCAGAAGCAGTTTACAGGAGCTCTTCCGGTTGTTCTCATTTTCCTTGCTTTCTCTTTCACAAGAGACTCTTCTTGTTTTTGTTTCTCCCCAACCTGTGCTCTTGCTCCACCAGCTATATGATCGATCCTGGCCAGCTTGCGGTGGTAATGTTTCAAGTTTCTTGATTTTTTGAGCTCCAGTTCACCCTGTAACAACAAACAATGGCTTCTTGTGAACTCATCTGTCCTATGCATTTCGCAGTTAAGTCAGCAGCAGATGACATAAAGGGCAAATTAACCTTTTTCCTTTCCATTCGATGTTTCTCTCTCAATTTCTGCTCATTTTCCCAAGCTTGAATTTCTAACTGCATCTTTTCATACCTGGAGTTAATTTACAAGCGCTTAGCGTTCAAAATAAATATATCAAAGTACCAAAAAAATTCTTTGAGAATATGGAGGCAAACTGTCTGTCATTTCAAATCTTCCATTTCATCTTTTATTCTGCATTATAATGCATTCAAACTTATGTGATCAGTTTCCACACCCATAAGTTTCTTGGATTCCATGAATATCTTTCAGCATATAAATTGAACTATAAATATAATAGGCAATAGGCAATTCATATTGAAGGACTTCTTTTACAAAGATTCTTCCAACTAAAAGATTCCCATAAACTGAAGTGTGAAACAGGCCTCCTACCGTTTTCGAATCTTTGCTATCTGAGATTTTTCCCAAGCATCTGCTTTGGCATCTAAAGTTCTGAGTCCCCTTGAAGTTTCCTTTTGCCTTCGATTCTCAGCTAAAGAAAGGGAAGGCCTCAAAAAGGAGGAAGTCCTAGTATCTTTTATAGATGGCTTGCTCGTGGGAGGACCTTCAAACCAAAGAATATGGGTAAATTTTGCATCCCTTGAAAGTTTACACATATTCACCACATTATGTGAAAAATAGCCAAAAAAGATAATACTATTACCTGCTTGTGCTGGTCTTAACTGCTCTTGTTTTCTGGTATTTGTCTTTCTAATTTGAACCTGGGAACTGGCTTCTTCAAGGGAATGTATAGCATGTGCAGAAGCAGCAATTGCAGCGGCAAATTCGATTTCATCTAAGTTGTAACTGCGTTGCATCATTGGCCTGAAAATGTTTCCTAATCCGTTGCAATTTTTATCTGCTAAATAGCAACAATGATCAGCTCTTGTTCTTCTTCACCTTGTATCCTTCTTTGCCCTCAAATATTCTACTATAGAAAAGTACGGCGCAATTCTGTACAACAAGAAAGCAATGAAATTGTTTTCAGGGCTTGTAATGAACAGTGAAGAACATGAAGCAAAGAAATTAACCCAAATTTATGCAAGTAAAGTTTGCCTGTTTGAATGGAAAACCGCTCAAAAAGCAAAGAACGTTTTTTCTTTTCCTTACCTGTTAGTTTTTCTCCCTCTCCAATGTTGAATGTTGCAAGCCATCTTTTCTCCTTTACAGGCAGTTAAGTTCAAACCTAAAGGTGAACCTTTTTTTGTCAGCTTTTGATGGATGCTTGTGAACATCATATTTTGATTCCTTGATCACATACATGTTGTTGCACATTCTCATGGAAAGTTGCACCCATAATTTTTCATTTTCCTCCAAGGAACTTTCTTGCTTCTTTCTCTATTTAATTCAATGCTCATTTGTAGTAGAAAAAGTTTCACGGCTATTGTACCTGGAAAGTGTTATAAGATTTAAATTAAAATTTGTAACCATATTTCTTTTCATGGAGTTTCTTCTTCCAATGTTGCTTGCGATGTTGAAGAAAAATATTACGTTGTAGGACTTGGGTTATGATGAGTACACTAAACACATCTCCACGTTGAAGGCTATTTTATCCTTAAAAACTTTAAAAATATATTGATAGGACAAGGATTTGTGTCTTTTCCATTTGAGTCCCAATCTAATCGGATCAAGACTTGACTCATAAACCATTGATCGAAAGAGACCTAAGCGATATGAAGATGCCATATGGAATTATACAGAGAGAAACATTTCACCACCTATATAAATGAAATGTGAAATAGTAATAGATCATGCTTTATTAGAATTCTTAAATGTATCTTGATTTTTTTTTATCTCTTTTTGAATCTAACTTGGTATTGAAGGGCCTTAGCTTACGTGTGTTCTTGCGATCAAATCGAAGACTCGAAATATTTATGTGTATGAGATCATTTAAGGAACTCAAATTCATGCAATAGGCTTAAAGATTTAGGGATGAATTAGATTACAATGGAGGAATGGTAATTGGTAGCCTATAACCTAGAAAATAGTAGTGGGATTAGAGTGTGATTCGCTTTGGGAGGTTCATGACTTCTGTTGGATTTTGAACTTTAAAATATAAATATATTATAATAATAATAATAATAATAATAATAATAATAATAATAATAATAATAATAATAATAATAATAATAACAATAATAATAATAATAATAATTGTATGTAATTTGTTATCATAAAAAGACTTGATTCAAATTAAAGTGATCTAATTATTAGATGGGCTTAAGTTACCTTACAAAGTATGGGCTTATATATGTAGATACTCTAATTTATAATTTCTAATTTTATAATGGGCTAAATTAAAAATAAAGAAAAGATATCCAATTATATTAAGGTTATTGACATAGGATAACGCAATAGGCCCAACCTAATAAACTATCGACTCCAAAGAGGGTTTTCAGGCCTATCTAGCATTTGAAGCCCAATTACGCCTCTGGACCCAATTAGACCGGGTCACTCAACCACAACTGCCAGGTCAAGAGGATAGTTCTCGACCCTACCCGATGGGAGGCTTCAAGTCGTCGAGTCTGTTCAGCCATCTCTATGGTCGACCACCTTGTCTGGTCGATTACTGTCGACCAGAGTGCTCACTCTAGGGTCGAATTATATCTTTGCTGCATTTAATGCTTTAACAGTCAGCGTGTCTCCGCATTAATGGTGCGTGCCACCCCAGTATTACCTCTACCACCAACTTTGTTAGGATGCACACCTCCAGAGTATTATTCACCTGGGAAAATAGGAGATGATGCCGCTTGGAATAGTATCGAGATGGAAAATGACCAATAACCCCCAAACAATGACAAGAGCCCTTTACACTTGATAGGGGCATCTTGAACATATCTTCTACCTGGGGAAGGCTATAAATACCTTATTACCAGCCACTCTCTAGGTATGCCATATACACTATACGCTCTTATTCTGTTGCTTGATTATCTCACTTGATTAGTACTAACTTGAGCTTCGAAGTGCCTTAACTGGGGGTATCTCAACTAGTCAGACGTTTGCTACTGGTTGCAGATCTTAGTCCAAGAAGATATTACTATTAGATCATTCAACCTTTCTGATCGAATTAGCCTAAACACCACCAAATTCATTAAAAATAACTCTCAACCTCATCATTTTAGCATCGTCTGTGGGAAACTTTGAGATTGCAGCTGAGAAAATGGTAAACACCTGGAGAGCCGCATTCGAGAGGAAGGATAATAGGATGATAGCATCTCTACCTCCCCTTCAACCTCAATAAGGAACACATGCCCCAAGCCCCAGTACCCCACAAGAGCAAGTTGTAACGTTGACCATGTCTTAGCTAATGTAGCTTATAAGTGAACAAATCTCTGCCTAGATCTCTGCTTAGCTTTCTGCGACGTTGAACAAGCACACGATCGTGCTAGCCCTAGCTAACAGTGCAACTCCACAACTACCGCCCCTAGAGGAGAGGTCCCTCCAAAATAGTTATGGTTGCCAAGAGTCCAGGCAACTGCCAACCAGACGAGAAGTGAGCCCTAAGGAGAGAAGGGGCAACTAGAGCTAAGGAAAGAAATTACAGACTCTATAGACCATTACGTTTGACCTAATTGAGCCCCACAATGCAATAGGGTCAGATGTTCTAGACTGGACTAGTGCGAAGAAATAGATGAATCAACAGATCACATGGTCTAGCCTATTCAAGCCCCACAACGCGATAGGGCCAAGTGCGTGAGGCCTTAGCTTGATCAAAACATAACCTTAGTTGATCGAAAGGAGTGGGAAGAAGTTTTTCACCAAGTGCAACAACTAAATAGATGCCTCGATGAGATCTTAAGGAGAAATATTGAAAGGGTGCCAACCCAAAAGGCCTTCAAAGGTCTTGTCGAGAGAAAGGCTCTCTATTTATTCAAGAGATTATTGATAAGTGCATCATTGTCGATGCCAAGGTCCTAACCGGACTCCTATGATACGATTGCTCAACTAATCCTAACAAGTACCTAATGTAGTTCGACCATATGATGTAACTGCACGAGCATAATGAATATATCCATATGAAGATGCTTGTGACCACTTTTTAGGGTATAGCACTCGATTGATATGTTAAGCTGGAACCCTTGTTGATATACTTCTACGATCAGCTGTGTAATAAGTTTCTACACCAATTCGCTAGTCGACAAAAGGTGAAGCTCTCATATATCCATCTCCACACTATTAAGCAAAACGAGGAGGAGTCTTTCCATGACTTTTTTACAAGGTTTAACTAGGAGGTGCTGAATATTAATAACCCCAGAATTGAGTTACTGCTTGATGTATTATGTTTGGGGCCTCGATATAAAGAATGCGCTAATACTTTGGTATGAGAGTGCCCACAGTCAATGGAGGAGTTGCTCGACCTGATGGAAAGATACATGATTTAAGAGGAGATGAACAGACTGAAGTTCAAAAATCCTAAGGTCGACAAAAAGAAAAATAAGGAGAAAGATGACTAGAAATAGAGGGAGAGAGGTCGATCTCTAATAAAACGCTTCCATGACTATACTCCATTGAACATTTTGAGAAAAGAGGTCCTATTTGCAATCCAGCATGACAACCTCCTTAATAAATTGAGGAAGCTGATGAAGACTAATGCAATGAAAAAATCAAAGAAATATTATCACTTTCATAAACAAAGGGGGGGCATGACATAGATGATTGTTTCAATCTCCAAAATAAAATGGAGAGGCTCATCAGAGAGGGCCATCTCAAAAAATATGTGGCCAACGACGTATAGGTTGAAGAGGGCAAAATCGATCAAACTTTATGTATAGAAAGGTCGGTTTGCCCAAAGAGAGAAGATAAAGAAAAAAAAACCCACCTAGGATGATTGCCTGCCCATTTGAGGAGTGATTAACATAATTGTAGGGGGTCATATTGGGGGGATTCGAAGTTAGCAAGGAGACAGATGCAAAGGAGGCTAGAGATAACCAAAGCCTCATCGATTGAAATAACATTCCATTTATCCACAAGCGTAGAGCCCATCTCCCTCACTGACGACGACCTGGCCCACCTCAAAAGAAAAAATATCGACCATAAAATTGATTGTCCTATGGTACTCTTTGTTGAGATTGCCAACTTTAAAGTTAGAAAGGTTCTGGTCGATAACAGCAGCTCGGCCAACATAATCTTTCTCTCAACGCTGAAAAGAATAAACCTAGGTTAACTAAAATTTGAGATCTTGTGTACCCATTTGGTCGGGTTTGGGGGGTAAAAAATTATTCCAAAAGGTTCCATCAACCTTTCTATGTCATTTGGGGAGACACCCCGAAGAAGGATATTGATGATAAACTATTTGGTTGTTGACACTCCATTTGCTTATAATGTTATAATTGGTCGATCGACTCTGAATGATTTTTGATGTTACAATATTTTGATTGAGTTTAGTGAACAAAAGACTCAACCACAATTGAAGACCTTAGGGGACGCCCTTGTAGAGGTACCCAAGGAGGGCCAAGCCCATAATAAGAGAAAGTTGGAGGATACCTGAGTGGAGCCTATCGGGGAGTTCTAAATGGTCAAGCTGGAGCCTGGGAACCCTGACAAGACTACCAGGATCAAAATAGATATGGGCTCTCACTTGGAGTATCTCATGGTTGATTTTTTATGAAAAAATATCGATGTCTTTGGTTGGAAGGCATTCGATATCCAGGGAATTGACCTCAGTATGATTGTGCACCGCTTCAATATTAACCCCTTATACAAGTCGGTCAAGTAGAAGATAAGAACCTTCAATGTTGAGAGGACTCAGATCATTGAAAAGGAAGTCAGAAAACTCTTAGATGCAGGTTATATTATAGAAATTCAATATCCATCTTGACTTTGTAATGTTGTACTCGTTCCCAAGAATGAGAGACAATGGCGCATGTGTAATGATTTCATCAACTTGAATAAAGCTTGCCCTAACGATCCTTACTCCCTACCTCGAATAGATTTACTAATAGATTCCACGATTAGTTGTGAATTGTTGAGTATGATGGATGCATTCTAAAGGTATCATCAGATATTCATGGCCCTTGAAGACAAGGATAAACCTCTTTTGTAGTCCCCAATGGAGTTTATTGCTTTTTGGTCATGCCTTTTGGACTCAAAAATATTGGAGCAACCTACCAAAGATTGGTCAACTTTATGTTCAAGAATGAGATAGACAAGTCTATGAATGTTTATGTAGATGACATGATTGTAAAGATAGAGAAGGCCAAGGACCATTTGCTCGACCTCAACAACACTTTTGCCATATTGAGTGCATTTGTTTTGAAGCTAAATCCAAACAAGTGTACGTTCGGGATTTGAAGAGACAAATTCTTGGGTTATATGGTTAGACAATGGGGTATTGAGGTTAATCCACAGAAAATTCAGGTCGTATTAGATATTGCTCCACCTTGAACAGTTAGGGATATACAACGGTTGGTTAAGAGGATCATCACCTTTGTGAGATTCATCACCCGATTGGCCAACAAGAGCCTACCTTTTTTAAAAACTCTCAGAAATGCCAAGAAATTGGGTTTACAATGAAATAAATAGTGTGATCAGGCTCTTAAAGCTAGATAGGCACTAGGATCTATAATCAAAACTTTAAAACATGAAATAACTAGTGCCTAAAAGCATTATAGGGATCCAATCATACTTTGGATTCAGATTTAGATATAGGATTACCTTGATAAGCAAATTTAGAATGAAACAAGTGAACTCTTCACCGATTCCAGATTCTGTCTGTTTGTAGCACAGTAGAAAAATAGCGATGATCGCTCTACCAAATCACCTCCAAATATTTTGAAAAAATTACTGAAGATAGAAAACACCTTGTAGAATCTTTAATAAAAATTTTAGATCAATTGGCTATCTGAATTGTCTTGGTGAAATTCGTAAAGTTGGACTTTGCACAGAGAGCTTTCTAAAAACAGATCAAGCCACACGTCTTGCCTATATTGAGATAGTCCACACACCAATAAAACTTTCTTAATTCTCTAATTAATAAGCTAGAATAGAACCAGAGAATTGGGGATAAAGGAGGCTGAAATTTTGGTTGGAGGAGGAAGAAAAGCTAAGCCTTCAACATATGAAATGCTATATGTATATATATGGATGTGGAGGGAAAAATGAAGAATCTAATTCTTCTCACCTTTTACACACCACATTCTCTCTCTGGCCAGCTCCCATGCTATATGTATATATATAGATGTGGATTTTTGTGATGCCAAGGTGGCATCACGCATTCCATGGGGGGGGGGGGG
>JACGDI010005722.1:9970-21030 GCA_014898725.1 Jacaranda copaia
TATTTACAATTCAATTTAGATAACTTTTTATTATCATATTTTATTATTTTTTTTAGCATTCTTTTCTTTGCATTTTATTCTCAATTTTCTCTTCTTCCATTATTTCATATATTTCTCATATTACACATATATATAAATTTATCATTATTTTTCATTTCTCATTATTTCATATATTCTCATTTTATGGATATTTATATATATATATTTATCTATAAAATTTTAAATTATTTTTATTTTTATCTTTTTTCTTTCTAATTATTCATACATGTATACTTTTTGTTTCTATTTATTCTTATTCACATATATAACATACATATATGTAAATTTATCAATAAAATTTAAATTACTTTTATTTTATCTATTTTTTTGTATTTATTCATTCCAAATTAAATAATATTTAATATTTATAAAAATATATATAATATAATTTTGTATTCATACTTATACACCTATATAGTATATGTATACATACATATATAAATTTCAATAAACTTTAAAGAAGATTCATCATATATTTCTCATTTTATACATATATAAATTTATCATCATTTCTCATTTCTTGTTATTTCATATATTCTTATTTTATACATATGTATAAATTTATTGTAACACCCCTAAAATTTTATTTATTTTATTTATAAAATATGATTTCATCATTATTTGAAAATATTATGAATTTTGCATTATTAATTATTTAAAAGTTTTGTGGGTTAAATTATAATTTTCATATACATAATTGTGTATACTTTTGATCAATTTGGGGTTAATCATAATTTTCTAAAAGTTGGGGGAAAAACTATATAATTTGTAATTTTATAAAAAAAAATCAAAAAAATCAGATTTTGAAAACCGGACACCACCTTCTCCGTTTTTCTTCTTTCCTTTTTCTTATTCCTTCCTTTCTTCTTCCTTTTCTCTCATTTTTTTCCTTCTTCGCCAAGACTCAGTCACCATCTCCGACCCATTTTCGGCGGTTTTTTCTTCCACTCCAACCAACCAAATTCTTCCCCTCATCACAACCAACACTTCCCACACCTTGGAACTACCAACCGGGTGGTGGTACAACGGCGAACGAAGGAGGACCAAGGCGTGCATGTTACGAGGTTGCCGGGTTTCTTCTTTCTCGACAACGATTCTCCATTCCAAGGGTAAGGTTAGGAAGATCTTGATGAGAGGATAGCGGTGGTACCTTTGCATGGCAATTTCCTTTGCATGGCAATTTTGACGACGGCAAGGTGGTGATCGGAGCTCATCGGAGAAAAGGAGAAAGTGGCAATTTTTGGCCCATTCTAGTGTGTACACTGCTCAGAATTAGAAACTGAATGTGGTGTTGGAATCCTTGCGACGAGAGGAACAATCTGGTGGTAAAGTTTCACTTTCTAGTGGCGGCAGCGGTCCGACAGTGGCAAGGGGACAGTTTTCTTATCTCGACGCGGTGATCATCCCGGTGCTTTCTATTCATGATTCTGAGTATTCATTAGTGAGATTTGATATTTATGTGATTATTGCATGTTATATATATGTACATATATGCATGCTTATAGTTGTTAGTTTTATGCGGGTTGAGCCTTTGAGTTGATATAGGATTTGATGACTAATTTTTCTATGTGAGGAATAGGGTTATGGGAGATATGAATTTGGAATTGTATGTTGGTTAATAATAAGTTGAATATAAATTTTGATATCGGGAATCATTATAAGTTAAATTGTGTTGGAATGGGAATTTGATTAGGAATTTATGCATGAATATTGAATCTAGAAAAGCTTGACTCGTGGCATATTTTCTTGATTAGGTGACGACGAGCTAGGCACCAACGAGCAGTAAGATTGGTTTTTGGCTGTTGCTATTGGGAGTGTAAGAGGTGAGGGTCTCCCACTCTGGGTATTGCTTTGTTAAGCTATTCTAAATTATTGGAAACCCCTATGAGGGTCTGCCGATTTGGCATTATATTTCTTATCTGTGGATGGAACAAACCCCTGTGTGGGTTTCTCTATTTCTGAATCAGAATTTGTTTGCTATCTGTTACCTGTTATCTGTTATTTGCTTGGAATACCCCTATGAGGGTTACCTCTGATGTTAATTTTCTTTTCTATCTATTCTGGCACCCAGAACTTAAGTTTGTTATCTATCTATCTCGTATCTATACTATCTATACTGTATCTGTTACCTTGTCGGTATATCTGCTATCAGCTTTGTATTCATTGGCCGTGCTGGCTTATCTATTTTGTTTACTATTTTTTGTGGCCTCGACGGCATACTGTTCTGTTCTATTCTGTTCTGTTACTTGAAAATCGACAATGCGCTAAGGATTTTCCCCTGGACATCTATACGAGCGGTTATTCTGTTATCTATACGGTGATATGTGGGCTAAGGGCTATACCGGGCGATCTGTTTGGCTATGTAGAGGCATGGTAGGGATTTCCCCCTGGATATCACTGGTACACTAGGGATTTCCCCCTGGGTGCCACCGGTGCGCTAGGAATTTCCCCCTGGGTACGAGCGATATGCTAGGAATTTCCCCCTGGGTACGGGCAATATGCTAGGGATTTCTGTTTTATGTACAAGGAAATTGGCCAACCTCAATCTCGATAAGGTGAAAGAATGATCAAATCATTCCTCACATCATAGGGAAAGAACACAAATGCTTCCCATAAGGCCCACGTGCAACGGTGTGCGTGAGAGATCAGGCACATACCTGTCGAGTAAGGTTCGAATTGAGGGGCTGATTCCAGCCACAACCTTCCTAATCTTATCAAGTTCTTCTAAAGGTCTTACAATTGAAGCAAAGAGGTCCCGCGGTATGCTATACAGTCTGTATAGGCATCTGCCACATTTCAAGCTGTTACGCTTAGGTAATTTTTCTGTTTATCTGGTATAAGGTGAATTTGCAATATATGTCTTACAGTTTTTCTTGGAATGCATATGCTTTGGGTTTGATTTACCTACATGATTCTGTCTGCCTGTAATATGTTCTTGGAGCAATAAAGTAGGAGAGTTTCCTATTTGCTTTTCGGTATTGTCTGTCTATTTTTCTGAATTCTATTATATTCAGTTTGAAAATGATATCTTATCGAGTTGAGTTTCTCCTTGGAAAATACTATTGTTACTTGTACTTATCCCTCACTAAGTCTTTGGACTTACCCCCCTATATTTCATAATCTTTCAGACAAGGATGGGCTCTGGTGGACATCAAGATGGAATGACATATATATAGTTGTTTTGTAGAAGGACTGGAGCCATTATTAAGTATGGAATTTGTAACTGTTTGGTTGATCTTATAAACTTTGTGATGTATCTATTTTGTTTGAAGTTTGTAGTATATGATGAAATGATGGTTTAATCCTTCATAGACTATAATATGACTTAGTCCCCTAAACGTTTAATATTTCTGTTTTGTGGATTATTAGGTATAGATTGAATGGTATCAGTATTCATTTTAAGATGGTTGAATGAATGGGCCTACTATTGAACTGTACTCTGAGAAATAAGTTTGAATCAGAGTAGTGCCTCAGCTTAGGTGCTGTTCTTGGAGGAGGTGCTACATTTATTTAATGAATTTGGATGGCAATGCAATTTTGTTTCCCTCCAACTTTGTATTCCCTCCAAAATTTGGCCCATGAAAAATATTAACAAATTTTTTATTATTAGTTTGACTTAATAATTTAATTTAATTTCTTCCAAAAATTTGATTCCCACTAATAATAATGAATTCTCCTTATTTTTTTGATTCATCTAAATTTTAGCTCCTCTATTATATTTTTTTTTTTTGTATAAATAATTTATAGCAAACTTAATTTCTTTTATCTTAGATTATATTATGAATTGACATATAATTTTTTAAATTATTAAATGACTTTCTATTATAGTTAAAATAGTTAAATAACATATAATTTGGACTTATAAATTTTGGTGCTTAAGAATTTAATTCTTTATTATAATTTATTACAATATTCTTTCAGAAAAATTCTAAAAGCTCCTTAAAATAAAAGTTAAAGGTTACATAGTTAAATAACAAAAGAAGAAAAAGGAATCTAGTTTACCATAATATTTAATGAAAAGAAAACGTTCCTCAAATTTAGGCCTATTAATGTTACATTTCATTTTTTAATCGTTGTATTGGCCAATTAAAGATTTTTATAACTTATGGATATCTATATTTTAATTGTGTGTATATTTTACTATATAAATTGCTAAAATGAAGAAAAATTTCGTGGTCTAATATAGTGCAAAAAAGTATTAACTTAAAGTATATTATTAAATGCAATGATTATTAACTTTCATGGACTTTGAACAAGTTGTTCTTAAGAATTAGTTGGTCTACGTATTATATTTCCTTCAAATAATTAATTTCCCTCCAAAAATGAATTTCCCTATTATTTTTTTATTCCCTTCAAACCCTCCATTTTGTGTATAAATAGTATATATAAAAATTATTTGTTTTATCTTATATTATAAGATGAATTATGATGTATTATCATGGAGGTTAAAAATTTAATTATATTCTTTGTTATTATTTATTAGGACTTTGTTTTTGAACAAAAAAATTTTAGAAAAAAAATTTATAAATTCTAAAAACTTTAGCCTTTATGTGTAATTAATTTCATTTTAAAAATTAAAATATTTTGCACTAATAATAAATTGATGTGGACAATTTAAACATGCATTTATTGAAAATATTTTACACTTAATTAACGCAAATTATTTTGAAATTGATCAACTTGGATAACTTTAATATAGTTGAGAATTTTGAAATCATCTTGAAATACTCATGACAATGTAATATAAACTTTGTAATATAGTTATAAATTTAATAAAATTACTTTTTATCCTCATATATTTAATTAAATATTTGAAAAATTGTTAGCATCTTTAACAAATTTGTATATATCGTTGAAAATTTATATTAAAATTCAAAAATATCTTTCAAAAGTTGCTTTGAATATTTTTTTAGACAAAAATATTCTTGAACTTATTTATAACTTTAACATGGGGGTTTAACTTCAATATTATTTAAATTACTCAGAATAAATTTATACAATTTTATTAATAATTTTTTTAAATATTAAATAATCTTTTAATTGAAGTTGAATTAAAAAAAAATCTAAAATCATCAACATGTCTAAAGTAATTTGATCAAATTTAATTAAACATATTTATTAATTATAAAATAAGAATAAAAATCAAATCCATCTCTTAATTAAATATGATTTTTTTTTAAATTACATCTCAATATTATTAAAAAATAATCATATCTAAAATAATTTAATTAGATTAAGTTGAATTACTTATCAAATATAAAAATATTTATTAACTAAAATAAATCATTTAAAAATAAAAATAAGATCTAAAAATATCATACTAATAATAGTAATTTTAAAATGTCAATTTCACTCTATCAACCCAATAAAAAATTATTAATATAATATCTTGTTCCCTCTGAAACACAAACAAATAAAAAACCTTTTCCCAAATTATTTTTTATCTACAACCCAAAATATGAAAAACAACAATAACATTCTCCAACCCCACTTTCGAAAAATTATTTTGCTAGAATATTTTGACAAAATGATCCAATTCATAAATAAACAAGCCCTAATTTAAACTAATTTCATTAAATTTATTAATTAATGAGAAATGAATAAGTCAAAATGCGTGAGATCTAGAGTTTTAATCAAAATAAATAATTTAAATAAAAATAAAATCCAAAATTTTATCCTAACAGTATAATTTTAATGATTTTAAATAAATAAATATTTTTAATTATAATATGTAAATATATATACATATATATATACACCTTTCCTCATTCTCCCCCATCTCCCTACCCACCCCTACCTCTTCCAACCAGCCCCCCACCCCCAAGCCAAGCCATGGCCGACCAATGGCTAGTGGCCAGCGGCCGGCTATGGCCAAGCAAGTCACAACCCAACGGCCAAATCTGGCCGCAAGCTGCTGGCCTGCCATGACCATTGGCTATGGCCCACCAACGACCAGATTTGGCTGCTTGCTGCTGGCCATAGCTAGCGGTCAGCCATGGCTAACAGGTCGCCAGTCGCCAATCATGGCCGGTAGTGAGGGGTTATGGGTAGAGGTGGGGTCATATATATTTATGTATATATTTATATTATATATATTATATATATTGATATTATATATATTTATATGATATTTATATTGATATATAAAATTTTTAATTTTTTTAAGAGGATTTTGTTATATATTTTTGAATTTTTTATTATTTTTTATATCTTTTTTAATGAAAGTTGATTGGGCATTTCAAATTTTGAGGAATTTTTATAAATAAATTAAAGTTTTGGGGCTATTGGGTAATTAACTTATTATAATTTAACAATTTTGCCCAAACACTAACGAAAGTTGAGGTGCTTGTCCCAAATGTGCTAAAAAATTTAGAGTTTTGATCCTATAAGTGTCAACCTAAGTACCATAAGTGCAATATCCTTTATCCAATGGGACCAAAAATTTAAATTTTCTAAAATAACCAAATAATACATTAGCAAAAAAGAAAGTAAAGGCTCTATTGAGATGGTAACAATTTTATTGGGCTAGTTGCAATTTATCCCCATGTGATTTATGAAATAAGCATCAAACCCTCATGTGAAAAAAAATAAAAAAATAACTTCCATATGTTTTATAAAACCACACACACCGTTTCTCCTCCTATAACACCCTTGAAATTTGGTATTTTAGAAAATAATTGAAAGGACTTAATTGCAAGATTTTTGAAAGTTTTGGGGTAAAATTATAATTTTTAGAAAATTAATTGGACTAATTTGGAAACTTTTGGGGCTGCATGGCTATTACTTTGGGTCAAAGGGTTGAATGTGATGCACTAAGACTTTCATGGGGCTTTATTGAATGAAGAGCAAATTTGATGGACTCAATTGCATAATTTAAAATCCTAGAGAGGGGTCAATGTATAATTTTTGAAAAATCAAATTAAAAATCGGGCAACATATTGTTTTCTTCATTTTTTCACTATTCATCTTTCTTCTTCATTTTTTCATTTCCTTTCTTCTCTCTTTTCTCTTCTTCTACCGTGACATTCCTCACCGACGAACTTCCTCGAACGGCCTTCCTTTCACCAACTCAAACCAAACAATCTCTTCCCTACACCCTAAGCTTTGCAACCATACTACATACAAGTCACTCTAGCAAGAGGATCAGCATAACGGGGCAGCCAAAGTTGAAGACTCACAGTGGTTGTTAGGTTTTCGATGACCGACAACCGACGACCAAACGACAAGAGGGATAGCGGGTTTTGTAGCTCTTGAGCTCAGGAAAGCATTGGTACCCTTGGTTTCCAGATTCGGTCACCAAAGATGGTGAATAAAAGACGATGGTGCGCTGTGGTGAAAAGTGGAGTTGGGCTTGGTGATGGGTGTTTAAGGCTTGTACGAGTTTCCAAACTAAAATCTGAGTAAAGATTTGGACTCAGGAGAAGTAATGGCGAAGAACAGTGGTGGTTTGGTGATTTTTTGGAGGAGGTGCATGATAGCAACCATTAGTGGTGGCAGCGGTTCTGAGGCAGAATCCTCATCTCATCACGAGGATCACAGTGGTGTTCTAGGTTTATGGTTTTGAGGTTTTAGGAAGTATCTTAGATAAAGGAAAGGAAGTTGGCTTTATATGTTACATATGTATATGGCTATATGCATGTACATGCAATGTACCGTCCTTTCCATTTGATGTTGTAAAATGCCAAGAATGAAGAGTTGAGATATGATATGGAATATTTTCCCCTGCATAGACGAGAGTGTAGCTAGTAGACCTAGATTTGTATTACTTTAGGATAATTTTGGGATTTATTGAGTTAATTAAGTGATTAATCTATGATTTTATGAAATTGGAATTTGAGAATTGATAATTAGGTAAATTGAGATGTTATGGAACTAAGACTAAATATATGTATGTGCCAGTATGAGTTGAGTCGACCTGGACTATACTATTTTATGAAATATTAGGAATTATCAAGTAATTTGGAAAAGAAAACCCTAACTTTATGGATTTGGGATTTAAGTTACAGGAACTGGGTTAAGTAAGGTAATTGAACTATTACTATTGATTGGGAAGGACATCATGAGATTGATATGTATTTAAGAGCTAGGATTATTTTGGCATTGACTTATTAGCCATTTTAGACCAATAGCGTTATTTAAGCTTTAAACTATCATGTTAATATGAATATTTAGCAAAATTAGATTACTGATAAAGTATGACAGTGATGATGGGAGTCAAATGTGGATTTTTACTAAATATATTCTTTTAGATAGGTGAAGGAAAAGTGGGTCCCGCAAAACAGTAGGCGATGACAGCATTTCTAAGATTAAGGAGGTGAGGATCTCCCATTCTGGGTTATTGCTTTGTTTAACTTACTCTTGGATTGTTGCACATTGTGAAGGCCTCCCACTTGGGTTATTACTTTGTTAAGCTTACTCGTATTTATTGGAAACCCCTGTGTGGGTTTTACTATTTGTGAATCATACTCTAAATTGTGTTTGAAATCTGTATGTTATCTATTATATGTTATCTTATTTGAATACCCTTGTAAGGGTTATCTATGATGCTGGTTCTATTTTCTGTCCGTTTTGGTGCCTACAACTTCTATCTATTGTCTATTATTCTGATACCTGTCTGTCTCATATCTATACTACTTGTACTATTTCTGTTGCCTTATCAGCATATCTGCTATCTATTCTGTGTTTATCAGCCATGCTGGCTTATCTATGTTCCGTTTACTATTTTTTGTTCCCTTAGTGGCATTTCTGTTTTATTCTATTCTGAACTATTGATCTGAAACCGATAATGCGCTAGGGATTTCCCCCTAAGCATTTATATAAGCAGTTATTCTGTTATCTATATGGTGATTATGTGGGCTAAAGGCCATACTGGGTGAACTGTTTGGTTATGTAGGGGCACGCTAGGGATTTCCACTCGGGTGCCAACCATACGCTAGGGATTTTCCCTTAGGTGCCAATCATACGCTAGGAATTTTTCCCTAGGTACGAGCGATATGCTAGGAATTTTCCCCTAGGTATTAACGGTGCACTATACAGTTCCGTATGGGCATCTGCCATATATTAAGCTGTTACGCTTAGGTAAATTATCTGTCTATCTAGTATTAGGTCTGTAATGCATGTTTTATAGCCTTTATAGCCTTTTCTTGGAATGCATATGCTTTGAGTTTGAATTGCCTAAATGATTTTTGTCTGCATGTAATCTGTTCTTAGAGCAATAAAGCAGAACAGTTTCCTGTATGCTTTGCTGTACTATCTATTTTTCGAATTTATTATATTCAGCCTGAAATAAATTATGTTTTATCGAGTTGAATTTCTCCTCAATAAACCCTGCTATTATTTTTACTTATCCCTCACTAAGTCTTTGGACTTACCACCATATATTTCATAATCTATCAGACAAGGATGGGCTCTGATGGATGCCAAGCTTGGAACGATGTGCATGGTTGTTTTGTAATAGAACTAATGCCGAAGTTAAGTATGGAACTTGTGAATGTGTCGTTGACCTTAGTGATGTTGTGATGTGTAAATTTTATTTTGAAGGTTATAGTGTAAATGGCATTGATGGCATGAACTGTCGGAGGTTGTAATTTAACTAAGTTTTCTGAATCTCTTATGATATATCAGTTTTTTTATTTTAATTAGTCTCGTTTGAGTTGAATCGGTATTTACCTTTGAGATGTTTGAAACTTATAGGCCTACTGTTGAATTATAAATTTGAGAATTGAGTTTGAATCAAAGTAATGCCTCAGGTTAGGTGTTGTCCCGAGGTGGGGTGCTACACCTCCACATTTGTTGCCCATTTAACATAATTTTAATACAAAAAAATTAATTTACCCTTAATCATTTCACGTATATACAATTCAATTTAAATAACTTTTTATTATCATATTTTATTTTTTTTCTTTCTTTTTCATTCTTTTCTTTTCTTTTTATTCTCATTTCTCTCTTCTTCCATTATTTAATATATTTCTCATTTTATACATATATATAAATTTATCATTGTTTCTCATTTCTCATTATTTCATATAGTCTCATTTTATACATATTTATATATACATATAAAGTTATCTAAAAAATTTTAAATAATTTTTATTTTTATCTTTTTTCTTTCTAATTATTCATACATGTATACTTATTTTTTCTATTTATACTTATTCACATATATATACTATACATAAATATAAATTTATCGATAAAATTTAAATTACTTTTATTTTTGTCTATTTTTTCTATTTATTCATTCTGAATTAAATAATATTTAATATTTATAAAAATATATATAATATAATTTTTTATTCATACTTATATACAAATATATTGTGTGTATATACATCACAAGAAAATAGGTTAATCACAGCATATATTTTGCAACAGTTTGTCTCAACCAACATAAAAAAATTAATTTGACGATGATTAAGCGGCAATTTATCCAATCCGCTATAGAATTCAAAATAAATGGTGGCGGTTAATATAACTACCACTGAATGAATAATTTCACACTAGTTTTTCTACACCGTTGCAATTAATAATATTGTTTCTTTTGCTTATTAGATTGCCCTTTGTTTTTTACTTTAAAAGGTTTTGTTCATAATTTTTTTATATATATATGTAATGCCAATTATTTTTGACAAATATTTTTTTTATAAATTTTTAAAATAAAGTGTTTTATATTATAAGCTCTTCCACAAAATGTAAAGAGGTATTTACTTATTTTTTATAATATCTTTTCATTACAAACTTAGCCAAACACCCACTTAGTCTATATTTTTACTTGCATGTTAATATTATATATTTTGATTAATGAAATAAATTACTATAGTATTTTCTTTACCCAATACTCAATGCAAAAATATTGCTCCTTTACCTAACAATTTATATATAGATATATGTAATAAAATTTCTTTGTTTCATGCAGCTATATTATATAATTGTCCCACACTTTCTATTTATTTCTTCTAGTTCACTACTTGATACTCTTATTTTATTTATTCAAATGACAATTACTATTTTATTTTTAAAAA
>JACGDI010005722.1:21130-42020 GCA_014898725.1 Jacaranda copaia
GTAACGAAATGCTTATTTTTGAATTAAAATATTATTTAACTATTTGTAACAAAAATATTTTGTTACGTAAACAATTAGTAACTATACTTAATTAAATAAATAATATTATTATATTGTGCATTGATAATGAAAAAACAAAATGCAACAAATTACCAATGTTTTAGTAACTAAGTATTTCATTACGTTATAAAATCTATAATAACTAATACACTTTTTTGTTACTAATATCATATTTATAGTAATGATACATTTTGTCGCCATAAGTCCAACATTCGTAACGAATCATAAATTTCATTACTAAGACTTTTTGAGACGGGTTTTAGGGCGCTAAACTTAAGTAACAAAAAATTCGTTATCAATATTTTGGGTAACGAAATTATTCGTTACTAAAATTGTAATTTGTTGTAGTGGTATATATGTAATGTATATTTAGATGATAGATACGTTGTTTCTTATTGTCCATATCTTCTAGCAAAGTTTAATTGTCATATAAATATAGAGGTATGTTCCAATTTTAAACTTGTGAAGTATCTTTATAAATAAATATATATATATATAAGGATCATGATAGGATTTATTATAATATAGTTAATTATTCTTTTATTGACAAGTTTGATGAAATTAAATATTTTCAAAAGGGTTATTGGATATCAGCTGTAGAAGCTTATTGACGAATTTATAGTTTTGATATTACTCAATGTATCCACCCATAATAATTTTGCCTATTCATTTACCCAGTGGACAATATGTTTGTTTTGGTAGAAAAAGGAATTTGAATGATATTTTTTCAAACCCATTTATAGGAAAAACAATGCTAACTGAGTTTTTTTTGGATGAATTCAAATGATCTCATGGCTAAAAAATTAAATCTTCTTTATAAAGAATTTCCTGAGCATTTTCTTTGGGAACAAAAGTATAGAAAATGAAAACTTTCAAAAAAAACAAATTGTAATGGTAGAATTGTTGTTGTCGATCCTTAGAAGGAGAATGAAATTTTTTGAAAAAAAATTTGTCTAATGTAAGAGCTCCAAAATCATTTGAAGATCTTTTAACCATTGGAAATAAGCAATATACAAGCTTTCGAGATGTTGCAATGCGTTGTGGTTTACCTGAATAAGATTTTTATGCAAAACAATGTCTTAAATAAGCCTCTTGCTTTGAAATGCCATATAACTTAAGAAAACTTTTTGCAATTTTATTAGTGCATTGTTCTCCACCTAATCCAAAAGAACTTTTTGATAAATTTTTTCATGTTTTGTCTAATGACTATAGAAAAAACCATCAATTTTTTTCACATGTTCAAATAGAAAATAAAGCTTTGCAGAGCATTGAAGAGTTTCTTATGTCTATGGGCAAATCTATTTATGATTATTCTTTGAACCATCGATTTTGAAGTTTAACTAAAGAAGAAAAATTTACAAAAGAATTAGCATATAAGAAATTAATCCTACAAAAGAGGATTTGTTGAGTATGGAAAAACTAAATAGAATACAAAAGAAAGTTTTTATTTCTATAATTAGTAAAATTAATTCTAATGAACCATGAGCATTTTTTATTGATGGATCAGGAGGTACAAGTAAAACATTTTTATGTAGAGCATTGCTTGTATATGTTCGATCAAAAGGTTTAATTGCTTTAGCAGTAGCAACTTTAGGAATAGTAGCTTCTTGTTTACCAGGTGGTCGAACTACACATTCTAAGTTTAAGTTACCTATTGAAACTAAAGAAAAAAATGAAGCAAAGATTAGTAAACAATCAAGTCTTGCAGAAATTATTCTTATTGCAAAATTGATTATATGGGATGAAGTATCAATGGCTAATAGAAAAATTATTGAAGCTTTTAATAGACTTTTGCAAAATATAACAGATGAAAAGGATGTTCTTATTGGAGGAAAAGTTGTTGTTTCGGGTGGAGATTTTAGGCAAACACTTCCTATAGTACATTAAGGAACTAGACAACACATGATAGATGCAAGTTTTGTTGCGTCAAATTTTTGGCCTTACCTTAAGAAAAT
Source organism: Jacaranda copaia (assembly GCA_014898725.1). Classification (NCBI taxonomy): domain Eukaryota; kingdom Viridiplantae; phylum Streptophyta; class Magnoliopsida; order Lamiales; family Bignoniaceae; genus Jacaranda; species Jacaranda copaia. The sequence goes on from JACGDI010005722.1 coordinate 23,146, forward strand.
GAAGATTGAGGAAAATATCAGGGTAAAAGATGATCATTACTTACATCATTTTTGTTGAGAGTTGTGATGGTGTAGAGCCTTCTTTGTTTGAAGATAATATTTATATTCCAGATGATATATTTTTGCCATTTGCAGATCAAGCTTCTTCTTTACAACAATTGATTAATTTTGTTTTTCAATGTATAGAATCCAATTTATACAAGCCATATGACTTGATAAGTAGAGCTATACTAACCCCAAAAAATGAATGTATGATAAAAATAAATAATATACTTATTAATAAGCTCCCTGGTGAACAAAAAGAATATATTAGTTACAATAAAGCTACCAATTCACATGATCAAGGTCAATATGAAGATTTTTTTACTATAGTTGTTTCCAGTAGCTTACCTCCACATAAATTAGTTCTTAAGAAAAATACTCCAATTACGTTATTATGAAATATAAATCCGGTTGAAGGTCTTTGTAATGGAACTAGATTAATTTGTTGTAGACTAGGAGAAAATTTTATTGAAGCTCAAATAGCTATAGGAGATCATAAAGGTAATTTAGTATTTATCTCATAGATTCCTTTGGAACGTATAGACAAAGAGAAATGCCTGATACTTTTTAAAAGGTTTTAATTTTTTATTAAGCCATACTTTGCCATGACAATTAATAAGGCTCAAAGTCAAACACTTAATTATGTTGGTATATATTTACCATAGCCTATATTTTCACATGGCCAATTGTATGTTGTATTATCTCGTGCAAAAAATCAACTTCTATTAAAGTTATGATTGAGCCAGCATTGAGTGAAGGAGAACACTAGCAATTCACAAAAAATATAGTATACAATGAAGTTTATAAGCTAATTGATATAGGTGGATTTTTATTCTATGCAATCTTACACTTTATTTTATATCTGCTACTATTCAGATTTTTCAAATGTATTTGACAAAAACTTATGTACTTTATGCCAATCTATTTTGCTATTATTTAAGTTGTATCTAATTTCAATGTTAATTTCTTTAGTAACTTTAGAAATAATAAATTATTTTCTTTATATTTGTAGATACCATTGATGAAAATGCAACAGTTGATGCTGATTAAGGATGTAGCACTAATGCTGGCAAGTTGGTCTGTCAAGGTTTTAGTTGAATCAAAAAGTGCTGAGAGTCAATCAAACCGCAGTCCTAAAAGATACCAACATATCATATTGGTTGATGAAATGGTATTTGTCCTCTATTTTTTTACTTTTTGTTAACTAATTGTTTTGTAGTTTAAGAAATTACAGTACATTTTTTATGTTAAATTATTTTAAAAATAGGGCCTCATATATTTGCAAGATACAAGTAGGAATACATTGTTTTCTTAAATGCTAATATCTAATCATTTGTTTGCTCTTCTACATAATATGATACAGTAAAAAGATATAAATACATTTGAAAATTGTAGTTTTTTAAAAACTAAAACACACATTTATAATTCTGTAAGTAATTAATTTTCATTGAAGTATTATTTTTTGATATTTTAGAAAGTTAAATCAATCATGATTTGGTCCAAACAAAGTATAATTTGACTATGTTCTAATTAATAATCCTAAATTTGAAATCTTTGTTCCAATATAGTCCTTGTCAACAATACTCCCACATATTGTTAGGCAAGTGATTAATTACTTCATAATTTTCTTAAATAAAATATATGTATATTTATATAAAATAATAATTATTAAAAGAACAAATATATTGGCATATAATTTACAAATGCTAGGTGAATTAAAAATCATGCATATTCAATATATGGTTCAAAAATCAATTAGAATATTTTTTGCTTAATTAAAAATATTGTAATTATTGAAAAATTATCATTTGATCAAAATTGACCCTATCTACATATTACACAATATAGATGATGTATTGACACCAAATGGGTAGAAACTTATGGAGTTGTATACAAGTCCTCACATCTATAAGGCTCAATACTACTATGAAGATTAAGTTATTACTTGTAGCGCCCCTTCCTGGGATAGCACCTAAACTAAGGTACCACTCCAGTTTAAACTTAAATACAATTCATAATACAATCAATAGGCTCATAACAACTTTTTCAAACTTAACTTATTATAAGCAACAACAAATTCCAACCTAGCAATTACAACAAAATACAATATGCATACTATAAATCAACTCCTAACATACCTAACAGAGTTCATGCAAGTTTCAGATCCTCAATAACAAACTTGACATTTCACAACATCTCTATTACAAGCTTAGCATTCAAGAATTCACATACATACACATAAGCACCTGTTCAATTATAGATGGTATCTTCTCTTCTGCCCACGCTAGAGTTTCGTGTCCATTACTTGGTCCTATCTAAGAAATCATGAATAATATAGGGGTAAATCCAAAGGACTTAGTGAGGGATATTCTTAATAAGAAATAATGGGGATTTGTCGGGAAAAATCAACCCAACATATCGTCAGTTTATATTCAAAGCAAAAACATATCAAGAATAAGCAAAATAATTAATAGCAAGTTTAGTATGCAAACAATGACAAGTCTGAAGAACAACCAATATCAAATTCAAGACTTTTAGTAGATACTAACTCAGGGTTGTAATTGTAGGCTCAAACGATCGGGATCATCTCAACCGTTTGTGCTTAGGAGGTGTAAAGCGTCTCAACCGATCATAATTGGGAGAAAATACAGATGGATCATCCAACACGTACAATAGTTGACTTAGACCAAGAAGCTACACGGTCCTTATTGCTTCAAGAGCAAACACATACAATTAGAATACAATTAGAAGAAAATAAACCCAAATATAATATGCAATCCAACAAATCAAAATGAACCTGTATATTAGAATCTCCTTATACCAATCAAACAAGTACTCCCAAAGCGTGATAGCTTGGCAAATAATTGGTGTGCCTATACAGACTATATAGCACACTATAGATACCCAAGCGGGCTGCTTAGCATATCGTGGACACCTAAGCGAACTACAGGGCGTGTCCTAAGTATCCCAACATTCCACATAGGATTGGCACTCAGCCTAAGTACTACTGTAACAAGTACAAAAGTACAAGTACAATAATCAAGTATAACTAGTACAAATCAAACAGTTGGATTTGCCGATGAAGCAATATAGGAATGACTAGCAAGTACAGTTAAACCAACTGGCCAGATAACATGATAAAAATAAATGAGTATGTCAGCAAGGCATCTGATAGCAATTCAATATGGAAACAAGTATCAAACAATGACATAAACCAAATGAAACAAGTACCAATCAAATCAGACAGGAGTTCTGGGTGCCAGAACGAACAAGCACAACTCATGACAGAGTGGAAAAAAATACCGACCCACATAGGGTTTGTAACACCCCTGAAATTCGATAATTTTAGAAAATAAATAAAAATGGTTTGATTACAAAATTTTGAAAGTTTTAGGGGGTAAATTTATAATTTTTAAAAACTTGATTGGACTACACTTGGAACTTATGGGGTTTACATGGAAGAGTTTTAGTCTATGGGGTCAAAGGAGTAATTTTTAAAAATTCAAGAACTTGATTGAAGTGACTAGAAAACCTTGGGGCCAAATTAAAAAAAATGGAAAAATTATTTTTAAATTTGGCAAATAGCTCTCTTTTCTATTTTTCTGTCTTCTTTCCTATTTCTTCTTCTTTTTTCTTCTTTCTTTCTCCTGAATGCAATTCTCTTCTCTCTCTCTCTGGTGACTTTTTTCAACAAGCCTGAAACTACCAAACCAACCTAGCCAACTTTTTTCTCTTCTCACAATGAGCACACTGTTGCCAAGAACTCTCCATTTGGACCAGTGAAATGCCAGGAATAGTGAAAGCCGAGGACTCCATGGTAGGGCTTAGTGGGTTTGTGATTTTTCGATGGCCAAATTCAAGTCTAAGGCCATGATTGGGTAGAGTTGAGCAAGAGGAACACGGTGGTGGCTTTGCATGAGGGTTTTGCATGGTGGTGGCAACGAGAGAGAATGGTCGGAGCTCAGTGGTGGAAACTTACTTTCTTGGATGTTGGGCTTGACTTTGATGGCTACATGCTGTGAAACTAAAAATTGAGTGCGGGGTTGGATTTAGGAGCTCGGAAAGAGCATTTTGGTGGTGGTGACCAAATATTTCGGCGGTAGTGCACAACGGCGATCCAACGACCTCCGTCCAATTTCTTCTTCTCATTTCAACGATCGTAGTGGTGTTCTCGATTTGTGGTTTTGAGGTTTCAATTGAGAAACATTGGATAAAATACTAGTTAATTGAATAATTTGATTCCGATGTAATCTGTGTAAATCGTTATGCTCATTTATGATATATAAATTAGTTAATTAGACCAAAATTATGATTTAGGATCAAGAACTGAGACATGCAGGATATATATATATATATATGCATAATGGACTCAATCATGTTGTGCTAGATGCCAAATTTAGATTTAATAAGATGATGAGAATTATGTAAAGTTAGGATTAATTGAGATAATTGGGCTATTTAACTATAATTTATGAAATTGGAACATGATATATGATAATTGGATGATGATATGAAGATGACATGTAAATAGGAATTGGGTATACTTCTTTAATAATTGAGGTGAATTTTATGACTATTTATGTATTACTGGCTTAGTTAGCAGAATTGTATTAACAGCATTGCCTAAGCTCTATAACTATTGTGTTAAGAAGGTAATCAGTGGGTTTGGAATATTGATAAATATATTAGTAAGATCTAAGATTGAATATGGATTTAATTGTAAATATACTCTCTTGGATTAGATGAAATAGACTTAGGACCCACGGAGCAGTAAGTTTCCAACAGCAATTATAGTTTCTGAGACTATAGAGGTGAGGATTCTCCCACTCTGGGTTATTTGTTTGTATAAGCTTACTCATATTTGTTGAAACCCCTATGAGGGTTTGCCAATTTGGCACTTTTCTCTTTATCCGTTAATTGTGATAAGCCCCTATGTAGGTTTTTTTGTTTCTATACGTACTCAAATTTATTTTGAGATCTGATTTGTTATCTATCATCTGTTCTATACATCCCTATAAGGATTATCTGTTAAGTTTGATTTTGATTCATGTTTGTTCTGGCGCCCAGAGCCTGTCTGTTATCTGTATTTCTGATATCTATATGTCTCATCTCTATACAGTCCTGTATCATACCTATTGCCTTGTTGGCATATCCGTCCATTCTGTTCTATATTTGCTTCCATTTGTTGGTTATCTGTTTGTTTGTTATTTATTTATTTCGTTATCTGTTACAGTGTGATTGTTATATAAGAGTAAAGAAATGTTAATCCCTGTCATGTGCATGGGATAAGTAGTAAAATCGTGAGACCTAGTTAGGGAACGGGACAATAATCCCTACTGTGTGTATGGATAGGCCATGAACCCGTGAGACCTAATCAAGTAATAGGACATTAATACATACTATGTGTATGGATAAGCCATAAATCAGCTAGGTAACAGGATGTTAATCCCTACTATGTGCTTGGGATAAGCTATAAACTCAGAACTAATGATAGGGTGAATTTGATAAGTCTATCCTGCTATGATCCATTTTTTGATTATAGTCTGCTTGTCTGTACCCTGCTTATAGAGCATCAAGGGTAGTAAAGTTTTTGGTTTAGATTAGGTTGTTGTCCAGGTTGAGCAAGCTATCTGTATTTTCTCCCAACTGTGATTGATTAAGACGCTTTATACCTCCTAAGCAGGATCGGTTGAGATAATCCTAAGCCGTTTGAGCTAACAATTACAACACGAGCTAGTTCCTTCCAATAGCTTGATCATGTTAATCCCTGTGAACATTTTTGACTGTCAGTACTTGATCCACTTGTAAATTGATACTTGATTGCCTGTATCTGACCTATTTCTGTATTTGTTGTTAATTGACAGTTGTTGGGTTGATCTTTCCCTAATAGATCCCTATTCTCCATATCATGAATATCCCTCACTAAGTCCTTTGGACTTACCCCCCATTTCTTCTATATTTTCTCAAACAAAACTGAATAATAGGCTTGGACTTCTGATCGGATCAGAGAATATAATTTTGTACTAGAACAGCCATGTATATGGCAAAGACATTAAGATGTTTTGGTATTATACATATATGCACGTTACTCTAAAGAATAGTTTTGGTTATGAATCTGGCTTATAATGTTATCAATTAATATGTAAATTCCGCTGCTTGATTTGTTATGATGTTGAAGGAAATTTTGGACCTAGTATTCTTATTAAGTTCTCATATAAGATTGATGGGAGTGGCGCCTCCGCTTAGATGCTTTCCTGAGAGGGGCGTTACAGGGGTTTACAAGTCAAATAACATGTTAAGAACAAACACAATTAAGTACAGATTTCAAGCAATTACAAGGGAGTACAGTCAAGCAAGTTAAATCCACATAAGAATTTTACCACGAGAACAGATAGATATAACAAGGCCAGGATGGCAGACCCTCACCTCTGTAGTCTCATAACTGCTACCACAGCCAGCAAGCTACTGATAAGCTGGACCTACGTCTTCGTCACCTAACCAAAAGAGTTAATCCATAATAAAAACCCTCATTCAACCTTTACAACTAAAATCTTACTATTAACAATCCAAAATTAATAACTATCGGATTAATTTGATATTAAGGTTCACTATATCAGTTATAGAAGTCTTAATGTTACGAGCAATAGGTACAACCAATTTCAAATTACCTAATTAACCCCATAATAGTGTTCCCAAGTTAGTACTAACAGACTAATTAACTCAATACCCAAGTTTGCCATGTAAGTCCCTAAATTCATAAAGTTAGGTATTGCATACCCATTAATCTTAATTATTCAAACTTAATCATACGACAACATAAGCCTAGGCCCAATAATTCATACACAACCCATGCATATCATAAGCATAGCCAAATCTTGATCTTCCTTCATAATTAATCCTAACAATTGCCATTTAGGTCTTAAACCTATGAATTTAGGATTTTCTCAATTAAAAAATCTCAATAAATCTCAAGATTATTAGAAAATATTACAATTCTAGTTCATTAAGCTTACACTGGCACATGTATGTCCCAAAATCTCAGTTCCATATTACCTTAAATAACCTATTCACCATCACTTAGGTTCCAAATTCATAAAATCAAAATTTAATCACTTAATTAACTCCATTAATCCCGAAATTATCCTAAAATAATACAAATTCGGATCCATTACTACAGAACTCTCCATGCATGGGAAAGATACATATAAATCGTATATTAATCTGTCATTCTTGCATATTACCAAGTCTAATGAGAAAATGGTACAATAAGTGTATACACACATACATATATATATATATACAAAACCCTTTTTCCAACTTTTACCCATGATTGGCTTAACTGGACCTCAAACCATGAACTGTGAGTACTACCACAATCCTTGCAACAAGCTAAAGATACTAGCTCGGAGTCACTAAAGTGTCGCCACCACCTTGCACCACCACCAAAAAAATTGGCAACTACCACCAACCTGCTCCTCTCAATGAAAGCTATCCAATGCCACCACCAACTACAAATTTCACCATTGGAAAAAGCCTCAAACATGCTCAATAGTAACCAAATAAGGTCTTCACCACCAAGCTTCGATCGTCTTTCTCCCATTACCAACGCTGCTCTAAACCTCTATGCAAGGTCTTCGGTGAGTTTCCATGCCACAGAACCCCAAAAAAATTGCTCAAGAGCTCAATCAAGCCTCATCTCTGCCATTTGTCGTTGAGCTGCGAGGTGGGTTTCTTTCCACTTTCTCTTTTCAATGACTTCAACCCGTACAATGGTGCAGTAGGTGCAAATGTGGTCAGAAGGTAAGGGAAAGTATTTAAACGGTGAGTTTTGATGAGGAATGTGCTGGTGTGAAGATAACCAGTGAAGAAATGGCCACGATTAAAGGAAGGAAAAAAGAGATGAAAGAGAAGATGAATAGTGATGAAATGAAAATGAAATCTGCTAAGGTGTTAAAAATCAAACTTTTAGTTTTCGCAATTAGGCCCTCACAGTTCTTAAGTTCATGCAACTGAGTCCAAGAATTTAGAAAAATTATATGGAACCCCTCAATTAACTTGGGTCATTCCATGCAAGCCCAAGTATTCTAAAATGTGCCAAATCAAGTTCTTCAAAATTATAATTCTAACCACAAAACTTTCAAAATTTTTACAATCAAGTCCTTTTTAATCATTTTTTTTAGCCCTAAAATCTGACCAATCAATATCTTAAATTCTAAAGCCTTATTTATCGAAAAACTGAATTTTAGGGGTATTACAGACTCCTCCTTTAAGAGAATATGATCCCCAGATTCTCATGTGAGTAATGTTCCAACCAATAGAAAATAAGTAGATTTAATCAATAAATCTACATTCTGTCTTCATTAAATTCCACTAGGATTGTTTCTTCAAGTCCTGATGCATTGTATATATTGACTTGTGTACCTTATCAAGCAATCTTTCTTCCATTTCTTCTAGCACACATACTCTTCTTATGGAACAGAAGAGCACCTTAATTTCGGTATTGAACTCAAATCTCTAAAACTTTCAACCTTTCTTCTATTTCATTATCTATATATTATAGGCTTGGGGTTCGTTGCATTTTATCTAGTAATTTGGACTACACTCATTTATCGTTCTTATACCTCTGATTGGATCTTTAGTCGTTTCCTATCCGACTCACTTTCTTTACTCAAAGCAATTTCTAATTCAGAAACTTTTCCCTACTAGTCCTTCTTCTCATACATAGAGGCTACAAGCAGTTCTTGTTTCATGCGCAAGGCTCCTGCTAAAAGTTCTTCAAGGCTATACTGCTCGCAAGGCATAAGGGCTTCTCATATCTCTAGTCTCAATCCCCTAATACACTTCTCAATCTTATACTCTTTTTTCTCCATATTTGTGACGCATACCGCAATAACCTACTGAATCTTACTTCATACTACTACACATCATATCTTCTTGGGTAAGATTCTCAAACTCTTATTTTTGGGCATCTGCTACTTCTCGTGGTATGAACCTATCCATGAATTCCCACACGAAATTATCCCAAGTGTGAGGGACCTTCTTATATTCCCATTGCTGACTCACTAAGGTCTACCATTGAGTTGCGACTCCTTCTAACAAATGAACAGCAAACATGAGCTTGAGGTCATTTGGGTAATCTACTATTTAGAAGATATCTTCGATCTCCATTATCTAAGCTTCTGCCTTTTGGTGGTCTAATTAACCTATGAATTTTGGGGGATGAAACTTGAGAAGATATGCTAAAGTTCTGAACTTTGAAGGCTCTTCATTTCTCTCAAGGTCATTTATTTGACTCTATTGCTAATGTGATTGTAGGAACGGCTGACATGTTGTATCCCTCTGTTCTATAATCTCTTCTTTTACTATTGAATGCAGTTGGAATCCTTGTATCTTTTGTTCAACATCTACTAGACGTCTTCGTGCTGAGCTTTCCTCTTACAGACTTTCTTAAGTAGGAGAATGCATTAGGGTTAGTTTTGGCGATGCCATCAACTCTACTAACTCTTCAAAGCTTCCTAAGATAAAAGAATGGAAAGGATTAATACAAAACTTAATCAAACACATAAATACGCAAATCTCAATCATTCCATGATAATTGATAAGATCCCATGAGCATTCTTGCAGCACTTAAACTCATCTTACTAATACCAACTAATCAAATTCAGCTTAAATCCTTGGATCACATAGGAATTCCTCAATACGCAAAATACTCAAAACTGGAAACTACCACCAACCTGCTCCTGTCAACGAGAGCTATCCAATGCCACCGCCAGCTATAAATTTCATCGTCGAAAAGAACCTCAACCATGCTCAATAGTGACCAAATGGGGCCTTCATCACTAAGCTCTGATCATCTTTTTCCCATCGCCAACATTACCCCAACCTCCATGCAAGGTCTCTGGTGAGTTCTCCATGCCACATAATCCTAAAAAAACTGCCTAGGAGCTCGATCAAGCCTCGTCTCCACTATTCATTATCAAGCCGCGATGTGGGTTTCCTTCCACTTCCTCCTTCTGATGACTTCAACCCATACAACAGTGCATATGGGTGCAAGTGTGACCAAAGGGTAAGGAAAAGTGTTTAAACTATGCGTTTTGGTGAGGAATGTGGCTGGTGTGAAGATAACCGATAAAGAGATGACCACGGTTAAAGGAAGGAAAAAGGAGATGGAAGAGAAGATGAATAGTAATGAAATGATAATGAAATCTACCAAGGTGTTAAAAATCAAACTTTTGGTTTTTGCAATTAGGTCTTCATAGTTCTTAAGTTCATGCAATTAAGTCCAGGAATTTAGGAAAATAATATGGAACCCCTCAGTTGTCTTGGGTCATTCCATGCAAGCCCAAGTATTCCAAAATGTGCCAAATCAAGTTCTTCAGAATTATAATTCTGACTCCAAAACTTTCAAAATTTTTGCAATCAAGTCCTTTTTAATTATTTTTCGCGCCCTAAAGTCCGACCAATCAATATCTTAAATTATAAAGCCCTATTTCTCAAAACACCAAATTTCATGGGTGTCACATTATTGAACCTTATTTTATATGCTGCATAAAATTTAAGATTTGTGTTAATAATGTGAATTTGCATGAAATGTTAATTAATATAATACTAGTCGCATTGCTATTTTCATAAAATCCAATTAAACTAATTAAAAAATGACATATTCTATCAGAATCTTCAACAAAACATTTCTGGATTTGATTATTCATTTCTTCTTAATTTTCTCAATATATTGTGTGATTATTTTTTTTAGAAATTATGTTACTTACTTACTGGTCTTTGGTTACACTATAATTTTCAAAAGTATCTTAATTATTTTCTTATCATATTACTAATTCATCTTTATTTAGTATCAAAGTTCCTTAAATTATTTGTATTAAAAAAAATTTCTTCTTTTTGTCCTCTAGATAGAATAGAGTAGAATAACATGTGAAAGAATTAAAATAAAATAATTATAAGTGTTTAAAACTTAAAATTTTTGGTTAAAACTGTAAAAATATGATAGACACGTGCAATTTCTATATGAAATTCTATAACTCTATGTGTGTGTGAACGAGTTTAAAGAATTTATTAGAACATTACTAAATTTCATTTGTTAGCATAGTTTTATAATATAGATATCCAATATATTTATAAACATTGAATATGTGTAGTTATTAAAAAAATGATATTTTTATTCTATTTTGATTATGTTTTAATATTATTCAATATAAGAACGACTGTATAAATTTTGTGCTTTTCAATTGTATCAAGTATTAATATAATTTGATTATTGCAACTTCTTAATATCTTCAAACTAATAACTATGAATTGCATTTCTATATAAATTATAGGGTTCAAAAATCCTTGCAACAGTGTTTGATATTATTATTAAGCAATTTGAGAAGACTAAACTTGTCAGACACATACATCATCTCCAATGCTTAGGTTACTCTTGCCAATCCAACTTATGATAATTATGGGCAGAAATATACTTGGATACTTACAAAATGGACAGTCATTAAAAAAGAGTTGGTCAATGTAATTCCATTATCTATCATTCACCATTGTAGTCCCATCTAACCGAAAAAACCCTATTGTTGAGTAATTTTATTTATAATTCACTATATTTTGAATTTGTATTTGGTCTCATTCTAATAAATGTCATGTTAATTTTTTTCTCATACCTTTTAGATGTTCTGGCTATTGTAATTAAGGAATTTGAGCAACATGTTGTTGGAATTGCTCCTAAAACACACCTAATTCATGAATTTGCTTGATGAATCACAAGTAAGATTCCCTTTTTCCCAAGCTTCTATTTATGTGGTGAAGAAAATTAGATGCAATTTAAAATGTATTTTTTGATTTAGTGTTTTTGTTTCCTTTTTTGTAGAAAAAAGCCAATAATACTGTGTCTTTGGAACAACATTGATGCATCAGAAGGTAGTGTGATTATGGCAACTCCTGAACATATGCCAATAATTTTTGCAACAAAATTAAGTGTCTTTGTAACACCTCTAGAATTTTCTTGATTTGATTATAGTATAATATTTTGTTATTATTTGAAATTTTAAGAATTTTATATTATTAATTATTTTAAGAAATTTTGTGGTTAAAATTATAAATTTTATAGACTTGATTGTGCAATTTTTGAATAGTTTGGGGTTTGAATGAGAAGCCTAAGTCGACTAAGGTTTAATCATAATTATTTCTAATGTCTTGGATTCAATTGCATAACTTAATTTTTCTGGGGACCAAATTGCAAAACATGGAAAATGGGATTTTAATAATGGGCAGCAGACTTTCTTTCTTCTTTCTCCATTTTCCCTTCTTTCTTCATTTCTCTTCCTTCATTTTTTTCTCCTCAGCCACTAGACCGACCATCTCACACGTTACCACCATCTGTGACCACCCATTTTCTTCCATCTAACACCCCAGTTGTGGTCACCTCTTCTTCTCTCTGAAAACACCATCTGCTGCGGCAAACAGCCACCGAAGATGCACAGCAGAAGAGGTCGAGAGAGAGAGAACTTACGGTAGTAGCTGGGTTTGCCTTTTTTGGCAACTAACAGCGAATCTAAAGGGTGCTTCGTGTAGTACTCGGCAAAGAGAACCATGTGGAAGCTTTACATGGTAGAGAAATATGGTGGAGGAGATGAAAATCGATGGCAGGCCTAAGGCAATTTTGGAAATTTAAGTCAATGGTTGACCTACTTTTTGATAGAGAAATAGAAAACCAAGGGTACCATTGGAAACCTCTCAGTGAGAGGAGTTAAACGGCGGTAGTGTTGAACTCTTCGACGGCAGCGGCGTGACAGCGATCCAGAGACAAAACTTTTGTATCGTTCCCAAGAGCACATGCACGCAAATTGATCATCAAAATTCTGACTCATTTGTGAGATATTGGTATATAATGATGATATATATGATTGCATGTGTATATATATATGTTCCAATCATCGTCAAATCTTGTATTTTCATATATTATGATAGAAATAATCAATCAGGACTCCCCACCATAAAAATAGAGCAACGTTTTGATTAAACGAGGCCAATGAATTCAAATGGTATTATTTCATGTAAACTATAGGTTATATAGCATGTTAAGTGTAGAAAACCCTAATTTTATGTAACCATGATTTAATCAACTAAAGTTTGGATTCTATTGGTAATTGGATTGCTATGATCAATATCGAGTATCAATAGGAATATGATGACTCTTGAATTATAAATAAAATGAGGTTAATTTTGGAATTATGTAATTTGTAAGATATTGGATTATAATGATGAAATGACAGAAATGGGTTAATATTGTTGAGATATGAAATGAATGTGGGAATTGAACGTACTTGGGGAACACTAATGTTATAAACTATTTTGCCAAGTTGATAGAGTTATTAAGCTTTAAATTATCATGTTGATAGGTTAATTAGAGACCTTGAATTCTATAAGCTTGATAATTATGTATTAAAAAGTCAAACGTGGGTTTTGACAATAATTATACTATCTTGGCTAGGTGGCGAAGAGGTGGAAACTAAGGATCAATGACCGTGACCTTGACCACATTTTACGCTAACTAAGGTGAGGTTCTCCCACTCTGGGTTATTACTTGCATAAGCTTATTCGTGCTCGTTGGAAATCCCTATGAAGGTCTGCCTTTCTGGCTCCTATCTATCTGTATATGATTGTGATACGCCCTTTTGTGGGTCTTCTCTTTCTATTTTGTACTCTACTTATTTAAAAATTCGAAAAGATATTTGACATTTGATCTGTAGACCCCTATGAGGGTTATTCTTTAACATCAAATTTTTTTTGTTGTTTTGGTGTCCAAAACTATCTTCATGTTGTTTGATTCTGTCCCTCATACCTCAGCCTTGCTGGCTCACCCTTTTTTGATCTTGATAAATGAAAAAGTTTTATTGAAATGGTCTGGTAGACCTAATCGTATTGATAGTTCTCTTGATTGGTCATGTATCTTATTATTGAAATAAGCCTTGTCGGCCGTTATTGAACATCATGCTTATTATTACTTCAAAGTGAATTGATATCTATTGGCATTATTTCGTGCCACCCATGGAGACGGCCTTGGGAAGTTATCACCCAAAGGGACACCACGGGGGGAATGGGCCCAAGCTAGGTCCAAAAAAATGATCGGGCAGAATAGATCGACAATGATAGGTCTTTCGACTAGTACCCATCTAAAATCTTACCTTACAAGTAGCTGGAGGTAGCGAACTATGAGTGGCGGGATTTGGGATCCGATCGACCATGCCATATAACTGATTTATTGCACGTTGAGTTGTGTGCTCGAGAAAATGGAGAGATAATGGAAAGTACTTGTGCTCAAATTAATTATTATTGATTGTTATCTTAAATTGATCGAGGAGCAATAAGAAAGGCTGCCAACAAGTTCGCTAAATGTTTATATGTTTGTGCTCTTTCGAGTTTAAAGATTGATTCTTGATAGTCTTGATTTGATTGCCTGAATTGTAATCAAAAGATCTTGTCATTTATTATTCCAGTTCATCTCTCTCTATAATTTCTATTATGTAATCCCTCACTGAGTCCTTAAGACTCACCTTCCTCGTTATCTTTATTTTCTAAATAGGTCAAGGTGAAAGAGCAAAGGATCATGTTTTGGGCTAAAGTCATTTTGTAATAGATTAGGTGTATGATTCACTGTGATAATTTTTCAAGAATATTTGCTCTTTATGTGTGTGTGTTTCTCTTTCTTTTTTTTTTTTTTTTTTTTTTCTTTTCTTTTGGGTAGCTATGATTCACTGCTCTGGTAGTTGAATGGTTGTCCATATCTTTTTGGTTTGCTGCAATGTGCAAAATGTTGAAATTTTGGCTCGTACACTTTAAAGAATTGGTGGCCATTTTTATTTTCGTTTTATTTACTTATTTGTGCTGGGTTTATTGCTATTTTGGACTATGGTTTAGTTGTTTTTGTGTTGCTCCCTGTTAAGGTTAGGTAGTTTTTTGGGGCATTTTTATGTATTTGAGTTTTTTAGTATGAGGGTTTTGGGTTTTCTTCTTGGTTTCTAAAACGGTAGGGTTTTTCATCTATTTAGTTGGGTGTCTTCTTGTTGGTTTTAAAAAGTGGGTTATTTAATTGGGTATTAATTTTTTGTATCGTGTCTTAATAGAAGTATTATTATATGATATTGTTTTTCATTAATTAAGTGTGGAACTTTTTCTGATTTTATTTGTTCTTTTTTTAATAATTCTTTCTTTTGCTTCAAAAACATCTATGGAACTCATCCCACCATATACTCAAGGTTCTAAAAACTGCAAATTAAAGCCCATTTCGTATTGTATTGTATTGTATTGTATCACATAAATAAAGAGAAAAGGATGCCAACTATCTGAAGACATTGTTCTGTACTATATTTTCCGTATCTATTTAAAATTTATTATCCTCCCATCCAAGCATATGACTTAGTTCACAACGCTTTTGATTCATTGACTTGTGATGCAATAATTGAAAAATCTCAAATCCAAATTATGATGACCCATTCTTCAATACTTCAAAAATTATTAAACTACTTTTATATACAAAATTAATTTTAAGTGTTTAAACTTCATCAATGGCGCACCGAACATTTTTTATCCAAATTAGCAACTGAAAAAATATAAAATAAATATAATTTTTTTTTTGGTTAATTGAATAAGTTCAAATTAACATCGTTATTTTAATCATTGTATTAAAAATAGATTTCAAGAATGAATTTAAGAAAGTAATTAACTAAAGATCATTTTCCAAACCAGTATAAAGAACTAAAATTTATTCAGCTTTTTGTATTTTAATTAAAAGAACCTCCTAAATTGTCTTCTTACAAAATATTAGTTCTTGTATAAAAATAACTCTAACATATTTAAACATCTTCTTAAGATACAGCACACCACAAAAATGCAAAATTATTAACCATTCAAGACAAATTATTCATTAACAAACATGTTTTAATATTTGTATTGGATTTATTTACTTACTTTTAAGATAGTTGTTGAACAAGAAATTTGCTTAAAATATAAAATTTTCTAATTTATTAATGTATTGATATCAGTATTAATTTGACGAAAAAACTAATTTTAATTAAATATTAGTATATTAAAATATTTTTTGAAATAAAATAATAAATTTATTTTTTATCATTAAATAATTGTAACTATATAACACTTATGTATTTAATTAAAACAAGCAAATATTAAAAGCCCAGTACGTACATTTTTTCATCCTTCAGAATAAGATAACCCCATTTCAAGTGTAAACTTTACAATTTATTTGACAAAATAAATTTTAGTAGCTCATTACTAAAGATGTAGCGCAACTCAATTCTGTTCTATCATAATTTACAAAGCCCATTTACGTTAATAACAAATAAAGAGAATTTATTTGACGAGAAAAAAAATAAAAAAAAATCTAAGCAAACATGCCCTGATAATGAAATTAGTAAAATGGTTGAAATAAAATTGTCAAAGCGCATAAATTAAAACCCAGTTTCCCATTCATATAAGGAGCAACATAAATTAAACATCTGATCAGAAAGGAAAGGCAATAGGATAGTTAATTGCTCGAGTAGGGGAGCACATAATCAAGCAATTGAAGATGCAAATCTGATATTTAGAGGTAATATTTTTATCCAAATAAATCTTTTTCTTTAAGATTATACTAATATTAGATAAAAAAAAATGTCCAGCATACACATGTTAAAACGAAACGATCCAGCACACAAAGCAAGCGGGGCAGGAAAATCGATAGACTTTTATGCAATCCCGTTTGCATATGGTGCAATTATACCATCAACAACTGGATAAAGTACATATTAATTTTTCGTTATCCTATTGCCTTTCCTTTTATGCATGCAAGCAAGCAGGGCAGGAATGGATAAAGCACATATTTTATCTACTAAAATAGTGTTGAAAGAAAAGGCAAATCTTTACATGCCTACGTCTATCAACAAAAATTATTTAAATGAACCATTAATGAATCTAGAGATCAATTATGTTTTCAAAGAGAAAACATTTTCAAAGGGGGCTAATAGCAATTTATCCCCCCTTAATATTCAAAATGGGCATAATACCCCCCCTCGCTCCCTCCTCTTCTTGGTTGATGCCCATTGAATATCAAAATGACAGAATTGCCTTCTAGTAAAATTAAAATTTACACCACTTTTATTTTAATTTTACTTATTATTTTTAACACTTTTTAATTATTTCTTATCCATTCCAAGTGAAATAATTTTTAATATTTATAAGAAGATATATAAAATATTTTTATTATACTTATACAATATATATATATATATATATATTTATACATAAATTTATGTATAAGTGTATATATATAAATTTATGCATTTATATTTTTTGCTTGATCCAAATTGAATAATATTCAATATTTATAAGAATATATGATACATTTTTTATTTATAAATTCATGTATAAATATATACATATATATTATTTATAAATATAATATATGTATACATATATAGAGAGAGAGAGAGATTTATGTATATATATTTTTTATTTGATCCAAATTGAATAATATCCAATATTTATAAGAATATATAATATATTTTTTTATTTATATATATAATATACGTATACATATATATAGATTTATGCATAAATATTTTTTATTTGGTCCAAATTGAATAATATTCAATACTTATAAGAATATATAATATAGTTTTTATTTATAAATTTATGTATAAATATATGAATATATATTTTTATTTGCTTAATTATAGTGCGAATGTTGAAAGCCGCTATGATTAATTATTGTTGTAATAGGACAAGAATAGTTTTTGTCAGATGCTGATTGCTTTTTACTGTTTCGGATTCGAAAATTTTGAAATTCGCACAATATTTTGCTTTTACTATTCCGATGCCAAATTAATATTTTGAGTCCGTAATAGTTTCTTCTTTTTTCCCTTTTTAAGGCCCCCAAATTGTATAGCTGAGGGAGCCGAGCTAAGAGTTAGAAAAATTTTCTTTAAGCATTTTGTTGTATTGAAGTTTAAATTTTCTCTTGTAAATTGTTTGTATAAAATCTTCTAAGGCTGATTGAAGCTTTCATATTTTTGGTGCTGAAGTCCCTTAAAGGTTAGTCTTCTTTTCTTTTATATCTTTTATTTGTAGTGTCCTAGCCTAATGGAAGGCTAAGAGACTTTGTGTTAAACAAACTATGAGTTAAATACTTTCTCCGAAAATATGATCACTTTAGACTAGACTTGTGTTGGAGGTTTTGGATTTCTAAACGAATTATCCGAGCAGGTTTCATAATTTAATAATCTTCCATATACCTCCGGGATAGCTCATTGTTTGCCCATGTTTAGCCGTGGAAGGCGTTGAAGGGCGTTGTTTGGATATGATCTGGAAGCATGAGTTGATTGTTAAATATTTGGGTAATTGTTTCTTGTATGTCAACTTTATGTTGGTGTTTGTGAATTTGTTTGAAATCCTGTTCTTCCTGATAAGATCCTGCCCCCATATACAAATTTCTATTATTCATTTCAAATTTATATATTATCAATATTTTTTATTTATACTTATATACATATATAAATTTAACTAAAACATATATACATATATATATAATAATTATATGTAATATATTATATATTATATACCCCCAATCCCAGCCCCTATCCCCAAACCGTAATAGACTGCCATGGTAGTCAGCCATGGCAACTGTGCATACTAGCCGGATTCAACCACTGGCTATTGGTCATGGCAGCCTGGTGGCCTTTTTTGGCCGCCAACCTTCCTTTTTTCTTTTTAAATCTTTGGCTATTCACTACCTCTGCCCCTTACCTCTGCCCCTATCCCCCAAACCGTAACAATTG
>JACGDI010005722.1:42154-66799 GCA_014898725.1 Jacaranda copaia
ATATATATATATATATTATACATATGTATTATATTATATATATAATAATATATTATATATTTTTTTATATTTTTTTAGAAAATAATAAAATTTAATTTGAGTTGTTGATATCTTAAAAAAAAATCCAATAACTAATAAGTGAGGGAATAATCATTTTTTTATACATAAAATTCCACACCCAATCGCACACACCGTGTGTGAGTTGTATCAATATTTTCAAGGGTGGTAGTTGCATGATTTTCAACAATACAAGAAAGTTATTTGTATTTTTTTTTAGGGGGATTTTTTTGCCCCTTTCACTTATCTTGGGGAGGGGGGTTGCTAGCAACTTACTCTTTTTTGTGGATAATTTGGCAATCAAACTTTAATTATATCTTTGATGATGTTTATAAAATAAAAAATAAAAAAAAAGGCTCTGAGCATTCACCATTCACATGTTTATTCCAAGCGGAGTAGACACGAGGTATATATTTTCTATTGTTGTGCCTTGGGATATGTCTCCAAATTTGGATATGTAATTCTACTTTGTCTGCTACATTATTTGGATTAAACTATTTTATTTAGAATTATGGAAATTTCATTGAAGATTTGGAAACGACTTGCTGTTAAAAATGATAATCCAACCATATGTATTTGAGGAATTTTTTTTATGGCATCTTATGTTTTATGCAAAATATTGGAAGTAGATGTTGGTATTTCCACATTCTCTTGTTCAGATATATATATATATATATATATATCTCCAGAAATTCACGATGTTAAAATTAAAATATTTTTTCAATACAATCCTTTATATATCTTTTTCAAATTTTTGTATGGATAGCATATCTTATAGGGATTCTTCTGCAAATGCCATTTTTTAAATAGATATTTAAAAAATATTCGAATCATACTTTTTTAACGCTTATAATATTGTATTACATATTTGAAAAACTAGATACATTCGATCATTCAGATGGGCATGACACAACATTCCACACAGTGTTTTTTACACTAGTATGTGTATATATCCAAATTAGCAAAGCAAAAAAAAAATGTAAAATGCCAACAAGACATATCAAATGTCTTAGTCAGCAAAATTCTCAATTTCAAATCACTTTGGCATTCCACGTCAGATTTTCCCAACAAATTTTTTAATTTCGGCGACAATCACATTGAATATGCAAATTTTTTTATAGTTGGAAGACTAATTTTTTAATTGTAATTGAAAATCAACTAAACTTATGAGACGAAAAAATTAATTTTCCCTAACCAAAATATAGACAATAGAAAAACTGCAAAAGAATATGAAAAAATTAAGAATGATTAGTGAAAGAAATAGAAGATAAGGACACTTTTTGTATAAGATTTAACAAATAAATAAATAAACCCTCCTACGTCTTCCTACTTCGGTAAAACCTCTAATTGACGGTTTGCTAAATTATTATCAGCCGTTAAAATGCTGTCAATCTCGTCCGTCAATTCTCCTCTTTGGTATTGAATCTAAAATTCAGCCTCTTTGGTCCCGAGTATTATCTCCCTATTCAACTAGGGTTTTAGAGAGCAGTAACCCAGAACTTTGCAGAGTTGTACCTGGGCATAACTGGTTGTACGTTGAATAAATCGTTAGAAAATGGACAAAAGCATGCTTGGAGATTTGGACGCTCTTCCAGAGGAAGATAAGCTCCGAATGTCCGCCATGATCGACCAGCTTCAAATTCGTGACAGGTATATTTATGTCCTGATTTATGGCTTGCCTAATTATTTTGAAAATGAAAGCATAGATGGAGAACAAAATTGAGGTATGTAAGTAGAAGACTTAGAATCTTTGATTATATACTGAAAGTTCATTGAAACTGAACTTCTCAACAGAATTTAAAAGAGAGAAAATTATAAGAAATAGGGCATGGAATGAATTGCATCAGAAATAGCTAGAGTTCTATTTTTTATGTTATTTGTTGACTTTGAGAAGTTGCAAAGATAATAGCTATCTCGTTTAGCAAATGGTTTGTTTTAGTTTTGTGCCCCCTTATTCCGTTTATCTGCTTGCTGTTGTTGTGGAAATAGTTGATTGATCGATTATATGCTTCTTGAGAAATTGGTGCAACAGCTTGAGTTGATCTGTTGACATAAAGATTGATTGTTTTACTCATACTTAATAGAAACCTTCAAGCTAATTAAACCTATTCTTTCTCGTGGTGCTCCTAAAACTTTGCTTTACAGAAATTGGTTGAATCGTGAATAGGATTTATGATGCTTTACTGGAGTATATATTTTAGTTAGTATCATTATAGAAGGTTTTCAAACAATAGTTATTGAACTTCTGTCTTTCTTTAAAGAATTTTTCCAAATGTAATAAGTGCATTTGGATTCAATTATCCTCTTGGTTTATAAATTAGCTGGTTGATAGTAATTGCCTTGTCAATGGCCGTATCTCTATTATGTAAAGCTTTATTGTCTGACTAGTGCACAATATGCTTCAAAACATTTCTATGGAAACAAATGAACTGTTTGCAGAGTTGCAGCGGGCTTGGTCATTAGCATGAGGATGTGGGTGTTATGCAAATCTTATTAACTGCTTGTGAAATGTGTATCAATGCATTGAGGTTTTGGTCAAGAAGGAAAGTGTCTCTGACATTTTCAGGTCTTCCTTAGGGTGGTTTTATTTCCATTTGGTTGAGGAGTAGATACTGATTTTGTCATTGTTACTGTCAATTAATCATGACTTAAGAGTTTATTAGCACGTGAATCTTAATGAACTGCGACCAATATTAGAACTATTTTACAACATTTCCAGTTAGAATCTATTATTAATTTAGCAGACCGATCTCCCAATATTTGCATCTAATTCTTTTTTGGCAAGTTAATTGTTATGTAAGTTAATAAAATTTGATGTCTTCTTTTCCGTTACAAGATTCTTGATATTTGTCTTTCTTCACAACTTTCTTTGTTGTTTCCCACTTTGTCTCTTTCTTTCTTCTTGTTCCTATTCTTCTTAGTATAATTTGAGCTCTATATTTATTTTTCTTATCCTAAATTTGATTTTATGAATCCTGATGCCTTTTCTTGGCAAAAGGAAAGACCCTGATTGATCAAAAATTGATGCACGAGGCAGCTATTGAAATTTTTCATCCGTGATCTGATTCAAGCCCATCTGATTCAGGCATCCAACTTTTACGTTTTTTGTTTGATCCTTGAGCTGTCTAACTCACGTGCATTTCCATCTGCGTCCTCATCCTTTTGGCTTCAGAAATTCTAATTTGGCCGTTTTAATATAATTGGAACCTTTTTTTTCCCCAATGTATATAATCAGAACCTGTGAAACTTTAACTTGAAAAAGATTTGAGTTTTCATACTCTTGTCTAGTTTTATTTGTCTCAGGCAGCGTCAATTATGAATTTGATCACATTGGGCCATAATTAATGCTAATCTGTTGAGTTCATCAAATAAGACATGAAAATTCATAAAATACAAGATTTGATATTTTCAAGTAATATTGCTTAAAGTTGAGTATAGTTTTCATCCTCTGATTAATAATATGCAACATAAGGAGTGACAGTTTGTTTAAAAGCCAAAACATGATATACTGGTGCGTAGATGCAAATGGAGATTAAGTCAAAACTTAAATTTTAGCTGCACACCAGGCTAGATAAATAGAGTGTTGATTGTGAGGCAAGTCTGGGAAATGCTGAAAAGAAATGGAGAAAGCACCTCTTGCTTCCTAGTCCCTACCATAACTGTTCTGGTTTCTTAAAAATCTTGTTGGAAGTATGTTGTGATTGACCAAAAGCTGTACTTTCACCCAAGTGTTGTTAGATCATCCTATTTCAACTGGGATGCTGAACCCCGTGTTTGATTCAGACTGGCATTATGTAGTTGAAGAAATATTTTCTGTGGTTATGATTTGGATCTTTCTACTATTCTACTCTTGTGACCGTTGATTATCCTGCTGCCTATTTATTTGCTGCCATTTTCCTGTATATGTTCTCCTCCTCCCAAACTTAGTAAGGAATAGATAGGGAGGATTCCCATTAAGCATGCAGCATGCTGGACTGGCTTAAGAATATTTCTTTGGTCTTGCATCTCTGCTAAGACAGCTTCCGGGACTAGAAATCAGGAACTTGAATGAAAGTTGTCAGTGTAAGGTTTGGCATACTGATGATTTTTAAGTACTTTTTGTGGTTTTGCGTGGTGGGGGAGTTCTATTCCATGTTTACATTAATTAAAGTGGAGATATTTTTTGTTGGAATACATATCTATTGATGTAAGGCAAGATTGAAGAAGTACTTTATCAGAAATCCATGGAGAACACAATTGAGACTATACAGATTTTAGGCTGATTTATGTTATTCAAGTTGTACAAAAGAATTGATAAAATGTTGACTAAGTTTGGAGAACTATATACCAAGAGAAGCTTTGGTGGATGTTCTAAAGTGATGTTGCATGGCATTATCTATTGTGGTCTTTAATTTGGGCAAGGTTACTTTCTGCTAAACAAGATTTATTATTGCTTATACAAACTATGAAAGTTACTTGTACAAATTGGAGAACTTACATTCCCACATACGTTGATAAATAAAACTTTCGCCCTCTTTTTTCACTTGAGAACATTTGAGAGCTCATATTAGGTAGACTTGTATGTGGTGGAATCCCTGACTTTGTTTTGAGGTCTTAAATTTTTCTCTTTTTGGTTTTGGATGGTGATTGGTGTACTTTCTTCAATATGTAAATCCAAAGTGCTCCTCACAAAGATATGGCATTATATTTCTTGTTCTCTACTGCTGTTTACACCTCTCTGCAAAGCCTGATTACATGACATGGATCTCTATTAGTTATTTGCACAATGGTGGTTTGTCTTCTGCTGAAAATCATTAAGAAAAAGTTGTTTATTTATTCTCCTATTAGTTTCAAGGATTTTCCATATGAAACTTTCCAGGAACTAACTTATTTACTTCTTGTTTGTTTCTTCATTCTTTTGACTGAGCTGCCTTGTCCACCTTGAACACTTATTTGATTAGAACTGTTCATATATTTGTTTAGCAGAATTAGAGCAGCTAGCTTGATGAGAAGAACATGATGAGATTACAAATGGTGATACTCATGAGTGAAAATAATGTTTCTTTTCTTTTCTTTTTCTTTTTTTTTTCCAGTTTAAGGATGTATAATTCACTGGTGGAAAGATGTTTCACTGATTGTGTAGACACATTTCGTCGCAAAACTCTAGATAAGCAAGAAGAGACTTGCGTTCGCAGATGTGCTGAGAAGTTTTTGAAGCACTCAATGCGTGTTGGCATGAGATTTGCCGAGCTTAACCAAGGCGCTGCAACACCAGATTAAGATGCCTTTGATGTATTGAACCAAGGTGCTGCAACACCAAATAAAAATGGCCAATCCAGCACAGCCTATTGTGTGTGTTTTTTTGAGTTCAATTTCATATACTAATACTTCTGAACTTAGGCGATATTCCATTATCTAGTTCTTAAAGATTTCTTTGGAGTTTCTCATTTTGTTTCTTTTGTTGGAGATAATTGATAAGATGAATATTAATATTTTGTTTATCACCTTGGCTGAAATGCATTGCTAACATTTAAGAACACTTTTTGTCACCTGTTCTGAGATTAATATTGCAGGCTAAAAAGATGACAATGTGTTGTTTTCCAAATACAGTAGTTAAAATTTCTCTTAAAGGTATGTGTTATAATCCTATTACTCAATGATTCCACAATATTATTAATCTAATTTTTCTCAAATTTATCAGGTGCAGGGTTTATAATTGCAATCAACTGAGCAATTTAATTTTTTTTATCCTAATGTTTAAATTATATACCCTTTAAACTTTATAATGGGCCACGAGTTTTCATTGATTTATTTGTTCCCTAAAACTTTAGATACTTTTGGCTCAAAGTAGGCCGGTCAATAGATAGGGTATTGTTCTATCCAAATTCATATTTTAATATACCCAAATAGTTAGATTATATATTTACCCTACTCTATCTAATCCATAAATCTAATTAAACTCATATTCTAAAATACCCAGATTAATTAATACCAAATTAATATAATAACTTCTAATTAATTTTTTTCAAAATTGGGTTATTCAATACAAACTTAGCATCCTAGATAATTTTATCAAATTAAATAATCAAAGTAATTTTAAATTTTTTTATTTTATATATATTAAAATTTTAAGTATACACTCCGGGCACATTTGGATATATAGATAGAATTAATAAAATTATAATAATATGATGGAATTATACTATCGAAGATAATATAATACTTTGTTTAGTAACTAGGATTACACATTTTGGATTTGTATTTATTTTATCAACCCCTTATATGGATACAAGGATTAAATAATTGAGCCATGCAATATTCTTAAATTTATGAGTTTCATGGGTATAATTGTCAAATAATTAGCTATTTTTTACCAACATGATAAAGGATTGCATAATCTAAACCATATTGTATGGATTATTTATCAATTGATTTGTAGATTAATAGACTAGGCCCTTTTATCCATTAAGGGCTTATTTCTCCAAAACCAAACATTTATTAGGGCTTGATAATATAATCTATCTAGTCTAATCCATACATCCAAACATGCCCTTCAAATATGCCATAATTATTAGTATAAATTTAATTTTGATATGAGTAATTTGGGTTAACTAGTTAAATTTGAGTATTTGAAAAATAAGCAATTTCAAGGTATAAAATATATGGGTAAGTTTTACATATAAACATAATTAAGCTCATGCAATTATTTTTAATATATTTTTGGGTTTAGGTTTGATGAAAATAATAACTAAATAAAGTTTTATGAGTAAAAAAGATTAAAGTTGGGAAGAATGGAGTTGGAATATGAGTATTTGATATTGGATTGTTTTGGGTATTGAGTATTTTATAGGTATAAACCCTACCTTTACCCATTTCATTTTTCTTAATGGGTCTGGGTCTCATATATATTTATTGGATATGGGTATAAGTATTATATTATTGTCATGGGTTTGGATAAGACAATATCCTACCCATTGACAAGCCTAGCTCAACAATTGTAGCCGAATTGTAGCCGATAGTTATACTATATAGAAATAGTCCATGGTGTGACTATAATTGTACATACTTCAAATAAGGGATATATAAATGTATTTAATCTGAATTATTCAATTTAAAATGTGAAATCATAACATTTCTTTTTTATTATTAGTCAACAATATAATAAAGTACATTTAACATGCGTTAAGTATGTGATAGTGGATTTCGTTTGTTAAGAGTGCATTGTAGTAAAATAGTTGCTACCAATAACAAAATTTAATTTATTTTGAGCTCCATTCCATTAAATGGCTCCATGCATGCTTTTTCATTATTAAACTCATAAAATATAGAATTGGCATATTTATATTTATTATAATTCTATATATTATCTTTTAACTTCAATACATATTATATTTTAATATCTTTTGATGTATTTTTATTTTTAAATCAATTATAAATTGATTGAATTTTCAATAGAAATGTCAAATAATCACATAAGATATACATTATTATACTTAAAATTATATTAATAAGATATTTTAGGAAAAGCGCCAGAATTTATTCTCATTCTTTAAATCAATTCAAAATCCTAGATATATTATTACAATGTTTTGTATTAACATATAGGCTAACAAAAATCCATATTTATATTTTAATATTATTTGCAGAATTTATTTTCATATTAATTAAATTCTATGGATAAAAATCAATACAAAAAACTAAATAATAAATGATAAATTGCCCTTTATTCAAAATATATTCAAAATATTTATATATTTAGATATATATATAAATACGCATATATATACATATATATGTATGATGATGATGATTGAATCTAATTGTCAATATATTTGGCTCTGGCATAATGGAATCGACCAAAATGGGAGTTGGATGGAGTGTTTAGGTGAAGTAAGATCGAGTCCTGCAACCAATAACAAGTGTCAAGCTTGTCAAGAAACATTTGACTAAAGCTCTCTAATACTCAAGTCAGTACTTAATCGACCAGCAAAGAGAGTGACAGAGTGAGTGCTCTGGTGATAATGAACATACCTTGCCAAAGAGTGGTAATAAGGTATTTATAGCCTTTCTTAAGAGGTTAAGATGTCCACGATGCCCTTGTTTGTACAAAAAGGGCCTTTATTCTTACTTGAGGACCTTTAGATCTTCTTCCTTTTGTGTACTTCTCCAAGTGGCATCTCCTCCTACTCTTTAAAACATGTTGGTACAGTGGAGGCATGTACCATTCTGCGGAGGCAAAATGGTGGTACAGTGGAGGCATGCACCAATAATGAGAGGCACGTCGCCTATTGAAGCATTTAATAAGGCAGAGAAGTAATTATAGCGCATTCACTACGACTGTGATTGGTGACATGGGACAACTCTTTACTACTCTAATCGAACTCTTAAGGTCGAGATGTTTTTCCGTTTGCAAATTATCTAACCACACTCTAATCAAGATATTTAGTCTTTCTTGGGTTCGAAGGCCTCTAGCTGAGGGCCCAATAGTCATAACAATCCCTTCATATAACCCTTACCTTATCTTTAACGCCTTCCACCACTTGGTGCTATCCCGACTTCAAGTCTATCTCAGTGAAGTAATAGGTCTCCTCAACTAGTCAAATGGGAATCAAACATCTATCCTTGGAAAAGGATAGCAATTCTTTACATGGGATGGGACTTGGTTAGATTAGTAGGGTAGGATGCTTTTCTTCATTCTATAGAAATGGAATCTCAGGTTGAACTGAACTTATTCAATGGATTGTGGGTCAGTCAAGTAATGAGGAATGCCAGTAGGAGTTTACGTCCATGCTGTCCGTAGTGAACCTGAACCTTGAAAGCAGTGACCAAGCGAATTCAGTAGGAGCTGCTTGCCCAAGCCTTCAAACCTAATAGTCATTCTCAAGCTGATCAACCATACTTAAGTCGGCTGAAAAAAAACTGGTGTGTTGAGCTGGCGAAATGGCCCAATGAGAATTTAGGCCTACTCGATCACCTGGTCAACTATTAATGGGTTAGGCCTATTGGGCTATCCCATTTCATGAGTCCCCCTACTCTCAAGTCTTGATCGAGCTATCCAACGAGAAGGAAGGGAAGTAGTTGACTTAGAAAACTGAAATACATTCAACCAGGGATTCAACGCATTTAGGATCTTTAAGTTTTCAAAACTCGATCGGGCTTTCAACACATTTAATGCGTCAATTACATTGGGCAATGTACTTTGTCAACTGGCAGTTGTGTAATTAATTATCGATAATTAGTTGTTTTATCCAGTTAAGTTACTCGTTAGCTGGGGGCTATAAATAACATGGTGAAAATTTTCATTTGGCACTTTTGTTGCATTTTGAGAGGTCAAGCCTGCGAATTTATTGCTTTTTTTTATAGTTAAATTTCTTCTATTCTTGCCAACTGTGTAAGTTCCCTTCGATCTCGACCAAATTTGCTCTTCTTAATTTTGACCAATTATTTTATAGTAAATATGCTCAAAATTTTTGGGGAGCGTAGCAATAGGGGGAGTGATATTGAGAAGACCCTGTCGAAAGCATATTCAACCGTGAGGGTAAATGACTCAACTAGTAGGACTACAAAGTCTTCTAGCAATTATTCTAGCTCATCTAAGAATTCAAGCAATACCAGAGTTGAAGTCAATGAGGGAGCTGGGCTCCCTGGGAAAGCTAGTCAACCTCCTATGTCCCAAGGTAGGTTATTCACACTGTTGATTAGTATAGCGATATACAATCTGAGATCAAAGGTAGGGATCTAGAGTTGATTAGACACTTGTATCACATTCCCTCGGAGTTCGAGTTGATCATTCCTGAACCTAGTAATAAAATACATCGACCTCTAACTAGTTGCATAATAATATTTGAGGATGCCTTAAAGTGTGGACTCAGGTTTCCTATAGCACAACCTATTGTCAATCTCCTAACTGGCCTTCAAGTTTGTATCATCCAATTACTCCCAAACTATTTTTTAACCTTATATAGTTTTGTTATTTTGATAATAATACACAACCAACACCCATCTTTCATAAATTTCAACAACCTCTTCCACCTCCCAATGTCTCAAAAATTGGATGGTACTAAGGAGTTGGGCTTTTATTATCTAACAGCTTGCCCTCGTCAAAAATTCTTAGTGACCTCCTCCTCTTCGCATGGCTTAGCATGGAAAAATTGTTATTTTTTGTTCAAGCTCTAGGTGAGGTTGGGTTCAATATCCCTAAGGGGTAGCTAAGTGGATGAGTCAATGATAAAGGTAGGTCAGCCGGAGTTAGCCCTCTAAAGGTGTTAATGGCTGGTCTTTTCAAGTCTAATTAGAAAAAGATGTTGGATATAGGGCAGTTGGAGGCTTTAAAAGCGTTCGCATACCATGCAAACATGGTAAGTCTTTGGTCGAGTTTTACTAGTTTGACTTGGTTTACGTTCAATATTTTTACTAGATTCTCTGTTGTCACAGGTTGGCCAACTTGGCTATAATTTTTATCAAAGGGCGAAACTAGCCCTAGGCAATAGAAAGGAGCTCCAAAAAGAGCAGGAGCAAACTAAATTGACAAAGACCTAGCTCAAATCACTACAAATAAATATCACCGAGTTAACTAAATAGGTCGAGTAGAATAACACAAAGCTATTGGCTATTGTAACTGAAAAGAGTCGCTTGGATGAGCTACTATGAACGATGAGGTTGGAGGCAAAAGCAACATGCACTTCTGGTCAAGTGTTAGGATACAACAGCACTACCCGATATGCTTGAGATAAGTTCTTTAAGGTACTGCCTGGCATTCACAAAGAGGTAATTCAACAATTTTTGCTATGCCCTACTTCCAAGATACCAATATTGTCTTTGCAGTTCATGAAGTAAATGAGGCTTTTGAGAAGGCCATGAAGTAGTTGGAGTTTTTGGGCCACCAGCTCCGACCAAAAGATAAAGCATGTTTGAATATGTTACAAAACGAGCAGCTCGAGGGCTATCTTGAGGCAACGCATGTTGATGAGAGTGCATTTTCTATTGCAGCCAAGACTCTGATCCACCCGAGGATGGTCGAGGTAGAGAAAAAGTTTGCCTTCATTAGTGACTTTGCCTTCGATGTCAAAAAGGGCAAAGTTGATGTTACAGCCGACTTTTCTCCCATTAATCGAACATTTTTGATAGAGAAGACAAGTCCTTCTCAACTTATGGGTGCTACTCAGCCAGTAGCAGAGTAAGAGGTCAAGGGTCCTCTAATGGTCATTCAAGTTAAATTTGGCAATGAACTTGACTGTCTTGTTGACAAAGTGGATGCAGCTCAGGACACTAAGGGGGAAGGAGCTAGGTCGACTTGAGGCTACTTCTTTTTGTTGTTTTATTCATTTTGATTCGCCCTATGAGATACTATGAACAATTTGTCAAACAATGATGTAATTGATATTTTTATTTTATGATATCAACTACATCAATCACTTTTTGTTAACTCACCTCTTTTTATTACTTTTGTTCAATTCTTTCTAATTCTTTAACTTGATTATGTAAATAACTGAAGAAATAAACTTTTCCTCCATCTAACTCATTGAACAATGCAATTATTCAATAAAGAAGCAAGCAATATTTAGTTTGGTTCAGAACCAAGTTAATAGTCGAATATAAAATTAACTTTAAAAGAATTAGTTGAATAGATCTAAGAATTTTCATATCAATTTGATCCATTCAAAACTAGTTTTGAGATAGTCTTTATAGCCGACTGCTGGGTCAACTTAAAATATTTTCGTCATAATGAGATAAATACGCTTGAAGTTGTGGTTGATCAATAGTTGACTTTATTAAATTAATTTCAAGTTGTGTGCAATATTTACAACATGACACGTGCATCCATTGGGTGACTTGAAGATGATGATCGACTACAAGTCAATTTTAAGTTGTGGTCGACTACAGGGTCAATTTAAATAATTTTCTCATTTATTAAGTGAGTAGGCTATATACCATGATCGTGGTTTGAAAATAAATTGTAGTCGACTATTAGATCAACTTTAAATAATTTTCTCATTTATATGATTAGGCTAGAAGCCCTAGTTGCAATTAAGAACAAGTAGTTATTCAAATTTAAACAACTTTTATTAGTTTGGAACCAAATTACAAAAGAGTTGAATGGAGATCTTGGTCTCTTCATCCATAGAATATTTTCAAGTTTACTGCATTCCACGATCGAGGGAGATCGGTTTCATTCATATCCACTAGTCAATAAGAATTGTGCTTTGCTGCTTTGACTACCGAGTAGGGGCCCTCTCATTTTCAGGCCGAGTTTCCACACATTTTTCGAAACTTCAAATTTCTAAAAGATGAAGTCTCCTACCTTAAAACTTCTTGGTTGAACTCCTTTGTTATAGTGCTAGGCCATCTTTGACCTATACCTCTACATTATTATGTGTGCCTGCTAGTGCAACTCATTGATTGTCTCGAGGTTGAACTCTTTTTCAGATTCATTCCTGCTCAAGTTGTAATGAATTTACCCGAGTTGTATGTTGTATCAACTCTACTGAGACTACTGTCTCTGATTCGTAGACCAAACTGTAAGGACTATGGCCCATGGCAGTTCTAAGGGTGGTTATGTATACCTAAAGGACCTTAGGGAAATTATCTGCCCAACTTGCTTTGGATCCTTCAAGTCAAGTTTTGATGTGGTCCAACATGGTCCTATTTGTGACTTTAGCTTGTCCATTGGCTTAGGGGTTTCCAATCAAGGTGAAATGTTATCGAATTCCCAAACTTTCACACCAATTCCTTGTGCTTCTGCTTTGAAATTGCGTTCCATTGTTTGATATCAGCACTTTTGGCAAACTGAAATGGAAGATGATATTTTTCTACAAGATATTTCTAATGGTTGCATTGGTTATTTTTGGGATCATTTTTGCCTCGACCAATTTCATGAAATACTCAACCGCAATGATCATACACTTTCTTTGACCTATAGTTTTTGGAAAATAACCAACTATATCTATCCCCCATTGATCAAATGTCTATGTGATTTGAACTGGTATTAGCATTAATGCAAGCTGATAAAGGATGTTGGAGTGGACCTGGCAAGATGGGCATTTTCTAGCAAAGTCCACTGTATCTTTTAATAAGGTCAGCCAAAAATATCCATGTCAGACGATTTTATGGGCCAATGCTCGTCCTCTAAAGTGATTATCACAAATACCTGTAGAGATCTCCTGTAAAACCTCCAGAGCCTACTCTGACGTCAAGCACCTCAATGGTGGTCCAAAAAAGGATCTCATATAAAGCTAACCATACTCGTCGAGTGTGAACTTCGACGCTCTACCTCTAAGCCTACATGTTTTTGCTTTATCCTCGAGCACTCTTTCTTCCTTTAAGTAGGCTTTGATTTCATCTTGCCAACAAAGAGTTAACTCTTGGATTTGCCAGATCAAGTTCTGGTTGAGACCACCTATAGTGGGTTTGTCATAGACTAGAAATGTAATGGTTCTATCTCTGGTTGCTTTCATCAAGTTAGCAAACTTGGATAGGACATCTACCCTTTCATTCTCTAATCTTAGGACTTGGCTGAGGGTAAACCTCTTAAACTGTTGTTGTAACTTTTTGACCTCAACCAGGTATTTTCTCATTATGGTCGCCTTTGCTTCAAAATTCCCTTTTAACTGTTCCATGACCAACTGAGAATCCATAATGGCTACTAACTGCTCAACTCCCTTATCGATAGCCATTCTTATGCCAATAAGAATGGCCTCATGCTCAGCTTCATTGTTGGTAACAAGGTAGTCAAGTTTAATGGCAAAGTCATGCTCTTTAGCCTGGGAGGAGCACATGAAAATGCCTATTCCTCTTCCTATAGAAGTTGTTGAGCCATCAACATATAAAGTCCAAATAAATGAATCCTAGTTGATTTCTCCAACAGGTCAAGATGTTCTGCTACAAAGTCTGCTATCTACTACAAAATTTGCTAACACTTGGGCTTTTATGGCAGTTTAGGGCTAAAAACTGATATCAAATTCTTCTAACTTGATAGCCCACTTGATCAGTCTTCTCGACAAGTTCAGTTTTGATAGTACTTATTTCAACAACTAGTTTGTCAAGACAACAGTCGAGTGGGATTGAAAATAGGGTCTCAACGTCCTAGCTACTATGACCAAAGCACAAGCAAACTTTTTGATTTACAAGTAATCGTGCTTTGGGCCTTGCAACGTTGTGCTACTATAATATACTGGCCTATGAATACCATGCCTAGTCAAGACTAAAACTGAGTTGATTGCAACTGATGAGATCGCTAGGTAAATGTATAGGATCTCTCTGACCTCTAGCTTGGTAAGCATCATGGGTGCTACCAAATACTACTTTAATTTGACCAGAGCTTAGTCACATTATTCCATCTATTGGAACTTTCTAGCATTCTTAAGGATTTTAAAAAATGGAAGGCTTTTATCAGCTAATCGAGTAATAAACTGACCTAGAGCTATGATCTTCCCAATCAACCTCTATCTCTCACTGTTCGAGGTGGTGAGATGTCTAGATTCGCCTAAAGTTTTTGTGGGTTTGCCTCTATGTCCCTTTAGCTAACTATATATCCCAAAACATTTTCCTTATCTCACCCCAAACATGCATTTATTGGGATTGAGCTCATGCTAAATGCTCTTGGTATTAAGAAGCTATGGATAAAGTCAACTAAATAGTTTTGTTCTCTTTCTGTCTTGACAATCATGCTATTGACATAGACTTCCATGGTCTGCCTAATTTCTTTCTTGAACATAATGTTCACTAGTCTTTGATAAGTTGCACCTATATTCTTGAGACCAAAAGGCATGACTAGAAAATAATATAAACCATTGTGCACCACAAAGGAGGCTTATCTCTATTTTC
Organism: Jacaranda copaia; assembly: GCA_014898725.1. Lineage (NCBI taxonomy): Eukaryota > Viridiplantae > Streptophyta > Magnoliopsida > Lamiales > Bignoniaceae > Jacaranda > Jacaranda copaia. The sequence continues at coordinate 57,014 of JACGDI010005722.1, forward strand.
ATAGACCATAAAGATTTGATAATAATGCTAAAATGCATCCATCGTGCTTAAAAGGTCACACTCTGCTGTTAAATCAACTAATAAATCTATTGGAGGCAGTAGGTAAGGGTCTTTAGGATAAGCTTTATTCAAATTAGTAAAATCGTTACATATCCTCCACTTATCTTCATTCTTAAGGACACGAACGACATTACAAAGCCAACTAAAATATTAAATTTCTACAATGCAACATGTCTCTAGGAGTTTGTTGATCTTTTCCTTGATGATATGGCATCTTTTAGCATTGAAAGTCCTAGTCTTCTGCTTGATTGGCTTGAATGACAGGTCCACATTTAGGTAGTGGATGATGGTACTGTGGTTGATTCCTTGGAGGTCAACAACCTTCCAAGCAAAAATATCAATGTTCTTCCTGAGGAAATCAACCATCATACATTTCATGTCGCTTCCCAGATTAGTCCCAATCTTTGTAGTCTTGTTGGGATTTTTGGGCTTGAGCTTTATGGTCTTGAATTCTCTAACTGGTCCGACCCTAATTTATTCCAACTTTCTCTTCTTGCTCTGTTGTCCCTCTTTGGGTTTCGTTACTGAGACGTCCTCCAAAGGTGTCAGTTTAGGTCAAGTCTCTGTTCATTCACCTTAACAGAGATGGTATAGCATCGCCAGGATTTCTTCATATTGCACAGTAACTCGCATGTTCCAATAGTTTTTGGGAACTTAAACTTTCATGTGGAAGGTTGAAATAATTATCCTAAAGTCATTCAGTGTTAGTTGCCTAATTATAACATTATAAGCAAAAGATGCGTCAACTACCAGATAATTGACCATGAGTGTCTTTCTTTAGGATGCTTCATTAAATGAGGTAGACAAATTGATAGATCCTTCAGAAATGATCTCAAATCCTTCTAATCCGACCAGGGGGTATGAATTGGCTTAGATTTTAGCTTTCCCATATTCATCCTCTTTAATGTTGACAAGAAAATTATGTTCAGTAAATTACCATTGTTGACCAGAACCTTCTGACCTTAAAGTTTGCAATCTCAACTAACACAACAAGGAGGCAATCCAACTTACTATTAGTTCATTAATACTCAATGTGCGGGAGGTCAAAATCAAAAATCAAGATGGGTTCTACACTAGTGGAGAGTTGGAAAACTATTTTGGTTGAGGAAGATTTAGTTGATTCCAATCTCCACTAGTTTTATCTTTCAGCTATTTTGGAGTCTCCCCCCCTTGGTCCTCCAGTGATAGTGTCGGGCACAAATCATTAACTAGTTTCTTTTCCTTGTCTTTCTTTATTCGATTGATCGACCTTTCTCTACACAGAGTCTAGTTGGTTAAGCCCATCTCCTACTTGGCTTTCTCATCAATAAACTTATTCAAATGTCCTTGTCAAATAAGCCACTCAATCTTATCATGTAAATTGAAGCAATCTTAGTGTCATGCCCTTTTTGTCTATGAAAATGGCAGTATTTTTTTTATCTCTTCATGGCCTTTGTTTCAATTAAATTTCTTGATTTTTTAGGAAGTTGTCATGCTAGATGGTGAATAAAACCTCTTTCATTGTAGTATTCAATTGGATGTAGTTGTGAAACCTCTTAATAGAAGATTGATGACCATCTTTATATTATCTGTCATCTTTTTCCTCGGCCTTCTTCTTTTCATTTTTAAGATTCCCATACTTTAGTTTATTCATGTCCTCCTAGATCACATACCTCTCAGTGAGGTCGAGTAACTCCTTTATTGATCTTAGTCTCTCCCTAACCAATGCATTAGCGCACTCCTTGTGTCTAAGACTTAGGATTAGCACATCTATAAGGAATTTGATCTGAGGATTGTCAATTTTCAACACTTCTATTTCACTGTATGCAAATGAGTGTCGGGCATTTTATCTTTCCTTCTATTGGCAAATTGATGGAGCAATTTGTCACAAAGTTAGTCGTAAAAGAAAATAGACACTAGCTCTAACTTAACAAGCCAATCGAGTGCTATGTCTTGGAATGTGGTAACTAACATCTTCACATGAATGTACTTCTTGTGCCCATAGAGCCGTATCATGTGCTTGAACTAGAGCAAATGCTCATTCAGGTTGATTGAACCATTATATCGAGGCAGACCAATCGAAACTTTCATGTTGATAGCTATGTGTTTGTTGATTATCTCCTAGATAAATGATAATTCTTGCTCATGGTAAAGTCGAGGTGTGTTATCATGCTGAAGGTTTCATTTTTTGTTTCTCCTTGAAATCTCCTCGACGCGTCTCAATTATTAGACCTAATATGATACTCTTCCCATTTTTCTCGATCAACTGGCGATATATTTCTATTTGATTGAGGTTTCTATCACTTGATCCTATCATACTATCGAGCTAAAACGGGTTGAGCGAGGTGATCCACAAAATCATCCACTTCTTCATGAGGATATAGGTGGGTCTCTTCCCGTGGAAACTGACCTAAACTATTCTCACATCAAATAGAGGGTTGTTTTATCTCTTGTCTCACCCTACCCTCCTTTAGGGGCCTCTCCTCGTATTGTGAAGGGTGAGAGATAGCACTAGCCGCTAGTCCAAGCTAATTATGCTAAAGGACAACTAACAACTAAGCTGATATCTGCTCACTGGTTAACTGCCTAAGTTGAGACATACTCAAAGTTACCACTTGTTCTAGCTAGGAACTGTGTCCAATCGCATCCTGTTCTTGCTGAATATGAAGATAAGTGGTCAAGGACTTTCTAATCTCCTCTCTCTCTGAAATAGCTCTTCTTGTATTTATCATTTTTCTTAGTCACAGACTCTAGAACCCACAAATGGTGCCAAATGATAATGGTTGAATCTGCTTGTCAGTATATTAGACTCTGGCCTCATGGAATTGTCCAAAATAGGAGTTGGATGGATTGTTTAGGAGAAGTCATGTGGACTCCTGCAACCAATAACGAGCATCAGACTTGCCTAAGAGCCCTTGGCTAAAGCACTCTAATGCTCAAGTCAATACTTAATCAACCAAAAAAAAGACCGACAGTGAGGGCTTTGGTGATAATGAACATACCTTACTAAAGGGTGGTAATGGGATATTTATAATCCCTCTTAAGAGGTTAAGATGTTCATGATACCCTTACTTATGCAGAGAAGACCTTTGTTCGTACTTGAGGACTTTGAAGTCTTCTTCTTGTTGTGTAATTCTCCAAGTGGCGTCTCTTTCTACTCTTCAAGATATGGTGGTATAGTGGAGGTATGCACCATTCTACATGGATAGAATAGTGGTACAGTGGAGGAATGCACCAATAATGCAAAGGCAAGCTACTTGTCAAAACATTTAATGTGGCAATGTGGTTATGGTATATTCAATGCAACTGTGACTGGTGACGTAGGACTGCTCTATGCTGCTCCGATCGACCTCTTAGGGTTGAGATGTTTCGCTGTTTGCAAATCATCTAACCACATTCTAGTTGAGATAATGGGACTTTCTTAGGTTCAAAGGCCTCTAGCTAGAGACCCAATGGTCATTCTCGACCTGATTGACCACACTTAGGTTGACTAAAAAGATACTGGTGTGTTGAGCTAGCAAAATAGCTCAATGAGGATTTAGGCCTAGTCAATCACCTAGTCAACTATTAGTATGCTGAGCCTATTGAACTATCTCATATCAATGTATATTATTAATTTTGGGTGTGGTACAATTCGATTTAAAATATCATGTTGAATCAAATCGAAACAAACTAAACTAAACTAAAATTTTGGTTCGGTGTGGTTCAAGGGTATAAAGCTGGAAAAGAACTACACCATTTGAAACCAATTATTACAATTCAATTAACCAATTAACTATTTTTTAAATAATTAAAATTTGATCAATAAAAATATTAATTTTGACTCGATTTGGTGCAATTCAATTTCAGTGGACAAATACCCATCAATTTGATCATTTCTCATTATAAAATCTATAATACAAAAGGCAAATACAACTTCAAAATTAACAATATAATATATAATATTTCCATCTCACATTAAAATCAACTTCAAAATTAAAAACACATCAAGCAAGCAATATTTCCATCTCATATCATATATGCTGAATCACTATGAATAATGTAACTTCAAAATTAAATGTACGTCAAGAAATTAAGATGAAGACACAACTCAAACTAAGTCAAAAATTAAAATACCTCCAATCAAACTAACATTCATCCAAATCTCACTAACAATTACTATAAACATATAAGTTGTCTTCAGAAAAGCTATAAATCCCTAAAATCAAAGGCTGGACAATCAACTAAATTTTTTTAAATTTTATTTTTAAAGTTATTAATTTTTACTTTTAAATCAGATTGATTCGGTTTAGTTAAAATTAACTGAACTGCACATAGTAAGAAATTAACCGTACCACTTTCGCTAAAAGAAACGCATTGTAAAGAACTGGTTTAGATTTTTGTTCGATTCAATTCGATTTGGCAGTTAGATTCAAAATTTTGATTTTTTTTGCCCACTCCTATATATTATACATTATATATATATATATATATATATAAATACATAGATTGTGTACCCATAGATACATATATATTTATAAATGTAAACCCACCCAATTTCGATGACCCTCAAATCTTGATCGCTGGGCCACTAGCCATGACTGGTGGGGGTAGCCGAGTGCGGAAGTGTGCTAGAAGTGGGTTGGTTGCCGAGAAAGAAGATACTTTTTGTTTTTTTGTTGTTTTAATTTATTTATTATTTACTTGTTAATGAAAAATTAATTAAAAGTCAAGTTAAATATGTTTATTTATTAATATTATTAAGTTTCTAATTAGAACTGTTAAAATTATATTGTTTAAGATAATATATTTTTATTTTTATTTTTTTTATTTTAGCGTTTATTTTGGGGAACATATTTACCAAGAATTAAATATATTAAGAATTTAAAATACAAAACAATGACTTGTTTTGAAATTAACAATAACTTATTGTAAAAAATGCGTGTCATTTAATTTAAAAGTATCTCACATAAGTGAAATACAATCTTACCTCGTCATTAACATTTCCTACTATATACCATCGTTTACGATAATGACGGGCCTTCTTTGAATTAAAAAAAAAGGAAAATAGTATTAATAATAGGATGGAAAAGTATTTCAAGAAAGATGCATTACTTGTTCTGTGAAAAACAATTGAAAGTTAAATACGTACTACACACTTATTCGCATTATTGAATCAAGTAATCAACCATTTTAGTTTGCATTGTTGAACCTTTAGCACCACAATTTTATTTCTACGATATTGCATGATTGCTTGCATAGCACGGTGGCTACGTGCACTCATACACTATGCTCTCGTCAAGTCTTATTTTTGTTTATTAGAAGCAGTGCAAAGGACTCTGAGAACCCATCAAGTGCTCGGGTGCTTTGAATTTTATTTTAAAAAAATACATTTGATGATGATCCCAATTGGAATGAAGTATAACTAAACTAAATATTAATATTACAAATTACAAAATAATTTGCAAATATCTAACCCTTCAAATAGACGGGTGGATCCGCTTTAATTTGCGCCCATGTGAGTTGTGTTCAACATTATTACATGGGTTGAGATGGTTGGTGAGATTCAAAGTGAGTTTGAATTAGGACTCAAAAAGGCTCCGGTCCGATACCCACTGGAAAAAAAGTTAAGAAGAAGAAGAAGAAAAATGATTCATTTCTTTATTCCAAAAAATTAATAACAAAGACAATAGTAATATTAATATACTTTTGTATCTTATTCAATATACAACTTTAGTATACAATTGTATAATATAATGGATGATTTAGTAAATTATATACTTATTTTTTTCTTGTAATGCGCAATTAAATTAAAAATTAATTATTAGCATCAACAAAGTTGATAATTTTAAAGAAAATTGCACAACTATTGCATAACTAAGTTTATATCAAATTTTTAATCATGCGCATGTTAGTTTCGATTCACTTTTCAAAAATTAAATATATGATTGTATGTCAGTTTCTTTCATTTTTCAAGAATTAAATATATGGTTCCATGTCAATCTGCTAGTAACAATTTGGACTGCAATATTATCTAAACAAGAAATTTGATTTTTTTTTAAACTAATAACACAATATTTATTTGCATGACTTAAAGATATTATTCATACACCAAGATTTATATGTTGAAAGAATTTTAGATAACTTATTTATCAATATATTCAAAATCCAAGTATTATTTCAATTTTAAAATTATTAATAATTTAAAAATACAAGACTTTGGCAAAAATAAAAAATGGAAGTAATATAGATAATTTTTTTATATTTATTAAATTATATTTTAATTTTTTTTTCAAACAGACGTATCTGTGGTCTACTTCAATTCATCCATGGTCCAGTTAAATTCACTTAAACCCATTTCAAATCCAAATTCAATAAACCCAATCCACTTAAGCCAATAACCTCTAACCCACCCAGACAACTTTGCCTTCAATTACTATGTAAGTTGGACTGGAATCTATACTATTAATGAAGGTTGTAACCCTTTATTGGTGTGTTTTCAAGAATCTTTCTTGAATATTTTTATCTTTTTTAAAAATTCTCATTTTACCTAAAATAATTATCATCCCACTATCATTATATAATAGTTCCATTAATTTCATACATTTTTTTTTTAATTCCAGTTCTTTAGTTTTTATTTTCTTTCATATTTCCAACATTTTCTTGATCAGGTATAATTTCTCTTGTATGATTATTTTTGAACTTTTATCTATAATATTCTTCAAATTTACATGAACTTATTTGTTGTTGTCTTTAAATCAGAAACATTAACTAATTGATTTTTGTGTTTATTTGTCGCAATTATTTTGAAATCATTTGAGCTTTAAAGTTACATTGTCGTAGTTCGGTAAAATTTTATTTTTATAACTAGAAGATAAATGAATTTTTTATGTATCTTTATTTATAGGAGGTAGCTAATAGGGCTTAATTTGTCAAACTTTACCCTCACACCTACAAAATCTATTTTAATTATATAATGATCTAATTTTCACATAATTAATTATGGAGTAAGTGACACCCATAATTAATTTAAAAAATTCTATAAATATAAAATTTATGTTTAAGTGTTTCTCATTTAAGTATTATTTAAAAATATATTAATAATTATATTTCAATATTTAGATGCGCGTCCATCAATTGCTAGGTTTTGTAATTGTCCTACTAAGAACCCAAAACATAGGTTGGAAACTAGTGGCTTCGATGCGCGTGATTCAGAAATCCGTGGAAGAAATGATTGTGGTGGAGAGACAACTTGACCTGTCCAATCCAAACGACATAGGTTGGAGCCATGAACTTTCTCTCTCTAGAATTTCTCTCCTCCTTCTCTCTAGAAATCCGATTACAATTTTCCACCTATTGAAAAATCTTGTTGACCGAAAACAACAATCACAACGCCAAACAACCAACACCCGCTCCGTCGCAACCGCCGCCGGCCAACTCACCTTACCGTCTCACCAACCCATCCCACCTCACCTCATCGATCAAACCCCACTCGGTCCGTTCTTGAGATTTCTTCAACAATGGACCACATTTCTCGTTGAAAAACTTATGCCGAGGTGTTGCGCTCATCTCGAGCGAAGCAATACGGAACAACCCTTGAAGACCCACGGCATTTTGACATTCGGAAAGCTGAAACAAATTTTTGAAAAAAATAGGTACCGTAGGGTACTCGAGATCCGGTGGATAATCGCCCCCGAGGGATCGACGCCAAGAAATCCTTTCTCTCAAATCCCATACCAATTTCCTTGGGTACTACATCGGAAGAAGAAGGCCTCCCCTGCTTGTGCTTCTCCTCGGCTGAAACCGCACGCTTGGCTCAACTGCTACAACACGCCATCGTTGGGAAATTCTCACACGATCACCCGACAATGAAAGACATGAGACAACATTTAAATGCAATCGGATTGAAGGGTGTATACACGGTCCGAATCATGGATTCCAATCACATAATGATCAACCTTGCAAATGATGAAGACTTCTCTCGAATCTGGCTCAAACGGGAATGGTATTTTCAAGGCTTTCAAATGAGGGTTTTCAAATGGACATCGGATTTTGACTCCCAACAAGAATCGCCAATTGCTCCAGTTTGGGTTAAGCTTCCAGGCCTACCGATTCACCTCTTCGATAGAAATGCTCTTTTTTCAATCGCAAGTTTGATCGAGAAATCGCTTCGAATTGACGAGGCTCCGGCGAATGGCTCAAGAATAACGGTTTCTCGAATTTGTGTTGAAATTGACGTCACCATTCCGAGAAAAGAAGCAATAATACTCAGAATTGGGGAGAAAAAATTCTTTCAGAAGCTTGAATTTGAAGATGTTCCTAAGTATTGTGACTACTGCAAACATGCTGGGCACGAAAACGACTCCTGTCTATTGAAGAAGTACACCAAATCCCACGCGAAACCACAATTACGAGATGACAAAATGGGCGACGAAAACAGAAACAAAGGGAAAAAGATTGCTGCCCAGGAGCAGAAACTTCTTCTCGGCTCTTGCTCAAACAAACCGAATGTTGATGAAAATCGATTTGTGAAGCCTGCTTTGTTGATTGGAAATAATTTTGTGTTTATGCAGGAAGGAATGGATGAAAGCAAAGTAGATCAACATGAAGAATACAAAAATTGCACACCACTTGTTGGCGGAAATGCCGAGACCGAGGGGATTGGTTGCATGAATATAGTGGCAGACATACAAACTCAAAATTGTCAGCAAACAAACATGCAATTGAATGATCTTTCGAAAATTAAATCCAATTTTGACCGAGGTCCGAGTAAAGAATTTGAAGACAAAATTGAATGGAGTTTTTACATGGTTGGGGAAACCGAGACCGAGGGGATTGGTTGCATGAAGAATGAAGAAAAGGCCAAGATAGTGGCAGACATGTAAATTAAAAATTGTCAGCAACCAAACATGCAATTGAATGATCGTCCTGCATTTGATTCCAATTTTGACCGGGATCTAAGTGATTGGAGTTTTTGCATGGCTGTGGAAACCGAGTTAGTGGCAAACAATCATCATTGCCAAACCATGCAAGAAATTACAATTGCCTCGGACCGTAAGCATAACAAAGGATTTGCAGAAAGAAAAATTGAGTCTGCCCCCCCCAAACAGAGAACACATGGACGTGAGATGCGATCCATTAATGCGGCCATGGAAAAACGTGCATATTTTGCTAATGGGGAGGAGGTAAGCAAATGGTTTAATGTTCTGACTAAAAGCATAACACCTGTTTCTCTGGATTTCAGGGATATAAACTCAAAAATGGAGGAAAGAGAATATAGCTTTTCGCTTGAAGAAAATGCAGCAGAAACAGAACATCACAGAATGGAAAATGAGGCAGACAATGAAGACGGAATTTGCAAGCCCAATCAGACAAGGAAGGTTGCGCAACCGCTGACATCGGAAACAACTTCACAGTCAACAGCCAACAATCAAGGAAAAACCTCCAATCGGAAGCTCTCTAAAAATCGAATAATTTGTGCAGCATCAAGGCCACACAATCTAATCAGCCGGAGCCTTGCAAGGCCACCTGCCCAAGGAAAGAAAAACAAAAAACGGTCACAATGATAAAGGCCCTTTTGTGGAATATTAGGGGGATTGGTAACCCCCCATCTCAAAGAATGTTACATTACTTGTGCACAAAACACAAGCCACACATTATGGTGATCATGGAACCATTCATAAAATTAGATGCACGCTTTATGGCCCGGCGGTTTGGATATAAGCTGGTTGTTGCTAATTGCTCTAATAAAATTTGGGTTTTTATTGC
>JACGDI010005722.1:75074-139365 GCA_014898725.1 Jacaranda copaia
GTGCCAGGTGGCTAAATCTCTTATTTTTCCAAATAAAGAATGCCAGTAGAAACGCGTCTCTACCAAAGTTGTTGGCAGGATTGTCAGAATTGGTAGCAGCGGTTGTACCGACCATCATGTGTCATTGACGCGGGAGCATGTAGCCTATTAGATTGATAAACATGGCAGGGTTCTGAGTCAACGCCGAAGTGGGTCTTGAGGTTGATACATGTCGACTAGACTGGAATAATCGAACTTCTAGAGTGGACTTGAGGTCGATACTGATAGACTGCGGACCCTGCCAAGTGAGGTCGATACTGATCGATTAAACAAATTTATCGTTAAGCCTTTTAGATTGTCTCATTTGATATTGGGCCTGTTGGGTTATCTCATATCAGTTGGATACTTAAGATTTTCTTATGAAATATGGGAGTGAAAACAAACTTTAAATTGGTTTGGAAAGTCTAAAGTAAGAAAATAATGAGTGGGAACTGCATTTAAAATGGGGAATAAACTTAAGGATTTAATGGCACATAGCTATTTGCCTATTTGTGAATTAGTAAATAAAGAAAATTATAAACAAAAGAGTAAATTTGGGCCAAGTTTTTTAGGTCAAAACTATTTCCATGTCCATAAAAACAATAAAAATAATAGAAAGAATGGATAACTCTTTTTAAACCAACTTATCTATGCAGATTGAACCTCATTTTTCTCTTTTTGGTGGGCAAAAAGAAAAGAGGAAAGGATTTTAAGGAAAAAGAAAAAAGATAAGCAAAAAGGAAAAGAGGGTTAAAGGCCATTACCAAAAATATATATACATATATAAAATAATAAAATAAAAGCATAAAAAGAAAAAGAAAAAAACAAAAACAAAAAGAATAAATAAACAATAAAAAATTAAAAGAAAATTATTAAAAAAAAAGGGTTGTTAAAGGCAGGTGGGTTTTCCTGTTTTCAAAATTGCCCTTGTCGTTCCCCGACTGTATCAGAAGGCTATTATAGGAATATCATAATAATATTTCTAATCACCTGGACCCCACCCCAGGTACAAAACCCCAACCTCCACCCTTGTTCCCCCTGAAGAAGAGAATAAAGGAAAATTTTAAGAGATTTTAATGGCGGATAGAGTGATTTCATTGGGGAACATCAAATCCTATTGGCACTCTTAGGTTCATGACCTTGATAAATGGGAACTCAACATGGTATTCGCCAATTATTTCATTCGATTGCCTTTTTATGTTTCAAAATCGTCTGCCTATTTGCGACTATGCCCTTCCTTTTGCATAAAACTAACGAGCTTAGTTTTGATTTGACATCAACAGTTCCTTCTGATTCACTACATATTTATCCATTGTAGCGAAATTTGGGCTATCCCCGTGAATTCATAGGGTCCTAGCTAATGTGATTTCTGGAAAATTGAAATGTTCAAAGAGGAATAGAGGTTGATCTCGTTTTTAGATTTTTGAATCTTGAAGGTCGCAATTGATTTGTTATTTTATTTCATTTGCTTGGATCATGTGTTTTGTTTGTTTACTTGTAAAACATCCGTTGTTATGGCATTTTAGAGAGTGGAGTTCTTTGTGCAGGAAAATGACTCCATTTACCTGAATGAATAGAGTGTCCCGTTCTGGGTTATAGTATTTTGCACACAAGTTTTAAAGTTGGAAAATAATAGGAGGTTTAGTGATTGGATATGAGGATGTTGGAGGTAGCGCAAATGACATTTGGATGCTGGCAATAGACAAAGCGTTTTCTTTTTATGCCATTTGGCGACAGTTTTTTCATTCCTCATTTAGATGATTTAGTTCTGGTCAGAAAGATCAATGGTACCAAAATTTTTTACCTTGAATTGGGATGAGTGATGTGAATCTTTATGCTATTTCTCTCTCTATTGTAGTATGATTTTGCATTTTTTTTTTCAGCTTAAGGAAATAGTGCAAGTCTTCCTCTTTTATCACAACAAAATTTTCTGTCTAAACTTAAAAAACGGTTTCCATCTATAACTGATGAGAGTTTTAATGTTCTTAATGTCAAAGAAATAGTTCTCATTTCCATGGTATATTTCGTTTAATCAAGGATCCTTTTTTTTTTTTTTTTCTGAACTATCATTGAATATAGCTCATTGTTGCTTGCTCATTTACTTTGGTGCTTCACTTAACCTTTTCTTTCTGCAATATCTCCTTCTCATTCTTTTCCTTTTACTGCAGAAATTGCTCCGTGCTCTGGGGCTCTTTGCTGGCTTCATTGTCTTAATGCGCCAGTATGGTGATTTGATGGCGATATGAAGCATCCTACCCTTGGTTTAGCTTCTATCTAGTTGATTTACATACAATCTGTTGCTTTTTTGCCCTTTTCTCTTTCTTTCTGTTTTCTCGCTCTCCAGATGACTCTTATTTAGACAGGCAATTCAGGGAACAAGTCTTCAATGCATGAAATTTGCATTGTGATGATGACTTTTGGAATTTTTTTCTGATGAGGGACAGTTTTTTGTTTTTTTTTTTGGCTGATATGACTATTTTACCGTTGACCTATACATATATGTTTTGAAAACCATATTTTGTGGTGCTAAATGAATTCCTTTTGCCTTGTTTTCTCTTGCTTTGTGCCATGTTTTCCATCATTGTTACGAGGCTGAAGTTGACATGAGATATTTCCAAATTGTTTCTGAAGGTGATGTATTTTCTTGAATTTTTTTGTCTCTTTGATGTTGATGAATTGATCCTACACAGCACCATGTTCTCAACTTTTTAACACAAATAGTGTTTGTCTCTCGAATTTTCCTCACAAGAGCCTACCATGGCCATTGTTGAAGGAGGACATTAACCTCCAAACCATGTTTTTCTATGCCTCTATTTAATAAAATGCATCCAATATGGCATTCTGATGATAACCCTTATAAGTTCGAACTTTGACGATCTTCGACATTATGTTGACTATTTTCTTATTTTTATTAGTGTCCCCCCTTCCCCAGAACTTGGGGGAAAATAATGAAAAGTATATTAATCGTGAAAAATGTGAAGTAGTTTTGTCCTTGCCCCTCTTTTTCATATCCTTTTTCATGAAATATTTTCAAAATGAATTCAGCAAATAGTTCTTCGTGCGTGTTTAATACTTAAACTGTTTTATGATAATATTTGCATTACTAGTTTGAAATATTTTTATTATATTCTTTCAAGGGATTCTGTACATTGCAAATGGTTAATAACCTTTAGGGTCACTATGTTTCGAATTTCTACCATGAGACCAAATGGCAGCCAAAATCTCGTATCTCGTTGTGAATAACCAAGGACAAACTTAGAAGGAATAATGTTATTACATAGGGCCCAAGACAACATCAAAGATTGGGAAATTTGTACAGCATAACACAGCGAATTGAAGTTGAGAGTGCAAGACTAGCTTTGAGATAGGTTTCTAGAATATCAATATATAAAAGGACACTACTATTTGTTAACTGATGCAATAGGATTGAAAGTTTTAATCCTTTAACAACAAAATAAGTTGAAGATTGGTAGTTAACAACCACAAAATGGCATATAACAATAGAGTTTTAGTCTGGAGCCAAACAAAAATTCACCATTTTCCTTGTCCCTTTGTGGTTGTGTTAGCATTAATTAAGAAGGGCGCCTCAGGAGTGCACGTTCCTAGATGGACAGAATTTCTACAAATATCAATGTTGAGAGAGGGAAGCCCAAAAAATATGCACAGCCATCAGAACAGTTTGGTATTTTTGTGAATTAGGATAAAGTTTAAAAATGCAAACATCTCCATGCTTGAGCATGTTCGATTAGTAGAAACCTTTGTTCATCAAACAACGTACTCGGTTGGGACCCCTTTTGACAAACAAAAGCCCTACTTTCCATTTTCTTCCGCAAGAGTTCCTCAATATTATTATACTTCTCTTCTTACTCAGATCATTTGATTGTAAAAACTCCACTGGGATATTCTGGAATTTACCAAGAAAAAGAAAAATTATATTACTGTAGTCGAAAAATATACAAATGGCAAGAAGCAAAGGGCAGTACTAATAATCCTTAAAAAAAACATTGATAGTTTATTAAAGAAAACTACTTTCATATGATGTGACATAATATACTCGTGTTCAAATTGACTAGGTTATGGCTTGTGATTGTGAGACAAAAGGCTGGGCTCGCCAGGATCGCCCATGTCTTGTAAGCATTATGAGGTTTCACTGTGATTATTAAATACGGGTTGCGATAGCTGTAAGATTCCAAACACTTTTCTACAAAATTGAAGTAGAGAGTCAATCTAGTTAAATGTATGAATTATATAACAATTATAGGCTCGGTTCAAAACAGAGATATTAAGCTAAGAGACTCCAGGTTCCCAAATAATTGTTTTTCCGCAACAAATTAATTACCCAAATGATCATTGTGAAGCCGTATGGGGATTTCTCCCTCCTTTTGAATAGCCTAACTTCTCCAGAAATTGTTAGGCAATGCCACCAACCACAACAGATTAAACTTCACTATGAAGAATAAATGACAACTAGTGCTAAATTTTTTAAAACAAGCAACAAAAGGAACATCAAGATCTCCTTCCACACGAGTTGCAAAGTCATGGAGGAAAACTCACTCTCACCATCCATTGGATGGTCATTGAGATGAACCCCCTTCAGCAAACCTCTTTTCACTTTCAGTTGCGTTGAATACAATAATAGCATTGAAATGCATGTCACCGACCTGTGTCAGCACAATAGTATCTCCAACACTTTTATCATTTTGATGAGCAACATCTTAATTTCCTGCCCTCGATCTGTGAAACAGAATTGACCTTTGTGGTTTCTACGAATATTTACTCTCATTAATTGTTCCTCGGCAACTCATTAGAATTGCATGTTCCAATTTCCCTTTTTCTGGCTTCCTACAAAAGGATGGAGGCAACTCCTGCACACAGGCCAAGTCATAGATTTGATATGCTTAACAGAATGAATGATAAAATAGACAGAGGGTTCTAATGAAGATGTGGTATACTGCACAGAAAAAAAGAACAACGTTATCAGATTAATATTGCAGACGAAAACGTGTTCAAAAACAGAAGACTAACCAGTTTTTCATGAAAATCAGAATATAACAACTTGAAAAACATCCAAATTTTTCGTCGGCCATTTCACCTCTCAACACTACTGACTCAACCCCTTCCACAGTTCCACTACTCTTTTTCTTTCATTTTTTTATTTTGATGTTTTGGGTCCGCAGTTGACAAATGACAGACCTTTTGCCTTCCCCAAAAACCGTAACATCAAGCAAACTCTACATATTTCTTCTGCAATATCATTAATTGTTCCATACTTTGTCGTGAAAAGTAATTGTATGCTTTTCTTTTCTTTTCTTTTTTTTCATCTTAAATCCATATATATATATATATATATATATCATAGATGTAAATTACTTAATATATGGCTTAATGTGTTGTACTATTGGTTATTGAGAAAAAAATTATATGGTAAAATGTTCAAATTTTAGTATTTATTATGTTATTTATTACAATCAAGATACACTACCAAAAAATTAGGTAAATGATATGATCAGGAAAAAAAAAATCACGAAATTAATTTTATAGTTGTTGCTACATATTATTGTAACAAATGAATTTTTTTTAAATAATAAGCAATAAAAATTATAATTATCAATTTATAGTCTTGTTAGCATAATAGATTAGTTATGCATATATATAATACAAAGAATAATCATTAATTATAAATTGATTGTAATGAATGTTAGCTATAAGTATATTTATTTTTAATTTAATTAGATCAATTTTATAGTTAAAATTATGAATTTTTTACATTAATTATAACTTATGCCCTAATTTGCTTTATAATATTTCAAATAGTCAAATTAACTACTACAACATTAGCTAGATACTCAAATTACAATACAACGGTTTCCCTCTTTTCCCATGTGGAACAAGCTCCCACATATATTTTCAATATACAAGCTAAAAATATCTTTGTAAAATATATAATAAAAAATTAATTTCCTAACGCATATGCCATTTTAATAATCATTTTGTATTTTATAGGAAAAAACTTCATATACATAACATTACTATCTAAATTTTATTTTTTGACTTTTTTTATATGCAGAATATTAATTGTACTTTTATAATTAATTTCATGTAATATCTTCTTTTTAATTCATGGCATAGCTAACCCATTCTATCTTTTTTTAGGCGTACATTGTTGACTTAAGTAAGATTTTATTAATTTCGCTACAAGAAAAACACTGCTTCACTAATGAAAAATTTGTGACAAAGAGGGTTTCATCATAGTTCAAAAACAATTGTAATAGATTACTAACGAATTTAATAAAATAAGTAAAAATATAGATTAGTTATGATACTTGTGAAGATATGAAGATATTATGTTAATATGAAGAGTTCATCACAAATTTTATAACCTAAATATGATTTTTTGATCTGTAACAGAAATTCCATCACAAAATTAGTTCTATGATGCATTTTATTATCATTACAAAACTAATCAGTGATAAAACATATACTAATGAATTTGTGAAATAAGTCCATCATAAATTTAATGAATTATCTTCTATGATGGATTTATTTCTAATTTTTTTAGTATATGTTTTGTCATTGATTAGTTTGTGACGAAAAATAAAGTGCATCATAGAATAATTTTATAATGAAGTTTCCATCACAGATTGAAGAATTGTATTTAGAGTTATAAAATTTGTGATGAACCTTTCATATCAACATTTATACTCTTCATATCCGTCATAAGTATTGCAACTAATATATATTTTTGCTCAATTTTTTAAATTCATTAGTAATTCATAAAAAATTCATCAAAATTACCTTCAGATAGTGACGAAACCCTCCTCGTCATAAATTTTCTGTTAGTGAATATGTGTTTTCTTGTAGTGGTTCAATTTTAAAACTTCTTTTTATAAATGAAAAAGAAATTTAAGAAATAAAATCTTGATTTATAGGGAAAGAGAATTAAAAATTAATGCTATTTAGTGATTAGCATTGGAACATTATTTAGTAATTAGCGATGAAAAAGAGGAGTTATTTACTGATTAGTGTTGAAAAATAGAAGGAATGAGATAGGATTTTGATAAGTAAAAGAATAAGATTTAAAGGATATGAGGGATTTAGAAGAACCAAAAGTAATAAAATTTAAACTTATATTTTTATTTAATTATATTCAATTAATTAATTATTGTAAGTTTAAATAATAAGGCTTCCAAATAAAGGCCTTATATTCTTTTTTAGACCTAAATTTTTTGAAAAATAACATATATATGAGACTTCTAAATTAAAAAAGACCTATAATATTGTAAAAATAAAAATGTAAAAAAATAAATTTTATATTTTTATTTTTAAGACCTAAAACAAAAAAAATAAAAAATACATTTAAGATTTGGGGCCTCAAATGACCGTCTTTCCTAGTTAAAGGTAGAATCAGCCTTCCGTATTGTAGGCTAAAAATCCACATCATCACGCAGGCTTTTAACTATATTGAAGATCAGACATGTTGACTGCAATTCACAGTTTCGCCATGAGTCCATGACCAAGTCAAATGATACTCATTTCCCATTTGAAATAACTTTGAGGGTTAGAATTTAGAAATATTTATTGTAAAGTTTTTTACACTTTCGATCTCCTATTTCATTATGTATTTCATCTCTTATATATTTTAATGTGAAGTATATATTTTCTTATAAAAATTATTGAACGAGAATCAATTATACTTACCACATATACTTCACATTAAAATATATAAGAGATGAAATATATAATGGAATAGAGGATCTAAATCGAGTTTCTTGACTATCAAGTAGAATTTTTAAAGAGCGTATGAGTTTTGAATGGCCATCTCAAGTGGACGCATCTCAAGAGGTGATATATAGGGTGCGTTTGATTTGGAATGTAAATAGTAATTGGGATATAAATAGAATGAGATTAAATAATATAATATTCTATTGAATATAGAAAACTAACCTTACAATTAGGTATCACTATAATCTACCTTAATTTCTTATGCATGTTTGATGTGCAGGATTATGCAGATAAAAACCAATATTGCTCCTAATTATTTCTCTCCCCCTCCCACATACCCCTTGTTAGGAATGTAAATAGATATTAAACGTATCAGATATACTGTTTCTATATTCGTATCCGTTTAACTTTTTAAATATTTGGATACGAATGCAAATTTGATGGATATTAAAAAATAATATCCGAATTCGTATTCATCGAATTTGGATATATCCGTATTCGATTATAATTATTCAGATTTATTCATATTTTATTAAACTTATCCATATTCAAATTATTTTTTATATCCATATTAGATGATAATTATTTAAATATCTATTTACAAATATCCAAATATATAAATCTATGAACTTGTAACAAATACATATTTTAATTAATTGAAGAAACTATATAATTTCATTAAAATAAAAGCAATCAAAAATAATTTCTAATTAATAATTGACTTTATAATCGATTGTTAGTACTTATTAATAATAATAATGGCATTTAAGTATATTAATTATAAAGTCAACCAACAATAATTGTGTTGATTAACTTTATTCTTTATTTTTTTCGTATTACAATAATTTTTTAAATTTATTTTTTTTCTTCCCAATTCTTCAATTATAATTTATATATATATAAATTATGAGATTTTTATTAAAAAAATATAAATAATATATTATTTAATAAATATGTATTCGGATCGGATATTAAACTAATCGGATATGCATTTACCATATCCGTTTCTATTTATAATTGGATATCTATTAATCGAATACGGATAATATACATTTTAAATGGATGTGGATAAATTTTGTATAAACGAATACGAATGTGAACAGTAAACGAATTTTCGAATATCCATTTAAAGTCCTACCCCTTGTTATCTTTTATCCCTCAAACTGTAGTCCATAGCAGTCCGAAGGGAAGATTCAAGAGGTGGTGAACTTGATTTTAGAATTTTAAGGAGATTCTAATTTAATTTTTAAAAGCTATAAATTCTTATATTTTTAACTGTAAATTTTCTTTTAAGTGCTTGCTTTTTCCAACTAAACCCATTAAAGAAAAATGCTCTCTTGAATATGTGGACATATTTTTGCACTGAGCAACCGAAGGGCAATAAAGATGGCGAAGGCTATTGGTTTTGACTTTTGAGGAATAACACAAGTTTTTCAACATAAGATGGGGTTGTTGTATTATTATAAGGAAATAAATGTAAATATGAATATTTATAGATTTAATAATCCATTTTAAAAGTTATTTTATGGATATAAATAAATTTTATAAATTTATGCTGATCAAAATTAATTTTAAATATAATTTATTTTGAACTGATTCAAGATGGATATGTTAAACTTCTTTAGAACTACCGTCGAACTAAATCTAACTAAAATCAGCTCAAATGATCCAAATATAATTTTTATCTAGATTTATTTGATGATTGCATTATTAATTGATTGATATATATATATCTTAATATAATTAATTATCGCTACTCTTATTTTAAAAGGTATAATTAAGTATGTTCATATGTACGCAGGTCACGGTTACTTTGGTTGTTTAGATGAGATCTAACTTTACATCCTACCTAAATATTTAAGCTTTTTGAATCATTATATAATAAAACACTTCAACAACCATGGTCATATGTCTACAATTTTCTCCAAGTGGCAATGGCATGAGATTTCCTCCTTCGGACTTTAACAAGCAAGTTGTCCACTTTATGTCAATTTTTATAATTTTCTTTTTTGAGATCTTCTTCACCAACTTAATCTATCCAATTCCAATTCCAATTCCTCATGCTTGAGGGATAAAATAAAAGCCAAAGTCGGATTATTCCATTGTCCATTAATTGGCAAAATATGAAGTTCATTTTGGACTATAAATTACTTCATAAAATCTTGGGACTAAATTCATATGATTTTTCTGTAAAATTTCTAATTACCACCATTCTTTCAGGGTACCAGTCATCCTTGTTGTAAAGCCATTAATCACTCATGTGAGTGTAGCATTTGGTCTTTGAAGTTCAATGACGCACTAAGACATCATCTCATGGATACGTTGTTGCCATTATGAAGTTGGAATATCATCAAACGTAAACATGGATCTTGATGTTATAGTACTGTAACTGTCATCAGGTTCTTGGATGTGTGGTTCCCTGTGTCTCTATTCTTCTTGTTGACTGATTTCAGGTTCGTTTTCAACGACTGGTTCTTCAAGAGTTTGAAGGGGTTGATTCATATAAAGATATGGCATATCCTCTTACAGAGCTTCTGAATCGCTGAGTTCGCTAACATTTTCTGGAGATATTGATAAAATGGCTAGCCAAGGTGCATCGGGTTTATCTTTCTCAAAATCAGTAGCTTTTTTGAGAAATTCTATTAATAGATTAACAGTGGAAGGACCTTGCAACATGAATTGATGAGGACCCGACTTTGAAGTGACAGGACTAGTTTCCTTTTCTTTTGGTGGTTTTGCAACAAGTGGTGATCTGTGTTTTTGCTTGTATTCTTCTAATGGTTTTGCAACAACAACTGGTGATCTATGTTTTTGCTTGTATTCTTCTAGTGTGAAGAATTGAGAAGAGTCCCCAAACATTTTTTTAAAATTTTTGAAGCCATGAAGAGGTTGCGACACCACTGGAAAGTTAGAAGAAGGTTTTGGTCTGCTCCATATGGAATCTCTTTGATACTGTTTCTCAAGAGATCTAAGTTAGGTCTTGAGGGATTTGATCTCGTGTTCCTTGTGGGCAAAAGGTTGAGACTGTTGAAGGAGACTCAAAATATCATTATGGATTGATTCAATTTTTTGCTTTAAAGTCTGAATCAATCCTGTCAATTGATTATCCATCTTGGCCTCAATTCGTTCTTGGCTCCTGACAATTTTTTGCAACATTTAATTTTGAGCAACAACATTCTCTAATTGCTAGTTGAGAGTTGCTTCTGCAGCAGTAACCTCAACTAAAGATCCATCAGCATTTCTAGAAGTTGGATTTTTGATCTTCCATGAATGCTTGAATTCCGATGTATGAACTTCTTTTGGAGGAAACATTTATGGAGTAGTAGAAGAGGATGATGAAGGAGTAAACATCATGATTTGCTTTGGTGTCATGGTTGGCGGATTGTCAAAATTTGTATCATCTTGGCGGCAGCTATCATCATCATCATCCCAACCGGAGTAAGTAGTTGGCCATTGTGTAGGAGGCGATGGAGTATATTTGATCAAATAGTCAAATTAGCCAGATGGTTGTCCCAGAGTATCAACATGAGGATCATCTCGAGAGAATGTTGAGCGTTATCTTGGGGCAACATTTTGAACTAGAGTATAAATCGGAGATCCATTACCATCGAATTCACTAATTGGAATAGTAGATTGGATAGTATACAGGGGATTGAAACAACTAGGAACACCAATTTTCTCCTTTTATTTTTTGAATGTAATTTCCACCGTTACCATCTTGGTTTTTATGGAAAGATGGCTCTGTAGACTGAATTGGCTTGGCCTCCTTTAGACTAATGATTTCTTTCATAGGCAGTAATCCACGTCTCTGAAATTAGTTTCTACAACTCCTCCTTTGGAATTTGTTTGGGCATATAGGTACAGTTGGGAATATGATTGGTATCAACAGAAATGAGCAAAGCATCATCTATTTCTTGTGGGAAGGCAAAATCAAAGGAATGATTTTGAATTTGGCACACCATCTGATAATAGAGAGTTGCTGAGTATGTTGTAGTCGTTGGAACTGCACCACAAATCTAAATCTGGAGCTTGAGTGCTGATCTCAAATAAGGATCTGCTATTGGAATGTTAAAATTTGGAAACATAGTGATTAGAATTGTTCCCAAATTCAACGTAGTCTGATTAGTGCCAATACAAGCATGCTGATAATCAGAGAAACGAGTATCCAACAGAGCAATCCTTGAGGTGGTAGGAAGACCTTTTCATTCATGTAAGGTTAATGCAAACCTAATGGCTCCAAAGTGAATATGAGTATAACCTTCAGAAAGCCATAAATCTGGAAGATATAAGGGTAATTCAATGGATACCATTTGCTCTTTTTCTGTGGCTGGAAGAAAATGCTGATCAAAAGCTAATGCTCGGACATTTTCTTTGACCCGCATCTTAGAAGGATTGATCAAACCTTTTACAGTTATGGTAAAGGAAGATTTTGGTTTGGAGAAAGCATTGTATAGATTGATAAGAGAAGGTTGGTAAGGGGAACTTTTTTATTTTCAGGTAGATAGGTAATTTCATAGAGAAAATCAATCTTAGAATGAAGCTGGATACTCTGATTCGTTGTTTATTCATTTATAATAAAGGTATCACTTTTCTGTTCATACACTTATAAGTAATCATTCCAAATTTAAAAAATCTAATAATTTTTTCGGTCCCCCCAAAAGAATGAGAACCATATTAATTATAATAATTTTTTATTCAAATATAACCCATTAAATAATTAAATAATAGTATCTTTTTATATTCTCTCAAGATTTGGGAGCCGTACTAATTAATTTTTTTATTTTAACACAATTTAATTAATAAAACATAAAAAATAATGAGATTCCCAATAAATTAAATAACAATATTTAACAATACTACATTAAATCATTTAATATTATCATATTAAAATATTACTTTCAATTCCCACTTTTTTAAAATGTCTACTGTACTTTCTCACGAAAATTATTGTTCAGAATAAATATAAGTTGGAAACGTTGATAACAAAAATTAGATTGAATAAAGATCCAAAATCAATTTATTGCTATAAAATCTGCCCGGAACAAAGAAAATTTGGATTTAACCCGAACCGTATTTGTTTGATGCTCCAAGCAATTAGACCCAGTTTATTCATACATTCGTTTATATTAATTTTATTCATCCAATGGTAGGATGACACGTTCAAAATTCGGCACCATTTCTATGCCTTATCATCAAATCGAAGTCGAACCCACCTTCAACTGATCAATTTCAAATTAGTTTCTAAAACGACAGCTACGAAATCCCCATTTCCTTAACTCGACGGTCGATCTGCGCCCGTCATTTTGCTGCGAGAAACCAAGCTCAGCATTCTTTACCGCTGGTCTATCAAATTTGAAGAATACTCAGATCTTCCTATATAAATCCACGGCAAAGAATCTGAAGAACAGCGATTATTAATGTTTTTTTAAATTTTAAAAAACGAAGTTTACACATTAGTGATCTGATGTTCCTAGGTATTTGAAATAAGGTATAAAAGGGCACCCAAGAAAGAGCAAAAAGGAAAGAGGAAAGAGGACTACAGATCAGCACCAATGGTTTCACCCCGTGAGTAGCACCAAAATTAAAACTTCTTCAAATGTTTTGATTCATCGTTCTTGTGATCTCACAAAGAGATATGTTCACATATCACCGAATGCATCCATATGAACGTGCTTCTCTATGCATGTTCTTTTTCTTTAGGCATATACAGGAATGCAGTTTGTTTTTCTTGTGCGTGTATGTGCGCTTTGATTTGTGTTTCTGTGCGTTTTTTGGAAGGTTTGGAATCTGGGCTTTGTTGATTTGTATGGATTATGGTTATTTGATGTTCTCTTTTTAATCAGCAATGTCACTGCGGTTTTTCTTTGTATTTTTGTGGAAACTTTGCTGGATAATATTCTTACGTGCATAGCTGTTATTTTGTTCCATGGCTATCAAATTTGGATGTATAACTCTTTAGAAATTAAGTTCCTGTAATAAAATTAATATAATTAGATGAGGAGAAAGGGGTAGTCATAGCATGACCGCATGAGAAGCTTTTGGCCATTTCCTAGTCTCCTAGTTGTAAATTGTATTTGTCTCCTTGGTAGGGCAAACTCATAAAAAGAAGTTCTTTGCTTGTTTTTACCTAGATATGGTCTTGCACTATGGTATTTGATAGCTCTTATTATCTTTTAATGAGATAATGTCCAAATAGGTTTGGTCATCCAGCATGGCATAGTGAAAGAACTTTTTTGTCAACTTTAGCTTTCATTGTTATGGGTAGTTCTACGATCTGTTCAATCTTTACTGAGCTCCAGAGAAATAAAAGACCGCGGGGCAGAGGCAGTGTTTGTACAAACTGCAGCAGGGACATTAGATGAAAGATGTAGTGATAGTTGCCAGAGGACATTGCTAGTTTGAACTTTGTACTTCATACAGATGTGTTAGTAATTGTTCATGAAATAAGGAGATTAGTTATAATAGTTGTCAAATGTTAAATTCATAAGTGAACCACGGATAAGTGATAACCCCCATATTTTCTTGTCTCCTTATGGTAATTCTTGCCTAGTGATGTGTTCACATAATTTAAAGATATTATTTATAAGTTTCGAATCTTAGGCTATGCATGGAGATTTCATGCATTATGGTTACATGCCACAATTTAGTACCGAGAAGGAATAAGGAAAATATTAGCACTTGATGCGTGCTTCAAATGCTCGATTGTGCTATATGTTTGGCAATGCATTGCAGGCCTTGTTCCTTTTGTTTTCATGCTACTTCTTGTTGGGTGCTCTGCAAGACCTCTGTTCCCACTCCCTAGCAGGAGAAATGATAGAAACAGACAACCACTCCAAACATTTCGCCCATATAACATTGCACATCGTGGTTCAAATGGAGAAATTCCTGAAGAAACCTCTGCTGCATACATGGTATGCCACTCAATACTATACACAAATTTTTGGGCTCTTTGCACTATCTAACCATATCTTCCAAAATTTCCTTCTCATTATAAGAATCACTGAAATTAGTCCATCACTTTACAAATAAATTACTTCATGCAGCATCCTTTGATTCCCTGGTTCAAATGTTAATTCGTTTTGAATTAGTAAATGTAGAAAGGTAAAGGTCAGAAGATTTTGTAGAAAGTAACATTTTTCATCAACGACAGGAGCATTGTTAATGCTAAAAAATTTTTATCCCAAGATTGGCTCTAAAGTAGCTAGTTTGTCTGTGCACCACCTTCATGATTAACCTATCTGTGACATATGAACTTACAGAGAGCTATTGAAGAAGGTGCTGATTTCATAGAGACAGATATTTTAGCCTCCAAAGATGGTGTTCTTATATGCTTCCATGATGTTACCCTTGATAATACTACCAATATAGCCAATCACAAGGAATTTTTCAACCGAAAGAAGACCTATGAGGTTCAAGGGGCCAATATTACAGGCTATTTCACAGGTAAAAATTACGGAGACTAGTCGAAGTAATTTTGTGTTGGTATCTTATTATCTCTTTACATTTATTACTTAGAACTTGTCTTCAAAAAAGTTATTTACACGTTCCCCTTTTGCCACCGCTATTAGCTTTCTTGTCATGATGTTTTACTGAATGGATGATTTGGAAATGCTTGAATCGTACATCACATTCCTGGCTGGCAATAGTGCAACAGCACTTTTTATTTCTTACTGCAGTTGGCAATAAATTCTGTTGTAGCAATATCGATGGCCACTTCTCCTCTAAACTGTTTATATATAGCTTGAATTTTAGTTTTTGAAACCACTGACATCAATTGTTATGACATGCAGTTGATTTCACTCTAGAAGAGTTGAAGTCCTTGAGAGTGAAGCAAAGATACTGTTTCCGGGATCAGCAGTACAATGGTTAGTAGTCGAGTTTATTGCTTCTCTTATGCATATACTTACTAACTAGCCAAAAGTTTAATCATGAGTTTCATTTTTAATCTTCCTATTACTTCCTCCGTATGTGTGTTGGGACATACTTTATGTTCTTTCTTTGATTTCTGCCATCGTCGCAAATATCAAATAACAAGCTAAACTTTTGTGGTGAACTGATTTATCACATGAAGACCACCTCGCATGCAATGTTTCTAACCATACATATTCACAACTTTGATGCATATTGTCTAAGAAACAAAAGAGAGACGCAAAGCCTACTAACTGTTCAGGAAAACCTGTATTAAGTATTTCTTTACATTGCAATTTCTGATGTCACAATGAAATATCCATCTCCCAATACTTCGTAAAAGGGGTTTAAGATACAAATATATCAGGGAGGAAGCTCATACCTCCAAAGCTAAACATGACTTAGGCAAGTTGGCTGGCAAAGTAATCAGACTTTTGAATATAGAAAGAAATTGTGGAAAATGGTTGTCTGAAAATTTTATATCCAGAAACACCTGAGTTCCCTAGAGGAACCAATCCTTAAGCAATTTGAGTATATTAGTTTTTGTGACATAAGATATCCACCAATTATTCCCACATTTAATGGTTTATTGAGATTAATATGCCAATAGGATTGCTTAAAAACTTCTGTAGCTGGAAAAGTTGACTTGTTATGTTGAGAAGCAGGTTGATCAACCTTGATGTGAGGTGTGGGTGCAAATTTTATAGATTATTTATTTAGGCCTTTTTTTTTTTTTAATTATTACCTCTGTTTGAATCAGCTGCAGTTAACTGAGACCTATATGATGCCTTGTTCTTTGACTACATAGAATTAGTAAAATTTTAAATGTCAATGCTCCCTCCTCTTACTTTGGAAATTGCATTTGCCACAATATGTTGTGATTGGTGATGGAAGTAAGTGTGGGAAGTGCTGGGAGTGCATGAAGTGTGGTTGGACCTTACATACCTTTTACCCAAAGTTTGTGATTGTGTATTTGATCTGTATGGTCATGCTTATCCTTCTTGATTCTATTTTTAATTTACACAATCACATTATTTCTTATTCTTCGGGGAACATCCAACAGTATCTCGCTTACAAATTAACCTTCAACATTAGAAATTGACCTTTGGTTCCAGCCTCAACTAACTATACTCCTCTTTGCAATCCAAATCCAGTACTTCATGTTCTGAGCATTGCAATGAACAAAGAGGAATCCTAGATCAAGAGCTTTGGTTTTGCTAACACTTTCACGAGAACTTATGCATGCACATGCCTTATCTGCAAATTCTGCCATGTGTTGCGAGCTCATAAAATGCCTAAATATCTGTCTTTTGCTACCACACAACTTATCTATCAGCAGGACACCCACTAAACATTGACTTTCTTGCTTCTTTTCCCACTGGAGTGAACACATGTCCTCTGTAAAGGTTTTATGCTTTGAGAGTCCACTAAAATTCTGTTATCATGATCAGTATGACTGAAGAGCATTGAACTAGTATTTTTGCGTTAGAAGTTGCCCCAGAAGCATGGAAAACCTAGCCTGACAGGGGAAAACCTAGTTCGAACTCACCTTAGTCCAAAAGTTAAAATATTGAGCCTTGAACCTACAGAAGTTTGTACGTCTTTTCACTTGTTCTTCTGAGGGCGGGACATAATATCATTGTTTCTTGTTGATGAGGTGACATTTAACATTCAATTTGCAGGTAAAGTCTAAATTTTTGTTCAAACCAGCAATAATTATAGTAAAGTCCATTCTACAATGTCTTTTACTTCTGGCCTTTGGGCAATGTAAAAATTGTTTATCTTTCTGGACATGAGTGTTGTTTTTCCAAGAATTATACAACTTGAGGGAGTATGGTCCTATTCACTAATTGGAAGTCTAGGTATAAAACATGCTGCAGAATGTACTTCTATCTAACATTGGAATTGCGGGAAGAATATTTCTGAAGATGAAGATTCTCGACCCATCTTTGGATGAAGAAAACTTTAAATGAAGTTGAACCAAAATTCCAAAAGGCCTATGTGGAAAGTTTGAAGAAGCCAGGAGTACAGTCTGCGAGTAATTGTATCACAAAAAGAATGTATCTCTGCTTAATGATTAATAATGAGAATAAGAGATATTTTTTCTGGGTTTATTGATATACTTTATCTTGCATTTCAGTTGGTTTCGCTGGGGTGCTATTATATCTCCTTATATTTCTCTTGGTTCCTCCCAGATACCAAAAGATTTCTCTTTAAATTATTGTTCCTGCATCCTTCTCTTATGTTCAGTTTACTCTCCCACTGCTGGCAATATGCTTTGTCCAGCACATATGAGCTTTAGATTTAATTTCTTTTAGCCCAGAATGTATACCATGTTGACTGGATTTCAAATGCATGTACTTGTGGGTGTTCAAAGTAGTTGAGAATGTTGATTTTAGTATCTCAAGTGTCATGCATTCTTAGACAATTATTTGCCTCCGCCCTTAAATGTTTTGATTAGCTATATATGGCCGTTGCCTATTTCATTACTATTAGTCATTGTCATAGTTAGCCTATCACGTTTTGCATCTACATAGATGTGACTAAGCTTGGTTGATATTAGCTTCTCAAATGTGTTGGAACCTTCTGCTTGTGAAATCAATGTCGTTATCTTTACCTCTTTCCGATAAAGTGACAGTGGTGATTTACATAGATGAAATATTATTTACTTGTCATGCACTTGAGATACAGTGGAAAGTTGACAGAAAAACAAACCATGTTCTTTTCGATAAATTTTCATTTTTCTATTTAATATGCAGGAAAGTTTTCTATTATCACATTTGAAGAGTTCATTTCAATTGCTCTGGATGCTCACAGAGTCGTCGGAATATATCCAGAGATAAAGAATCCTGTATTTATCAATCAACATGTGAGTTCCTTATTCTCTTCTTGCTGCAATCCTGATGTAAAGATTTTACGTTGAAAAGGATTTCATCAAAAAGAATACCTCAGTGAGATTGATTAATCATAGAAAATATATTCAACCTTCCACATGTATTTACATGCCTTCTTTCGACAGGTAAAATGGCCGGGTGGCAAGAAATTTGAGGATAAATTTGTTGAGACACTCAAGAAGTATGGATACAAAGGTTCTTATTTGTCAAAGCAATGGCTGAAACAACCTGCTTTTATTCAGTCATTTGCCCCAACATCTCTTATCTACATATCAAACCTGACTGACCTGCCCAATATTTTTCTAATTGATGATACGACGATGCCAACTCAAGATACAAATCAGGTTTTGGTTTTCCCTTTATCTTTTTACTTTTGGGGAATTCGCTTTTACTTCCCCTATGCTTTTGGTCTTTGGCATCCGGCACCTTCTAGGTTTTGGTTATTGGCATCCTTCTCTCTAAAGTATTGGATTTTTGTCGAAGACTTCATCTTGATAGTATTTAGTCAAAATTTTGATAGTAGTAAGAACAAATTAGAACACCCCGATTAGATAAAACTTTTTGAGTGGTAGGTGTAATGCTCCTATATTGGTAAGAAGGGTGGTTTCATAGACTAGCTTATATGGCGTGGTCCTTTTTCCTTACTAATTGATTTTCTTGAGGTTGATTGAGTTGCGACAAAATAGAATAAATCACGGTTCTACTGATGCCTAAGGCTGGGACTTGTGTGTGAGTGCCAGAGGTAGGGCCCAGCTGAAGGAAGGGCCTACACAAGGGCTTCCATCTTAGTAACTGATTTTTAGGAGTTGCATGAGCACATGATATTAAGAGTGAATTTGATCTCTATATGTCTTTACCAAAAGAACCATCTCTGCTTCAATAATTAGTGTAAAATGAACGCAAAAAAATCAGGTTTGTTTCCTCTGGCTTAGCTACATCCTATGATAGCTACCATATACTTTAAAAATCTAACTTATGGGAATTGTCTCCTAGCAACTTCATCCCCCATCCAGTTTCCAGCTGAAGCATTTTCTTCCAGTTCTCTATGTGCACTAAAAAGTTTTCCATTCTTCTATGATTTCATCCATCAGTACCATGTTTTTCCCCTCTCCCTCTGGCCCCCTCTCATATTGATGCTAAATTGCTAATAACATGTAGTACTTTTATCCATAAAAACTTATTTTTATCAAATCTTTTTAGTTGTAGCGTATAACTTTGAAATTTTGAATGAGGTTATTTTCAAAGTGCATTGCAAGAAACAAAAGTTGACCAAGTTCAAATTCAGAGACCCCTCATCACTTTTGCAAAAATTTAAATTTATTTAATACCAAAACATTTAAATAGAGATGTGGTTTTTTATGAGAATTTTCAAAAACAAAGTGAAAAACCAAAATTTAAGATCATCTTTGTTAACATATATAATCAAAAAG
Source organism: Jacaranda copaia (assembly GCA_014898725.1). Taxonomy (NCBI): domain Eukaryota; kingdom Viridiplantae; phylum Streptophyta; class Magnoliopsida; order Lamiales; family Bignoniaceae; genus Jacaranda; species Jacaranda copaia. The sequence continues at coordinate 95,047 of JACGDI010005722.1, forward strand.
AAATTATTCATTTTGAAAAGCTTAGATGAGTTATTCATCAAAATGGAAAATTTCAAATAATTTTCAATTAAAACTATATCAAATTTAAATTCTAAGTCCTTCTCATTCATGTAAAGAATATAATTAATGTTGAATATGAGAAAGCAGTATGTAACTTGAAAAGAACAAAGAAAATGCTTTGTTTTAAAATGCTAAATTTTCAAGCAGACATGGGAGCTTTTTCAGCTACCTGTAATACAGTTCTATGTTGGAGATGTGAAGAGCTGTCATATGGTAAATTAATTTTCCATCTGACTGGTTAGTTTTCTGCATAAAATACAAGGGTGTTAATTAGTATTCAAGTAAAATTACTTGGTTATTTTACTATTTTACATGCATAGAATTCGCTTTACTTTTCAGTACTATAGGAAATTCTGTCCACTTCATGAAATCCTCTGCCCTGTCATCTTCGTGGTGTACTCTGATTATTTATATATATTCTCATTCTGATCATTTTTTATTGCATCAGTCATTTTGGGAGATCACTTCAGATGGTTATCTCGACTATATCAAGGAATATGTTGTGGGAATTGGACCCTGGAAGGATACCCTCGTTACTGCATCAAATAATTATCTGCAAGCGCCCACTGATCTTGTAGCCAGAGCCCATGCCCGTAACCTTCAGGTACCAAATCTTTTACTTTTCTTCTGGGGAAGTATCAGCAATAAGTTATGATCCTTTATAGTGAGCAGACTTATGCTTTATTTTATTATGTAATTTGCTTCACATATGAAATTATAGCATGGCAATCTCCCTACCTTGCATGCGTATCCTATTGTTTGAATTATTCATGAAAATCTTCTTGATGTTAATGTCTTCTCTAAATCAATTATAGCATGATCAAGAAGCATCATTTGCAGCATTTGCTATTAACCTTACAGCATTTAGAGGAAACTTCAAAATAATGTGCATCCAAATGATATTTTGTGCTACAGTTACATTCTGCTTTTTCGCTGTGTATAATGGACCGAGACTACTTTTAGGCATCTCAAAAAATCATAGGTCCACCATTTATGTCTCTTTGTGCTATTTTGTTCTTTCTCACTGCTTACCAAGATGTTCTGTTTAGTTTGCAGTTATTCCATTTTTTACTAGCATAATGTATTATCTCAAATGCTTTACTTATATATGCAGGTGCATCCTTACACCTTCCGGAATGAGAATCAGTTTTTGCACTTCAATTTCAGTCAAGACCCATATAATGAATATGATTATTGGATAAACACGATAGGTGTTGATGGACTCTTCACAGACTTCACGGGAAGCTTCCATCAATATCAGGAATGGACTTCCCCTTTCTCATCCGGCAAGGAAGATGCATATGAACTCCTAGATAAGATTTTCGCAATGATCTCAAAGTTCAAGCACATCTAGGTTTGTTCTTTGGTTATTCGACTTGGCTTGCAGAAATTTTCCCTTTTTGCAGATTCTCTGTTCTAGTCCCAAAGATGTGTCTTCATGGAGACACAGCTTTCTAACTCTTCCTCAAAATAAGAAGCAATGGAATTTTGTTTTGGGCTGGGGATAATCTGGGATGGAATAAGTATAGATTGGTTGTGAAGAATAGGAAAATAATTTTTAATGTTTTAAAATAAAGGAATTCCACGTGGATCTAGGTGTATATAAAAGTTTGATGCATTAGCATTGGCTTCTCTTTTTAGTATCCCTTACCTATTTTATAATAAATATCTTGTACCACATTCAATTCTTCTCATAATGTTTGCAGTCAATCATCATTAAGAATGCAAGATGAAGGCTCATAAGCCGGCTCAATATGGCTTGAGTTGAGCTTTTCAAATTTGAGTTTTATAATGAATCACACTCAAGTTCTAATTTAATTATTCAATAGTTCAGAAGCCAACTTGCAAACTTCTTTTTGTATTTAAATATTTTTTACATATTAATTAAATAATTATCATATATTAATATTTCTTTTACTTTTAAATACTTCGTATTAATTATCGTATACTAATATTTAATATTTTATTCAATATTAAATTTATTTGGTGAGATAAGCACAAACTTGGCTATTACTAAACTTACGAGCTCAAAATCAAGCCCGAGTTTTTTTAAAATTCAAGCTCAAGCTTGAGCCATCAAGAGATGATGGAGAAACATAATCAAATGCTTTACTTATATAATTGCTTGCTGTTCCGCTGTTGGAGAAACAGCTTAAAGATGTTTTCCAACTGGTATGTTTAGCTGCTACAAGGTAGTTCTGCCAAGAAATACCCATTCAATTTAAGTCAACAATATCCGTGTGATGTTTTAAGTGCATCCGGTTGCATTTCTTTGAGGTTAAGTGAGGAAAAATAGCACTGCACAATGATCATCTAAGAAAGATATTTCTACAGAATGCTCAGGCCCTATTGAACTGATCAAAAACAATATGAGCATATATAGTACAAGCATTGCTAAAACAATAGATCCCCTATTCAAAAGATCATCAAACAAAAATCTGGTCTAGAGGCAGGCAGCCCATCAAATTAACAGCAGATGCAGCATACAACTAGTTAGATATTTTCATCTTGGACATTTCTTCAAGCAAATACTTGGATTCAGTTGCATAATCAATGGGAGCAACAGCTCTAGTGGTTATCCTCTGCTTCTTCTCATTATTATACTCGTGTGGAGTAACACTAACTCGGAAAAGGTGAGGAACCCATGTGGCTTCCTTCAGCTTCATTTGATAACCGTCTCCTTCCTGAAATAGTACAGAAGCAGTGAGCATTGGTCGTCAAGGAAAATGGCACAAGAATGGACATTTTGTTTAAGTGGAGGTTGTGCAATGCTAACCTGAGACTTTAGTTCATTAAGCTCATCTGCTGAGCATCCAATTATTTTCTCTGCTTGTTCATTGAAAACTGAGAGATAGGCTTCATCACTTGCATCAGATACTTTAACCGCCATTATGTATCTGTAACAAGACAAAGAATGGATTTGACATATTAATACGCAAATCTGACAAGTAATGCAATATTTCCAGGTTACAAACCTCAAACTACATTCTTCTTCATTCTTCTGGCACCCTTCACACCAATAGCCAGACCCAACAGCTTCAGTAACCTTCTTGTTACATGTCTTGCAAGCCCGATACCACATTGTTTGATCAGGTTTTATGTAGCTAATGTATGCTTTAATGCAGAAAAATACGGGCTGTGAAAAAGAGACAGCCTCATGTCAGGGTAATAACAAGCATTAACTAGTCGATTGTTTCTATTTTTTATTCCTTCAAGTTTCAACTTGAGAATCTAATCATTTCTTGCCATTAAATTTATGAAAGCATATATGGTACATTAATACACGATAATTAATTATTCATCATAAATTCTACAAACTTCTTGACTCATAAAACTGCAAAAATATCCAATAGCATGGTACCTTGTCCTCTCCCAAGGATGGGTTACTGGTGATATGAGCTAGGGAGACTCTGTCAGAGTACATAGATCGAGCTCCACTTTTTATCAAAGGGATTAAACCAGAACCTATAGCAGCCAAAGAAGTGTCTTTGCCTTCAGAATCATACCTGTATACAGTTACAACCATAGGAGCATATAACTTTGAGAAGGGAGAGACGAGGAGGTAGAAAGGGAAGTTTTGTATTAACATGAATATTTCTAACCAAGATCTCAGTTTTTTGGCTTCTGGTGTGTCTGGATTGACTACCACCAGGCTTTTGCTCAATGCTGATAATGATACACCTATATCAACAATGAAGTAAATTGTTCAGCTGATGCCATCAGAATAACCCAATTTCATCCACATTAAGTAACATTACATCATTACCCTGAAAGTCACCAACTTTAAGGGATTTTATTGCAACTACAGGAGATTTATCAACCATATCCAGCAGTTCTTGTCCTACACTTGTAGCAAGATCATTCCACAGAGATACCGCCACAGTTTTCTTCCTGGAAATCATATCCAATAATTTAAGGTTTAACATGTAATTAAGCCATAGACCAATCAATATGACATGAATGCAAGGCATACGTCTCATCAGCAATGGTTATATCACGCTTTGGACAAGTCTCATTGTTGCTTTTCCTTCTAATAGTCATTGTAGGAGATACATTCTGAACCACTCCAATAACATCTGCAACAGTCAAAAGACACCTTTAAGCTGCTGAAGATAGAGAATCAAGTATTAAGTGGATGTAAAGATGTCTCTTACCAACAAGGTCCCTCCCATTGACATATGGACCTAGTTCATCAATTGGGATGAAATTGAATTTTGTTTCAGGAATAAAAGCTGGCTCATTGCTGGCTTCCTCTACTTCAGAATTTTCATTTAAAGTCATTTCATAATCATTTTTCACGGTTTTGAATTGCTTGTTTGCTACTTTCAGGGTTCCCCTTGATATGTAATAAACCTTCCCCATCTGGAAGGTATCAAAAAACTTTTTTGCAGCCTCATTAAACATTGTTGCTTGTATTTGTGTTCCCTGGACCATATTGACAAATTTGACACTTCTATTACCACATAGAACTAATAAATATAACAAGTTAACTGCTTTTCATAAAATATAATTTTTCACTCACATCTTCATCCGTCAACTCCACATTGAACACACAGCCTTCTCCTCTAGCATTCCTGTAAGAGCGCATGATTCCTTTGCCTGTAACTCGAACTTTTATGGTCCAGTTTCCTTGATAAGGGTTCAAAGAAACAAGTGGATGGATTCTCCTTGTCATTGCCATTCGTCCAGCAGGTGCCATACTGCCATTAATCACATGTAAGAAGAATAAACACCTCAAAAAGACCTATACTCAAGTCTCAAATATATGACTCGCAGCATTATCTATCAAAGAATCTTAACACCCTTGCAGCAATTTACAATTAATGAATTAGAAAACAAAAAGAAAAAAGAAAAAAAATCTTACTTTCCATGTTGCTCATGAACTATTTGTGCAGCAGATTTAGCCAGAACTTCTTGCTTTGGCTTCAAAGCAATACCAGTAATATCACCTTTCACTTCACTCTCAACAAACATTTCCTGCTTTGGTTTCAATACAATCCCACTTTCCTCAGTTTTCACCTCAGCCTTGTACTCTGCCTCCAGTGCAGGAGACACAGCCTCACACTTTGATACTATCAAGAACCTGAAGCAAACAGAAAACACATTTCAGATCAGAATAAAGTATCTTCATCAACAAATATAAATAAAGAAACAACAGAAAATGAAGCAGAAGATAAATAAACAAAGTTTACTTCTCATTCTTCATCGGGATATCATTGAGAGTGTAGTCAAGAACGCGAATGAGACCCAAATTCTGAATGTTCCCAGACGTTACTTCAGATGACAGGGCAGATTGTAACAGAGCCCTCACCTTCATTTTCCCATCATTCGCCATGAACCTGTATTAATTCCATAAACCGCTTTTACAAATTTGGAGCACCCCAGAAACAAATCTTTTGTCTCTACGCATATGAAACTAATTCTTTAACACTAATCTGTACCAAACTCACGAAACGGCCCTCAGCATTTCAAGTAATTAGTGGACCACTTTAGGCTCAAAAAATTGCATCCACTCAGTTTAACTCAAATGTATCACTCAGTAATCATTGCAAAACTCATGAAACAGATCTAAGCATTTCAAGTAAAAATCAAAATCACTTTGCATAGCCAAGATCACGCCTTTAATCACCCATTCAGTATATTTTTATCGTACTTAAACCTCTCTACATCAATATAGACATAAAATCTCATAAATTATGTCCACACAAATAGGAATTGATATATATATATATATATATATTTGTATTTTTTTTCTCACTTAGTACTTGGCAATATTATAAATCAAAAGCTGATATCTGAATATACAAATTCATACATATGTGTGTGTGTGTATAGAGAGAGAGAGAGATTAAAACTAACACATACATGTATTTAGTGCCGGTGGGCTTGAGATCGACCACTTGCACAATGATTTCCGGCAAATCCGAAGAAAAATCCGGACATGGGTTCGCTAGGATAATCGATATTGCATCTGGGCTCACTGTTTTCGCCATTTTTCTCCGTCCTCTTTTATCCGTTTCAATAATTTAGAGTAAAAGAAAACAAAAGGAACCCAAAACTGGTTTAGATCAGAGAATTTTAGATAAAGTGAAAGAGATAGGGAGAATGTGAAGCGGAAACAGGGAGGTTTTGTATATGCTGAAATTGGGCGGGGAAATTTTTTTTCGGAGGGTTTTTCTTGAGGCTCTTTTGAAAGTGAAGCGGGAATTTTGCGTTCGGAATGAGGATTTTCGATTTGGCTGAAGAAGTTTTGGCGCCATATCTGTCTCCGTTTCTGGCGCCAGAGGTTTTCTGCAGTTGTGGGATTCTCCACAAAATAAAATATTTATAATGTTCGACTTTTACATGAGGGGAAAAAACGAAACTACTTTACAAAATTAACGGCTTATGTAATATCAATTCAAAACTTAGCCAAAAAAGAGTAATATGTCAAATCCTTTAACCTTCTTTTTTTTTTAAACTTCCTTGGAATGATGAATCCTTATCAAACGAATGTGTTTTAAAATTGCCCAAGTTGTGCGAAAAATACTTGGAAACCAAAACTAATCTAACTCTATTTTTAGTGTAAAACAAGATATTGCGTAAAGATCATTTTTTCCAACACAATTATAAAATCTAAGTGAAGTTTCCGGTTACATTTTAAAGCAAATAATGCCCAATTCTGGAAATTTTCAAAGGTGATGATAATTAATTTGAATCCCTTATTAGGTGTGTGTATATATTTGTATAAAATCATACATTATGAGATCAAGAAAACCCACATAAAAAGGATGAGGAAATTTCTTTGAAAAACTACGGCATTATTGCTTCATGCTCACATAGTCCCATCTTCTTATGATGTGTTTGATACCACATAATAGGCGCTAATAGCTAGGCTAATATCATGTTGTCCCCTATTTGATTGCCACCATTATCTTTGCGGGCCGGCCACTACTTAATCCACGGCCCACAACTGTACACAAAATTAGACTTAATTACAATCACTAGTCTTGGGCTGCGATTTTGCAATCTCCATCAATTGTTGAATTTGCCTTTCAGCTAAAAAGACAAATTTGTCCTCTGTACATTAGGCATTGTACTATTCTACCCTTGTAATCACGTGAAACGCTACTCCCGTTTCTGGAATCCCCTTCTAGCCTCTGTTAACCTTCACATTTGAGCCCTAGCACACAGGTAAGCAAGAATCACCAATTTTAAGTCTAATGTGATATCCGTTGAGCAACTTCCGTAGTGAATGAAAAGACATCCCCCGAAATTGCAACCTCCCGAAAGCATTTGTTGTCATATTTCGTGCGTTGATTATTTGAAGATTCTTTCTCTTTCTATTCTGCTCAAGTAAGATTTCAGACAACTTTAATGCTGTTTTCTTATTTTATCGATTTTTGATTGGAGTTTCATCTTCACGTCGAGCGCTGTATTAAATGAGTCACTACATTCTGCTAGGTCTGAATTGCGTAAGAAGTGAGTTGTTTTCTTATTTTTTGATTTATTTATTTCTTTAAATCTGTTAAGCTATTTTGTTTAGTTTTTATAACTTTTTGATAAGGGCATAAACTGGGTGCAACATTAATCTCTGCATTTGAGTGGCCTGCAATCTGGGCATTAAAGGAATGGCAACCAGTAAAATACTACAATATGAGCAAGTTGAGGTAGGACTATGATTGTGATTCTTGTCACCCCGATATGCAACCACAATATGAATGTTAGCAATATTCTGCATAACTAATGCTTATGGGGAAGCACATTAATTGACACTTAGACCAAAAGCATACAATTGTAGAGCAATACTTGACCTTTTTGTTCTACGATTTTATTATGCCCTGTAGTGACGGTGTTCAATTGCTTCAGCTATCTATGCTTGTATATGTATATTATTCGATTAACTTGATTGAATGTGTGTAGTGGATCGAATCCCATAGTCTTTTGTTAGGTTAATAGGTACTTAACAATATCACCTATATCTCTTAGAATTTGGGCTTTCATATACATTCCTAATAAGTACTTTAGTTAACTCGTGTCAAAACATATGTGTCTATTTAAACACTTTGCCCCTGGTTTATCACACAATTGCCTCATTCACAGATTAAGCTACTAGGAATTGCATACTACAAATTGAACCATGAAGACCAGTGGCACATTATTTAAATCTATGACATTTCAGCCTACTTGTAGAACTAAGTTTGTGCCAATAATATTGGAATATATTAAAGAGCTTTAACCATGTATTTCCATATTATCAGTCAATCATATGTACATCCTCTAATGCTTGGTTTACATTTCGAAGTTCAAGTAGGGTTTTGTGATGTAATTGACAACCAGACTCTGTATTCTCATGTCGATGTATATATTTTTGCTTTGGAGGATTTTGTGCATTATTACATTTTTCACAAGTATCGTGTACATGGTCATCATATAAGAGGTATGCGAGATCGGGGGCGTAGAAGTTGGGGCGTGATTGCTAAGATATTTGACCAAATAAAATGTTTGCGCAAGATTGTTGAATTAAATGACTAAGCGTGCATAGATAATTTGCGTATGGACAGAAATGTTTTTGGTAGGCTATGTTATTTACTTAAGCCCATAGGAGGGCTACAAAACAAAAAAATTCTGGGAATTCTCGAGAAAGTAGCCACTTGTTTAAGTGTACTAACACATCATAAGAAAAAAAGGGTTGTCAAACATAATTTTAAGCAGTCCGAGCATACCGTAAACAAGTATTTCAAGTAGTGTGTGAAGGTAGTTATAAGTATTAGTCCATTTCTCTTTGTCGATCCACAACCAGTGGGTGGTAACTATATTGCTAACCCATGGTAATGCTTCCAGGTTCGTTTACATTCTTATGTGAATTAAAAGAGTTTTTTTATATACTTTATGTTGTTGCCTATTACATATTATTTTAATTTTTGTCACTAGGGTTGTCTTAGCACCCTTGATGGTATCTATATATTAGTCCATGTACTAGCCAGTGAAAAAATAAGGTACAAGTCGAGAAAGGGTGAAATAGCAGTGAATGTCTTCGGTGTGTGCAACCAGCAAATGAATTTACATGCTTGTTGAACATGAAGGCTCCGTGGTAGATAGCTGGGTGTTACACGTAGCTGTCAACAAGGTAAATGGGCTAAAAGTTCTAATAGGTAAAAATAACTAATCTTGTTATACACATTTGTTACTACAACTTTCACCTTGTGTCTGACTTTACCCATTTGTTGTAGGTAATTACTATCTATGTGATGCCAGTTACACCAACTGTGAGGCTTTTTGACTCCATATCATGGCATATGATACCACTTCGATTACTAGACCGATGGAGCACTAGCCCCACAAAACGCTCACACATACTTCAACATGAAACATACAAGGGCATGCAATGTAATTGAGAGGGCTTTTGGCCTTCTCAGAGGAGCACCATATACTACCCCATGTAGACTCAAAACATGATAAAATAGCATTTGCACTATTACACAATTACATAAGAACACAAATGCCAATTGAACCATTAGAGGAACTTGTATTAGGGGGTGAAGAAATGGGTGATAAAGAGATGGATGTGGAGCATGTTGAGATAATTGAGAGCTCATCTAAGTGGAGTACCTAGTGTGTTCAACTTGCTGCTACTGTGTTCCAATAGTAGAGGGGTTCTCACTAGTTGGTTTTATATAAGTTAGATGTAGGAAGTAGAAGGCTAGCTTGTGAACATTATTATATATGTACTGTTACAATGAACAACTTAAGGGTATCTTCTAGCGCATGAAGTTATTTTGGATATTGCTTTTGTATCATCCGCCATAAGTATCTGCCTACTAGTAGTATGTAATATAGATCTCTTTTTTGTGCTATTTTTTTATTGCCGTTATTGTATTTCAATTTTTGAGTGCATGTTTGTCTTTTATTTTCGTTATGTATATGTGTGATATCGGCTTGAAACATGTGGTGTTTTTTTATTCATAATGAAGAAATATTGTATCTTTCATGTGATTGATGTTGGCATATGTTTGTAGGTGTATTATCATGGCTCACTCGATAAGCTTGTCCTATAGCATAGGAAGGTCAAAGAAATCCTTATCTACTCCACGATGGTTCTAGACTATTCAAGAGGAGGATGCACTTATACATACTTTGAAGAATCTTCGTGTACACAATTGGAAATGTGACAGCAGTTTCATAGGGGGTACATGGTGAGAATGGAGAATATACCAGCACAAAAATTCCCAGATGGCGGAATCATTGTTAAACACATCAAATTGAAGCTCCAAGTTTGAAAAAAAACATACTCAACGCTCAAAGGCATACTCGGGTGTAGTAGAGGTAGAGGTGTATCTATAGACCCTACGACCCATATGATTATCATGGATTTTAAGGCCGTTTAAGCTGATTACGTCAAGGTAGAAAAAATAACTTGTGAACTTTCCATGTAACTAATACCATCGTATTTCTCTTGTGCATCATATTAGATACATATATTTAAATCCTTATGTAGGTAAACCTAAATGTAACAAAGCTCAGAGGTAAGCTCCATCCATGGTATGAGAGTTGGGTGGAGATTTTTGGGAATGACAGAGCTACAGGGGAGCAAGGTTTCAATTTTGTTGATGTAGTGCAAGAGTTGTTTCATGGCTCCCAACCAAAAGAAGGTGGTCAAGGAAATGACAGTGATGAGCCACCAAACACACATACATCAGGGACTAATATGGACTTTGATTCCATCTCAGTTACCCTACCGTTGGGTTCAGGCTTAAAGAAAAAGGCATTGTCAAATGGAAAATGAAAGCGGATAGATTCATATGTTGTTGACTTAGACCAAAAGATAGGATCACTGCTTGAGAACACGCAGTCAACCTTAGGAAACATTGCTGAATTGCTGGTCCAATTGCTGCCACAAGAGCGAGCCCCGACTTTGTTATTTTAGGCCATACAAGATGTCCTTAGATTGTCCTTAGATGATCAAGTGAAGGCTATGCATCATATGGCTCATAATAAGTTGGACATGGCTGCTTTCTGGGGGACGAACAGTGAGGGCTATGCACAATTCGTCTGTATGCTACTATCTGATACACTACGCACCTCTACACAGTAGATCAATATCTAAGTGGCATATTTTGCTTTTTATTTTATTAAAGTAAACCGATTGGGGAAGTGTGCATGATATGGTTTGGCTTTTACGTTTATGTTATTTACTTTTGATGATGCACAAACACTCCTAAATGTGTGATAGTTAGGTGCAAGTAACTATGAACTTGTTTCAACTATTTTGGCATCGGGTTTATGCTCATTTGTCATGTCTCATTTTGAATTGTTACTAGTTAACCGCGATGGTTCTAAAATGGTTTGGTCGATATCTAACTTTTGTGCCACTACATGTTTTTTGAAATTGTTGTATAATTGTGAGTATAAAATTACTAGCGTGAATGTAGTACGTGGTGCTATTATTTGCATTTGATTAGCAGAGATGATAGATATGGGGACCTAAATCATGTTTCTAATTAGTCACATACGAAATGATAAAGGAGCTTTGGATTTAAAGAGTTGTCGCCACATATTAGGACAAATTTGCTTGAATTTATTTTTTTTGCATATCATATAAAGCTGCCTATTATTTTGGATATAAGGAATTGAAACATGAATAGACTACTCTCTGTTGCTGCCATTCAATGATGATAACGTTATTGTGGGAGTTGTATCTATTTTAGCAACTGGACTGGCACTAGAGGTATCCTCAGAGATGAAAGCATTCAAGGCTTTCATAATAAGAATATTGTGTCAGGTGTTGAGAGTTTCATTCTATCACATTTAATGATTTGGTAATGTGGCTGCTGACTTCCTTGCTAAGCTCGCTTGTTCTGCCATGAAAGTCTTATTTTTGATAAACACCAACTTCCCATAAGGCTTCAGGTTATCACTAGAATGGAAGAATTAGACATGCTATATTTTAGATTTAAATGATTTGTTTGTGACCTGTCTTTGCCTTATGTTCGGTGATCACTCGTTGCTTAGGAGATGCAAAGTTTACTCCTTTAGAATCTACCATTTACTTTGGGAAATTGGGTGATGTTCTGGATATAATTTGTTCGTTGTGGATATTTTATATAGCTGTTGTTGTGTTTCTCTTGCCATTGAACTTTGTGTAACATTAATGTCATGCTGACTTTTCATCTCCTATAGCTTGGCGCTGAGTTGCTTTCTCCACTTTTTTCTACTAGGATCTGACGTGGATAATGGCTCTTGATTCAATTTAATCCTTTGAATGATTTGTAATTTTTCGGACATGGATGCTCTCCAAAGCTCTCTTCGGCTTACTCATAGGCATCCTATGCAACAAGGCGGGCCTTCTCAAATTTGTAAGCAATTGACGTCGTGAACGTGATTGCAACTCTCAAATTTTAGGTTTCATTTGCTTCCCCAGTCACGTGGGGAATCTTTTCAATTTTAGTGGGTAGCCTTTTTTGTCTCTTTTGATTTTGTACATTTTGTGTAAATCTTAATTGTCAAGTTGATCAAATTAGTCTATATTCGTATTTTCTATTGCTTGGCATTATAGGGAATTTCCTTAAAACACCAGCTTCGGGTTGTAAAACAACTTTGTTGTATTCTTGCCTTATTAGTATATGCAACCTTATTTAAAACAAAAACAAAAAAACACACAGCCGTCAACTAGTGCTCATGGAACAAAAATATTAATGCATTCTATTAATTCACATGAAAATAATTGGCCAAATTAATATTGGAGAAACTAGCAATCATTAACCTTTTCCACTAAGGTCATGGTATTAAAATATTTTAAAATTAAATTCCACTGAAATTCGAGAAGGACATTGCGCCAAATAGTTAAATTGGTAGGTAAACGGAAGTTATACATGACTTGTACAAATACTTTTGATACACAAACCATTCATACAAAGGCAATGCGATAAATCACATTAACCGCAATGTAGCAAACTATTAAAGTTGAGACTAACACATCATATAGGATAAAAACAGTGGAAAAAGAAATACATAATTTGATGTCACACATTCTCATTTTTTTCCCCACAACTTAGGAGTGTAAGAAGAACTTGCATGGGAGCTCGCAAGTCCTCAAATTGGTGAAGGTTGGTAATTACCAAACAAATCTCAGTCATCTTGCTCAGTCCACAAACCATTATAAGGAAACACATATGGATTTATACTAGGAGTTGAAATTGTACGACGTTTAAGCAACTTAACAGAATCCTGGCTTGCATCATCATTAACACCTAAGTTGTATAAATTATTCCAAAAACTTGATTCCAAAGGCTTGCTCACAAGCAGTGTATAGGCACCCACAGTAACAATAGGATTGACAACGACTGGCTCAATGGAATTATACGCGGTATCATCTGAAATTTGAATGATGTCTGAATCTAGGAATAGGTTTAATGATTTAGGAGCACCAAAAATCTGACAAAGCTCTAGCCACTAAACCTCTCATTTGATCATGTAAGCCTCAGACAAGAGAAATTTCTAAAAAGAAAAAAAACATAGAGTTTATTAGAAAACTAATTAAAAGATAATACAACATTGTTTAACACGTGATGAAAACTAAGATTGAGAGAAAATATTTGCCATTTTATTATAGTCCCATATAAATGCATCGGCTTGGCACATTGTTGTTTTCTTCCATGTAAGTAACTAGGTCCAATGAGATTAGAAATCCAAACACGGTGTGATGTTGCTGCAAATATTTGAAACGAATGTTAGCATCCTTAGAGGAGAAATTGGTGCCAAACTTTAGGCTCACTGAGTAGATGCAAAATTGAATAACAGTAACATCAAATTGACTGAGATTTCTTCCACCTAAACAAGCAAACTCCATAAGATGAGTGATAAACTCCCTTTCAATATCTTCAACCTAGGGGAGAATGTAGAAAATTTGGTCTTGAGATCTGGAATTACGGGGAGCCATGTAAAATGAAGGTTGAAACATAATGGAGAGTGATGACTACTTAGAGAAATTTTCCCCTTATGTGGATGTTACTAGTGTGTGGGTGAATACTGGCATGAACTCACCTAATAATAATAAAATTTGTAGCAAACCCATGACCCAATTTGATTGAATAAACATGTCTACTCCCACCATCAATAATACCAGCTTTGACATAATTTGAAAGTAAACAGAGCTAAAAATTATAAAGCAACCTTGGAAATATCTATTTGCATTTGATTGGCAAGATAATGGTACTCCAACCATGCAAATATGACCATACGTGATGGGATGCAAGATAAAAAAGAAAGGCTGCCATTTTCTATTTTGCATGGTAAAGTCTCCACATTGAGTGCATGGGAATGGGAATATTTCAAGATGATTCCTGGGTGTGTGGTATAGCACATGCACCAATGAAAGCAACATTTTTCATTGATTGGAGTGTTTAATTGGTGGCATCCACAAATTTTGCATTGAAGAATTAAAGTTCTAATTTGCAATACTATTTTACATAATTGAAAGTAAACAGCCAGTGAGAAAGAATTTTGTCTAAAATGCTATTAGTGTGATCGCTAATATGGAATCCCAACATGTAGTAAGTGGTAGACAATTAGAGTAGTGCCGATGCACAATATAATATAATCAATACATGATGTTAGTCCTAATAATGCATTGTAATATGGTTATTACATACAAAAATATATTACGTACGTAGTCACTAATAGTGGCATACAGATATCAATTTACACATAGAAACTAATAATACATGTACAGTCCCGTTATGCTAGAACACAAGCTTACCAACCACCAAATCCATCAAGAGACCCACAAACGCAACAATCAAGACAAACCCATATCCAACACAACCTCCTACCAACAATGATACTTTCATACTAGGGGATGAGGGGATAAAAGGTATAGTTGGATCAAAATGAGAGGCTTGCACCAAAATAGCTGTTGGTAAACTTTCAATTTGCTCGGTATCATCTATGCAAGCACTTTCCGACGTCTTTGAGACGTAACAACCAATCCTATTTAGCATATCTCCATTCGAACCGTTGGCTACGTATGTTGGATTATGTGAACATTGAGGTGCAATTAACTGTTGCATGTTTAATCCCTGATAGACATCCCACCAGATGAAGTACCTAGTGGGATTACCTCCCTTTGGACACTTGTAGAACCACATATTAGAATTAAGAGAAGTGTGCGATAGACATAGGGACATCACACCGCCACCACAAGGGCATAGCGGTGCTGCCTTTAGTTCCATAGACAAATAAACCACAGTTGTATCTAGTAACATAATTGGTACAACAGAATAATCAGATGTTTGAGTTCACCTTAAGCACGACAATAAGTATTTAATTAGCTTATGTCTGAAAACCTAAAAAGTGACAAACTACATCTCAGGTGTAATCCGATAATCTTCACAATTCACTACCCTATCTTTGAAATGCTTATTCAAGGTATCTTCAATGTGCAATAAGAATGTCTATAGATCTAAGAACATCTCATACAACTGTAATTATATATAGATATTGCAGGCATCAAGTTGCAAGATTATTTGTCAAAGAAAATACTTCCTATGGTGGCATTATCAAAGAAGGCAGTGTGCTCCAACAAGCCAACCAAAGCGAGATGCAACTCCATATGTGTACTTTATCT
The DNA here is from genome assembly GCA_014898725.1 of Jacaranda copaia. Classification (NCBI taxonomy): domain Eukaryota; kingdom Viridiplantae; phylum Streptophyta; class Magnoliopsida; order Lamiales; family Bignoniaceae; genus Jacaranda; species Jacaranda copaia. The sequence goes on from JACGDI010005722.1 coordinate 110,711, forward strand.
CATTCTAAAATAAGTATTCAGAAGTGAAAGAAATGTTGTTTCACTGCTGAAGCAGCACAAGCAGAACTTTATATAGCTAGCAAGGCGTGGGGTATTAAAATCAAGACTATCAATACAGCAGCACTAATGATTCCCAAATTTCAACAGCAACATTTCTATGAATGAACACTTGAGTGCAAAACTATAATTCACATGCAATTAAAAAACCCCATAGACATAGTCAAGCATTTTCTAATATGCCATGTTGGACCTCAAATTGTAGAAAATCAATGTAATTCCTAAGTCTCAGTCCTTAATGAGCCTTCACTGACATAGCCATCCAAAGTAACATCAAAAAATGAGCTAAATAGCATATCAAAAATTTTAAAAACGAAACCAATTGATAGGAAAAATATTTTCACAATTGAACCAACAAACATAATCACACAAACTATACACATAACCTATTTTCATGGTGTGGCCCTCAATCAGTTGTAAGCAAATATGCTACTACAAGATTATATATAAAACAAACAAAGGCATTACCTAGCCGAACAATTGGTGGTGACATACGAACTATACTTGAAAATAGTAAAAATACTTCAAAGCAACGAAATCATACTGCAAATTGAGGTCTTCGCTATTCGCCATCACTTTATAGGAAGATGGGATTACTTTGGGTATTGTCTGACTTCACTGATTGAAGGTTGGTTTTAAAGGACACCTACAAAATCTAAACGGGATCTCATCGATGCATTGTAGTAGCTAGCCATGTAATAGAGAAGCATCTACACGATGGAAAGTTGTTAGATATTCTACACTGGCTTGGGTTTAGGAGCACAACACTGATTTTGCCTTTACCATTGATAGTCGCTACAGTTTAATATGGGGTAAGAATTGGGGATCTGGGGAAGTTAGGTAAAATGTGAGAAAGGAATGCTTTTGATGGTTTGAGGGCTTAATAGTCAAATTAAAAATAATGGTCTGTATCAAACGGCAAAACTGACTTTAGGTGAGATTAGTCTCCGCCCTAAAGTCAAAGAACAATGTGTGATATCAAAGAGCATAATATGGATTGTTTCTCACCCCTAATCTTGCCATAACTGCAATAGATGCTATTATCTTATTGCACGAATCAAACGTACCCTTAAAAGTTTGGGATAATTACCTATACCTTTTTGCAGTTTTACTTATTTATAAAAAAATTATAATTATCAAAAAATTACAAATACCTTTTAATGTTAACAGTCTGTCATTAAAATCATCAAAATTGTTAAAATATTCACTTTACCCCTAACTAAAAAAACCATAAAAAAAATCAGCCAAATTAGAAGAATGAAAATGACAAGATTGATCTCACTTAATGGAGTTACAAAAAATCCTCTAAAGCCCATTAATAAAAAAATTAAAAATATTTCTATATCTATATAAATACATACATAAATTCAAGTATATATACATAAATAAATATAACACATATAAATACACCCACCCCTGCCATGGTTGCTGTCACAGGGGTTAAACTCATTAGAAACTTATTTTCTAAGTTTTTGCCTGCTTTGCGGCCAGATTGCTCACTAACCTATAAGCCTTTTCTCTCCCTCATGCACACTTGTGTATTGAGTAGTAGTTTAATTGAATGAAAATGCAAGTTAATAAGAATAGAAGCACCACACCAAGTTTACAAGACGAGTCCTAATCTTGTATAATGTTGCTTCAATTTATCAATACAAGATGCTAGGGCCTACACAAAACACTCTTACTTGCCTTAAGTTGTGAGGTCCATTGCATATTTGTAGGCAACAAGTTGTAGTTATCAATTCCTAACTGTTGAGGTAAACATGTGTTATATGTGGCACCTATCTATTTGTCATTTTAAGGTGTTTAACTTGGTTCAATTTGTAACTGCCCACATAGTGCTTGGAATCGCCTGCCAACTATGCCCCATGATCTCAGCTACTAAGTAACTACCTAGCTGAGTGGCCCAACCACAATATTCCTATATTTATAAGGCCACCTCTATCGATTTCTAGGGCTTTGTTTGCTTAAAGAATTCATTTCTTAAAATTTTGAACGTTATCTTAATAATCTCTTAACTAGGCTAATGGTAATCATCCTCATCAGCCTACTAACAAGGCTTAGAATCTCGAGTCTTGGTTAACTGTCTAACTAGGTTAAAGGTCATGGTTGCAACCAATTGATGTGCCCAAGTCTAATGTCCATCATTTGTGCATGCATTCTTCAAGTTCCCACACAAGTCATTTGAAGTGTACGCACTGACCTACTGCTGATGCATTGCAGCACCTAATTACAACTATCTATGTGAGCATCCAGCACATAACACAGTGAGATTTTGCACATTGTTTAAAAGCAACAACTTACTTGGCGCACATAACCCATCTTGTCTACGCATACCTAATCTAATCCCTATAATGTAACTTGGTGTTACACCATGACAATACCCAATGCCTAGTGGCACTTAAAAGCTGCTCGTGTTCGATGCACTAAGTTGCTCATATACCTCCGCCACTAGAAAAAGTCATATCATTGTCGGAGGTGAGGTTTCCATAGCTGCTTAATATTTATCAATGTTTTCTTCGAATTGTCATAAGTTCAAATCTCTTTCCTACATTACATCATTGTTGAACTCACTCTTTGACTAGACTAAGTAATCTAGCCTCTAATTTCTCTTACTCTATCCCATGATTCCGTGATCAAAGATTTTCTCAATCTTCTTCTCATATTTTTGTTTGAATGTGAGTGGGTTTCACTTAACCAGCTCATGAGTTTTGTTAGTATCTTTAAACTACTTCTTTGAAAAGCTTACGCAGAATGTTGGATAAACTTTCAATCTATGTGGTAATTTCAACAGATAGCCAACGTTCCCTGCTCTACTCAGCACTTCAAATAGGCTATCATACTTAGGAGTTAAACTATGGTGTACTATTTTTCCTCTAATTGTCTTTCAAATTTGAGGAGTTAGTTTCAGGAAGACTTTGTCTCCCTCACTAAACTCCACAAGTTACCTACATATATCCGTATGTTTGATCATTTTACCTTAGCCCTTGGCCAACCTATCTTTCACTTCATCAATCAACTCTTACTTCGCTATCGTAAAATGGTAAGCAACCAGATATTTGCCACCCTTTTGATGCATTTTTATTTCATAGGGCATCATGGTTTGTTCTCCATACACCAGTTCAAATAGCTTCATGCATGTGGCCGATGACTAATGTAAGTTATAACAAAATTAGCTCCACCAAGTAAACTCACCTTAATCCTTTTGGCTACCTAAAACTTAGTACTTTAAGTATTCATCCACTAAAGCATTCATCCTCTCTATTTGACTATTTGTCTAGTGATGATTTTTCATGGAAAATTTCAATTGCGCTCCTATCATTTTGAGCAACATTTTCGAGAAATAGCTAGTGAAGTGGGGAATCCCTATCACTAATAATGTCATTGACCTAAGTACTTAATAACTTTTTAAAAAAATAACTTAGCCACTGTCTCAGTAGTACAAGGATTACGGGTAACTATAAAAATACCATATTTGAAAATTCTATCAATAATGACAAAACATGAACCATACCATTCAACTAATGAAAACCTAAGATGAAATCCATAGATATGGACTGCCATGGTCTTTTTGGGATTAGCAAAGGTTGCAACAATCTTGCCTCCTTCTTCATTTCCATCTTGTCTAACTGGCAAGCTAGATAAGTCCTCACATAGGCCTCAACATCTTTCTCAATTTTAGGCCAATAATAGCTATGGGATAATAATGCTATCATCTACTCAATTTCAGATGATTGGCCCACTAAGAATCATGGGCTCCCTCAATAGTTTCCATCTCAAAGGGCTACTAGGAATATAAACTTTTCCACTCTTAGGATAAAGTGGCCATGATGTAGCCAATACTTGCGTATTAACCTATCTTTCACATGTTCAATCAATTTAGTGTAAGCAGCATCATTTTAGGACATCTAATGAATTTGTTCCAACTAGTTAACTCAACAATGATCAAGGTAGCAATGAACTCTTCTACCATCTTCCAACTTAGGGCAATCATACTATTGTTGTGCTTGCCTGGTATGTGTATCCACTTAAAATCAAATTCTCCAAAGAGCTCTTGCTAACAAGCTTTTTTGGGTGTCAACGTTTTGTGAGTTACCACTGTGGATTGAATTCTTATTAAGTAATGCCTCTAAGCATTGAGCCAATGAATAATCGCTGTCATCTATTTTTCATGGGTCATGTATCGAGTCTCTGCATTAGCTTTCAACTTTCAAAGGCAATAGGGTGTTTATCTTGCACCAACTCCTTATCAATGGGCCAATTTAAAGTGTCCACCTATAATTCAAAATGTTTATCAAACTTTGGGAGCCTTAACACTAGTTTCTAAGATGGCCTTTTTCAGCACCTCAAGCCCACTCTTGTGTGCAACTATCCATTCCCATTTTTTGTCCTTTTTAAGCAAATCCATCAAAGGTTTAGCAATTTTGGAATACCTTTTGATGAACAATCAATAATAGTTGGTTAATCCTAAATATGATCTCAAATCCGCTACTTTTGTTGGGTTAAGGCACTTCTTCCTTTTGTCTATTATAATTTTCCATGGCTAACCATGTGGCCAAGGAATGAAATCTCTTGCCAACAAAACTAACATTTTTTCTTCTTAGCATAGAGTTTATGTTTCCATGGTTTCTAAAAATCACATCTCATATGTAATGGATGGTCCTTAAGGAAATCCTTGTAAAATATATTATTGTTTAAGTGCACAACTACAAATCGATCTAAAGATTCATACAAGAAATCATTTATTAAGTTATAGGAAGTATTGGAGGCATTCGTTCAAACTAGAGGCATTACCTAAGACTCATATGAGCCATACCTCATCACGTAAGTTATTTTTGTGCCTCATCACTCGTAGTAATCTAAATTTGTCAATATCTCGATCTAAGATCAATTTTTATTTAATATTGTGCCCTTGGAAACTTATCGAATAAATCTAATATATTAGGAATAATGTACTTATTTTTTATAGTTACCTTAGTCAATGCTCGATAGTCAATGCACATTTGTAGCAAACTAAAATAGCATTGGGGACCCATATGGAGCCTTAGAGGTTGAATCAGTCCTTCCTCCAACAATTCATCTAACTATCTCCACAATTATACCATTCCAAGGGACACATTCGGTAGTGTTCGTAGGGAGCAATGGCAGAGGTCTTTCCCTTGGTTCTAACTTAATCTTATGATCAATAACCTATCTCAAAAGTAATCTTTTAGGAAGTTTTGAAGGAATCACATTTTTAAACTCCTTCAATAACTCAACAATTGCGTTAGGAACTCCCTCATACACATCAAGTTTGATCTCCATCATACAACAAAATATGTCACTTTTCCATACTTTAACCCATTTTTTAGCTGAGTGGTCAAAAGCAAGCCTAAATTTTTTTCCCATTAATTTTAGGTCCTTATTATCACATACACTTGGAATAAACCCTGAGCAACTCTTTTTTGTATCATTAGTTTTCCCAAGTGTGCCCACACTTTGTCTTTAGTCGTGGCTAGGAACTCCATTTCCAAGATAATATCAAAGTTGTCAAGAGAGACGACCATCAAGTTACACTATCCTTGCTATAGGCCAAATATTAAAGAGACATTGGTGACACCCTTCACCATTTTTAATTCGACTGAAATGTGGGAAAAGATTTAGTTCTAACTTCTAAGTCTTCTATTTTGCCATGAAATGTAGAGTGGCACTTGAGTCATCACCTTTATATACATTAGGCCTTTCTTCGTAAAGGTTTTCTCCTGAAGTGCTCCAAGCAACCGCAAGGGGTCGACGCGAGAAGGTCCATTATCTTTACCACTATCATCTTTCTTAGCAATAAGTGTATTCAATTTCCCATATTTGGAGGCTATTCTGAAGGTAGATAAGATGTTAGGATCCATAACAATTTACAAAAAGAGGTAAAAATAGCTAACACATCCTCAACTCAAAGATTTATTCTATATCTCATAATTAGATTAAAAAGGTAGGAAGATGTCACCTTAATCTTGAAAATGATAGGTAACAAGCTAGCTCTCACAAAGGAACTCTTTCTAAGCTAGGAATTTGCCTTTTCCTTTAAAAAACTCCAGCTCCTCTCCAATGGATGGCCTCCACAGCAACTTTTGCTGCTAAAAACTCCTCCAAGATGTGCTCCAATAGGTGGTAAAGTAGAAACTCTTGAAGCAATACTGCCAGTTCACAATCAATACTAAAATCGACAACAAACTTGGAAGATCCTAATTCACCAAATCAAAGCTCCCCAAATATGGAGCCTCAATAGCTAGTCCACACACCTAAAGTCACTCTCAATCCTTTTGCAATCAGCTAGAAAGATGAGGAGGATGAAGGAAGATGAAGAAAAAAGTGTGAGAAAGTTATTGGATGGAATCTAGTGGGTGGTTTCTCTCAACACATAAGATCACGACTTGATTGGAAGAGAAAATGTAGTTAGAATTAATGCATAAAGTGGATGGCCATAAGTGGGAGTAGGGTGTATTTATAGTGTGAGGTATAAGCCTGTGGAAGTTTTTATCACATACTCCTCACTCGGCCACCTAGGATGCCACTTGACTAGTCAAGTTGCATTTTTAATTTCTTAAATTAAAAATACCAACTCACTAATATTAAATGGAGTCATCCATTTAATTTTTTCTCTAAAATTAGATTCCCAAATTAGTCAAATTAACTCCTTAATTTAGTTGACCTAATTTAACTCTTTAAATTATTTTGATTAATTAATATTTAATTTAATCAAGTCATGGTAACCAGTTGACTAATAACCAATTGATATTTAGTCAACTTGGTCATTCTCTCCAATAAACTTGATCAGCTCAATTATCAAACCCCTTAGATAATTTCTTCAATCAAATGAGAATTTTCTAGACTTTTGTGTATGACCATTTATGTTCACTAATTAATTAGACATGGGCTCACAACTTTTTACGATTTATTGAATATCAAATATTCCAATTAGTCTAAACTCTTTTAAACTAATCACTCTATCAATTAATTTCTATTAATTGAAGAGTACTCAATCTCCATGGTCAATGTCTAGCACAAGCCTATGGTGCCCAACCAGTTGGATAAATTAATTAAGGCGTGAGCCATTGCTGCTTACGATTGTTGTGCAAATACAATTCTTTTGTTTCTTATTTCCCAAAAGAGGCCTAAGGCAAGATATTTGAGGGCTTCCTAATAACCTCGAAACTATATGTCTATTTTTGATATTTGATTTCTCATCATGACCTCAACTTTGGAAAGCTATTTTTCTAAATTGTCATATTACCTTGTGCAAGGATTTATTGGAATTGATCACCTTAGAATACATAGGTGATCAATTTGTTCTTCACATACGGGCAAAATGGATCATATCTTGGAACTCACCAACCTCCACACTTAGGTAGCTTGTGCCCAACCTAAGTCCCGAGTGACCTACTACATGGTTAGAGCAAAATCAAAGCACAATAACCTAAATACAAGGTTATTATGGAATCTCAAGTCAAGGGACTAATTATATGCACTATCGTGAGCTAGAGAACTTGCCACTACCAATGTGTCACTACAACTACCTCATGGATTCTCTAAGCGGGCCTTTAATGAACTTGTTCTCTAGCAAACACCCATTAACATACATACATGTTTAACATAGATTACCCATAAAATGGGGTAATACCCAACTTCTTGGAATTAGTGCAAGTCTATCCAAATCTTAGATGTCATGTCTCATAAGATTTTATTACTTAAAATATTTAAAATCATGACCATAGAGACTTATTTCATGATTACCATTATATGCCTGATCAAGTTCCATGGTCTTGTATGATTTAAGGGCTTCAACCAAATGCATGTGAAGAATTATAAACGTATAAGATGAAGATGACCATTTTATTAAATATCATTCAATCAAGATTGTATCGCAAGTGGAGTAGTTTCACATGCTAATCTAATTGACTTGTAGGGCAATATTCCAACAATCTCCCACTTGCCTTAAAGTCAATTCCCCATGGTCCTTAAGCCCATCTTCTCAAGATGTCTTTCAAAGACCTTTTACATTAGGGGTTTAGTCAATGAATCTGCTATATTCTCTTCCGAGGCAACTATATCCACTCAAATATTGTCTCTATTAATGATCTCATAAATCTAATGATAACACATTTATTTGTGTTTAGATCACTGATGAGATATTGGATTTATTGCTTACGTAATGGCTCTTATGTTATCTCAATAGACAACTACTGGCTCTTGTATGCTAGGTACTATACCCAACTCTTGAATAAATTTTTCATCCAAATACTTTTCTTTGCGGTATCCAACGTCGCAATGTATTCTGCTTGAATGGTAGAAACAACTGTGGTATCTTGTTTGAAAATATTCCAACTCGCCTCACTGCTACTAAAATAAAATATAAATCTAAAAGTGAATTTGAGGTCATCTTCATCGAATTGGATGCTAAAATCCAAGAACCCCTCAAGTTTCAATTCGTCATTACTGTATACTAGAAATAAATCCTTAGTTATCCTCATGAACTTCAAGATTATTTTTACATCTTTCTAGTGACTCTCACTAGGATTGGATTGGTGGTAACTCATAACACTTAAAGCGTGAGCTTAATCTAGCCTCCCACATTGAATGGCATACATTATGCTTCCAATAATGGATGTAATGCGGGACATCCCCTTTCTCTTTTCCTCAGTCTTGGGGGCCATCAATTGGAAAGCTTTGGTTTGGTGAATCAAGATCTTTCAAATTTGTGGCCAATTCTGGTATTGATTGTGAACCAGCAATATTACTTCAAGGGTTTTTATTTTGCCACATATTGGAGAACATCTTGGAGGATTTTTTGGCAACTAATGCTGATATGGAGGCTGCAGAGTTCCTTGGAGGAAAAGGCGAGTTCCTAACTTGGAAGGAGTTCATTTGTGGGAGCTGGCATGTTACCTTTAATTTTTGTGATTAAGCTAACATTCTCCTACCTTTTTAATCCAATTTTGTGGCATAGAATAGGTATTTGGGTTGAGGATGTGTTGGTTATTTGTGCCTATTTTGGTAAATTATTATGGATCCTAACACCTTATTTACCTTTAAGTGGTATCACAGCCAATTTTATGCCCAATTTTGAATTTGTTGGATTGATTCATGTGATTAATTGATTCTAAGATCCTAATTCTTGATTCAATTGATGGATTTAAGATTTATGAGTTGGTGCATTTGGCTTTTGATGTGTTGAATTGAAATATGTCAGTATGTGTTTAATTGTAAATTACATGTGTTGGCACGAGGTGTAATTCAAATCTTATTATGTCAAATATTGATTTAGCATTGGATGGTGTTAAAAATTGATTTAGCATGTTGATTAATTGCTTGTAAGTGTTCTGGCAATTTTCAAATCCAATTTGATTGGATGTTTTGAAGGTGTTCGAAGAATAATGATTCTTCCTTAGATTTTGATTTTTGAAGCAATTTGAGCACTTTAATTTTCTAGTTTTAAAGGTATTTGTAATCTGAAAATTTATCATAAAATGTATGGAACAAAGTTATGGAAGTGTCCATAAGGTTTGGGATGGCAAAAGAGCAAAAACGGGGCAAACTGGTGGCCTAGGCACCTTGTGGCAGGGCTCCTGGGCAACACAAGCAGTGTTGCACTCGTGTAGCCTACCTTGGTGGCAGGCTCACCCAAAGCTGTCATGGTCTGACTGTCTTGCCATTTTTTGTATTTTTACTTTCCTAAACTTAATTTTTTCATATATTTTTTTATGCACAAGACAATGTTGGACATTTTTTATTTCTTTTAAGATCAAATTTAATTATGCACTTCAAGTTTGTGCAAATTGAGATGCATAAGAGTTATGCTTAATTTTGCCTCAAATTAATTATTTATGTGATAAGCACTTAATTGATGGATTGAATGTCAATTCTAGCTATTGTTCATTTAATTGTGAATGGATGATGGATGAATGGGGATGAACATGAGCCTTTAATTTAGTTTAATTAAAGTTCAATGTTGATTAAATGGGTTGTATTAAATGAGGTTTGTATGCCTTTGATTTCTACCTTGTAATTGTTATGAAGTAGAACTCCAAGGGTGAGGTTTTCTTTTCTCTTGTAATTTGTTACAAGGAGGCTAAGAGGATCAAAGATGCTTGAATATCCATGAATGTATAGGATATATTCATGTAATAGGTAGGATCCATTAATTTAATCAACCCACCTAAAATCAACTAAATAGTGCATTTATGGCTCTGAGTGCACTACTTGGTTAAAGCTCATGGCCATCCCAATCTTATAGGCATGCTAGGTTTATTTACTTATTTATACTTTGTTTGTCCAATTGATGTATGTGATGTATGGTTAGGATAAAGAACCTAAATAAGTAAAGGCAAAAATTGATGAGATATTCCAAGCAAAATTAATCCCTCAACTTGGAAGAGTCTAAATTCAAGAAAATATTAAGTCAAAATGGATAAAATTAAATGGGGTTTAATAATCTATGCCTTCTACCAATAGGCAAGTGACATGAGATGCTCCTTTCATTTTGTGTCAATTCACAAATTGTGGGATACATTGTTAGAGAAAAACTATGATCAGTACCTCGGCATAATTTAAAATTCGCTATGACATTATCTCACAATTCATGAAATGATTATAGTTGAATTTATAATTAAAGATTGATTAGTAGATCCAACTTAACACTTAGCAGTATTGATGTTGCATGAGTCGTGGGTCTATATGAAAAGTGAAGCAAAACATATCAAATATTGTATAGAGATGCAACTAGTAAAAGTTACCTACTTTAGGATCATGAGTAGATGTCTCATGAGTCGTGGGTCCATAAGTGATGCCTTTGGACCATGATTCTCACTAGGAAATATAATTTCTGAATTCCTAAGAGGGTAAGGAATTTGATAAAATAATAAGAGGAAAACATGCTTGAAAAAATATGTTTTCAATATCAAATTCAATCAAATGCTTATATTACCTTTTAGCCTTTGTAGATTTGCGAAATCTCTATTGATGGCTAAAAATCTACCAAGCATCATTTTGGAAACCAATAAACTAATCGGGCCAAACATCTATGATTGTCAAAACCTCAAAATCATTCTAGATTCCAAAAATTAGGCATATGTCCTATATCAAGGCACTTTGAATCCTATTGGGACAAGAGACACATGAAATGTTCACAAATTTGGTTAAGGATCTCCTCCTATGACATAGTCTCATGATGGCATCTATGAATTTCAATAGTCTTAAGAGCATATGAAGCATACCTTGGTCAATTGCTTGCAAAAGTTGCATAGCAAACAACATATGAGAGGTTTATGTAGAATTGAGATTTTTCAAGATAGGATGGTTTAGGGATCATATGTCCTCGACTATGATCTAAAAATGATTAAGCTTGTTGAAAAGCATTTCAACTTGGACATGGTGATGGACAATGATCTTTAATAGAATTTTATCCTAAGATCCTTTTCGAGTTTATTTGACTAAAGTGTTGGTTAAGGTAGAGACAACCATAAAAAGGACAAGCCTCTAGTAATTGCTTCCTCCCCCTAATCTCAAGGCCCAATGGGCAAGATAAGGGGGGGTAAGAAGAATAAGAGTTCTTCTTCGAAGAGGAAACAAAGATTTAAGGTGTCATATAGAGTCAAGAAGATAATTGAGGAAGATAAGAATGCAACTTATTTCTATTAAGGTAAATTGGGCCATTAGAAGCTCAAGGAATTCCTTGTAACCCTAGGGTAGGATGAGTTGTTTATTGAAGTACACCAAAGGATAAATTCTTCCTCATGGTTATTTGATACTGCATTTGGTTCTTATCTTTGAAATTTATTACAAGGGATAAAAAGAAGAATAAATCTTAGTGATGAGGATATGATCCACCATTTTGGCAAAGAAGCAAGAGTTGTGGCTAAAGTTGAAGGCATAAGTTAAGTTAGACCTTAGAGATTCTAAAGTTTGTACTAAATCCTTGTTACTATGTACCTAAGTAGCATTGGTACAATGTATAAAGGATTATACATTTTAGATTCTTCGCCATCACTAATGCACATTCAACAAAAACAACAAAAGAAAGTTAGATAACCAAGATAATGCATGTTTTTGGTATGCAAGACTTGGATATAATTCAAAGAATATGATGAACAAATTACTAGCCCTCAAAACTCTAAATGTTAGTAAATTAGAGGATCTACGTACTTGTGAATCTTTGTTTAAAAGGAAATTGACCAAGGATCCTTTTTGTGGGACAAATGGAGTGATTCAAAAGTCCTTTGGATTTGATCCATATGAATGTATGTGGGTTACTAAGAGTTAGTGCAAGAGGAAGCTATGCTTACTTCATTACCTTCATTGATGATTACACTTGGTTCGAACATGTATATCTTATGAAGTATAAATCCAAAATTTTCAAAAGTTCAAAGAGTATAGGAATGAAGTAGAAAAGTAATTAGGACTTAGTGTCAAAACTCTTTGATCGGATCGGGTAAGTAAATAGTTTAGTACTAAATTCTTGGGTTATCTAAGAGAGAATGAGATTCTACCACAATGGACTCCACACGACACACCCTAACATAATGAAGTAGCTAAAAAGATGAATCGTATATTGTTAGACATGGTATGGTCCATGATGAGCTCCACTAATGTCCCTATCTCTTTTTTGGGGATATGCCCTCGAGATGAAGGTGAGGCTACTAAATATAGTACCCTCAAAGTTAGTGCTAAAGATACTACATGATATGCAGTTTGGAAAAGCACTCTCTTACTCTTATTTAAGAGTTTAGGGGTCTTCCACCTATGTCAAAGGACTAATGGGAGACAAGTTAGATACAAGATCCACCTTATGCAAGTTTGTGGGAAACCCAAAAGCGTCTTTGAGTTATTATTTTTATGAAGGTGTTTGTTTCAAAGAATGCTACTTTTTTAGAAAAGGAGTTTCTATTAGATAGAAAAGGCTTTGTTGAATTTGATGAAGTTCAAGATGATCATACTATCCCACAAGTGCTAGAAACAAAAAAGTATCACGACCTTAACATATAATTTCTTAGAAGGTCAGAGTGAATCAAGAAGCAACCCAAAAGGTTTGGATTCTTTCATGAGATGAGGCAAATGGATAGTGATCTAAGGACCTATGATAAAGCTATGTCAGACATAGATTCGGGTCATTAGCTTAAGGTCATGAAGTTCGAAATGTACTTTATGTATTCTAACAAAGTATGGACTTTGGTAGATCAACTGGAGGGTATAGTACCTGTTTGTTACAAATGGATCTATAAGCATAAGCTAGGAACTGATAAAGAGGTGACGACCTTTAAAGCTAGACTGGTGGCAAACGGTTATACTTAAAAACTTGATATTAACTTCAAGAAAACCTTTTCATCAATCACTATGCCTAAGTCCATAAGGATTATGCTCTTCATAACCGCTTACTACAATTATGAATTTTGGCAAATAGATGTAAGACCGCCTTTCTCAATGAAAATATTGATGAAAAAATCTATATGGAACAACTACAAGGTTTTATATCTAAAAGGAGTGAGTAAAAGGTTTACAAACTCCAAAGATACATTAATGGACTAAAGCAAGCATCTCAAAGTTGGAACATACATTTTGATAAGACAGTTAAATCATTTGGCTTTATAAAGAATGTGTATGAGCCATGTGTGTATAAAAAGGCTAGTGCGATTTTGATACGATTTATTATGCTTTATGTCAATGACATTCTTCTCATTGAAAAATAAGAAAGAGACGATAGATTGTACTAAAGCATGGTTATTTTCATAATTCTCCATGGAGGATTTGGGAGAAGTATCATTCATATTAGGAATGCAAATCTATAAAGTTAGATGAAAGAGGGTGTTGAGGCTCTCCCAATCAACATACATTGACAAGATACTAAAGAGGTTTCATATGGAGGAATCCAAGAGGGGATACCTCCCAATGGGACATGGCATTCATCCAAGCACCTAGAGTAACTCTTAATCCTCTCTCAATCAGCTAGAAAGATGAGGAAGATGAGAGAAAAAGAAGAAGAAAGTGTAAGAAAGTTATTGGAGAGAGAAAGTTGTCGGAAGGAATCTAGTGGGTGATTTCTTTCAACACATGAGATCACCACTGATTGGAGGGGAAAATGCATTTGGAATTAATCCATAAAGTGGCTGACTATGAGGGGAGTGGGGAGTATTTATAATGTGAGGTAAAAGCCCGTGGAAGCTTCCATCACACACTTCTCACTTGGCCACCTAGGATGCCACATGGCTAGTTAAGTTGCATTTTTAATTTCTTAAATAAAAAATGCCAACTCACTAATATTAAATGGACTCCTCCATTTAATTTTTTCTCCAAAATTTAAATTTTAAATTAATTAAATTAACTCCTTAATTTAATTAGGTTAACTTAACTCATTAAGTTAATTAAATCAATTTAAACCCTAAAGTTAACTTTAACTAATTAAATTGCCACATGGCACCAATTAAATTAATTTTTTTAATTTAATTGACCTAATTTAACTCTTTAAATTATTTTTAATAATTTAACGTTTAAATTAATCAAGTCATGGTGACCAATTGATAATTAGTTAACTTCGTCTCTATCTCACTCTCTCCAATAAACTTGATTACCTCAATTATCTAACCCTTTAGATAATTTTTTCAATTAAGTGAGAGTTATTTTAGGCTTTTGTTGTGATCCTTTAGGTTCATCAATTAATTAGACATGGGCTTGCAACTCTTTATAATTTATTGAATATCAAATATTTTGATTAGTTTGAACTCTTCTAAACTAATCACTCTATCAATTAATCTATATTAATTGAAAAGTACCTAATCTCCATAGTCGATATCTAGCATAATACTATGGTGCCCAACCAATTGGATGAATTAATTAAGGGGTGAACCATTACCACTTACAATTGCCGTGCAAATACAGTCATTTCATTTCATATCTCTTGAAAGAGACCTAAGGTAAGATATTTATTGGCTTCTTAATAACCTCAATAACTATGCATCTATTCTTGATGTTCAATTCCTCATTATGACCTGAACTTTGAAAAACTCCTTTCCAAATTGTCATATTACCTTGCGCAAGAATTTATTGGAATTGATCATCTTAAAATACATAGGAGATCATCCCATTCTTCATAGGTGGGCAAAACGGATCCCATCTTAGAACTCACCAACCTCCATACTTAGATAGCTTGTGCGCAACCTAACCCTTGGCCGACCCACTACGTGGTTGGAGTAAAATCAAAGTACAATGACCTAAATACAAGATTATTGTGAAACCTCAAGTCAAAGAACTAATTATATGCACTATCATAAGCTAGAGAACTACTAACATGCCACTATAACTACCTCTTAGATTCTCTAAGCAGGCCCTCAATGAAGTTGTTCTCTAACAAGCACTACCTACTAACATACATCCATGTTTAACATAGATTGCGCATGAAACTGGGCAATATCTAACTCCTTGGAATATGCATTATTAGTGCAGGTTTATCCTAATCTTAGATACCCTGTCTCATAAGATTCTACATTTTGGAATATTTAAAATCATGATCACAGAAACTTATTTCATGATCACCATCATATGTGTAACCAAGTCACATAGTTCTGTATGATTTAAGGGCTTCAACCAAATGCATGTGAAGAATTATAAATGCTAAGATGAAGATGGTCATTTTATTGAATATCATTCAATTAAGATTGTATCACAAGTGGAGTAGTTTCACATGCCAATCTAATTAGCTTGCATTAGTCCAACACATTCTTTATTTGGTGATTCCCATCATAATGGTGACTACCCTTCCTTATCTGGTTCATGATAAGTTGGGCATTGCTTGAATTTTTCCCATTCAATTCATCGGACTTCTTCTTCTTGAATTTTTCATCATTCAAAGACTCACAGTTTTCCCTTTATCTTTTCTAAATTCCTTCTTTTTTGTGTTCTAAGTTTGAACCACCAATAACTTTAAAATCTAATAATCGAATAGCAGCAGCAATGGCAAACCATATATCCGTGACATCTTACTGGGAAAGTTTGGCTTGGGCCCAATGTTGTAGTCTAGGCAAGAAGTTGAAGAGCTTGTCTTCTTTCAATATTTCCCTCACTTCTAGCATCGAGGAATTGAACTCATTTTGAAGTAGTCCCTCAATATGCCTACGTGTTTAGGCTTATGCAATGATTTCCAAGCAATCCAATATATATTATATTATAAGAATAGCTCCTTCAATTCATTCTTTAGAGTATCCTATGTTTAAATCTTTTCCTAATTTGCACTAGCATCATTTAGAAAATGAGTACGCCACCAAAGTTTGGCATTATTGGTGAGATGCATGCTAATGATTGGAACTTATTTAGACCCTAAGGATATGTGCAGTCTGGAAATAATTTTTCATATCCCATAAGAAATTCTCTCACTCTTGAGCGACTCTTGTACTACCAAATAATTTTAGGTCGGGCACTTTTACCTAAAAAAATATGTGCTCCATGGACCCAATTCCATTGCCGTCAATTCTTTAGAGCACATAACTTCATGTTCACAACTTTGAACTTAATATCAGTAGTATCCATGACCACACAAATCTCTTCAGAAAGATATTCCATTCGTTTCTCAATCGCAGAAAATTTATCCATCAACTTTTTCATGCAATCAATCTAATCATACAATTAATACATGTGGAAGCATAATACTATTGTCTGTGTCTCCTATGGCTACTCGATGAGATTCTCTACTCACTGCATCCTAGTCTTTAGATCAGCGACATGTTCTTGGTCAATCTCAAATGCTTGCAATTGAACAAACTAGGCTCTGGTACTACCTGTCACACGGGTTAAACTTATTAAACATTTTTCCTAAGTTTTTACATGTTGTACGATTAGATTGCTCACTAACCTGTAAAACCTTTTCTCTCCCTCACACGCCCTTATGTATTGAGTAGTAGTTTTAGTGAATGAAAATGCAAGCTAATAAAAATAGAAGCAACCACACCAAGCTTATGGGATAAATCCTAACTTTGAATAATATTTCTTTAATTTATCAATATAAAGAAGCTAAGACCTATTCATAATACTCATGCACTCTTACTTACCTTAAGTTGTGACGTCCTTTGCATATTTATAGGCAACAAGATGCAGCTAATATCCCCAACTGCTTAGACAAACATGTGTTAATGTGGCACCTATCTATTCATCTTTTTTATGACATTTACTAGGTCTAATTCACAACTATCTGCATAGTGCTTGGAACTATCTACCAGTTGTGCCTTATGATTTTAGCTACTAAGAAACTACATGGTTGAGTGGCTCAACCATGACCCCACATTTTTAGAGCCACCTCTGCTAGTTTTGAGGCCTTGTTTACTTAAAGACATTATTCCCTAAAATTTTGGACTTTATCTTAACCACTTGATTGATCAGAGGCAATAATTTACATCAACCCTTCAGCAATGCCTACAATCTTGGGTCTTGGTTAACGATCTAACTGGCTAAAGGTCATGCTCGTAGCCATTTGGGTGTGCTGAAGTCTAGTGCATGTCCTTTGTGTGTGTAGTCTTCAAGTTTCTTACACACGTTGTTCGAAAGTCCCACATTCGTGTTGCCTCTATCATGTGCCTTGTGCAAGTGCACATGTTGGCAGGTTGCTCAGGCCACTGCATCCAATGCTAACTGTATCCAATGCTAACTGTCCATGCAAACACCTAGCAAACCATGCACACAAGATTTTGGCACATTTTTCAAAAACGACAACTTGCTTGGTACATAGCCTAGCATGTGTATATGCACCCGATCTAGTGCCCACAATGTAACTTGATGCCACACCATGCTGGCACCTAATGTCCATTGGCCCTCATAGAACACCTATGCTAGGATACCCAAAGTACTAAGATGCTAATAGTTGCCACGGCCACGATAGCCATGAAAATTGACTAGATTTAGCCCTACGCCATGGTGACTGGCATGAACTAACTACTGTCATGGTTGCAGACTCGGTAGGTGGGAGCAAATGGATGTATTGTGGGTGAAGAGGTAGGTGGGGGAAGGAATGACGTAGATAATATATTTATAATTTTTAAACATTATTAAATCCAATTATTTAAATAAATTAATTAAAGAATAGTATTAATAAATAAATTATTTTATATATGTTTATTATTTAACACTATTGAATATACAACATTGTTTTAGATTCTTTTAATTGTTTTATGTATTTTATTTCTTGATTAATAATTAATTCAATTAAATTTAATTACATTATTTTTAGATCTATTTATTATTTTAATATTATTATATAAGTAACTCAATGAATAAATATTTTTTCTATTTAACATTATTGAGTAATATTTTAGATTTTTACTTATTTTTTAATTATTTAATTTATTAATTAATAAATAATTCATTAGATTTGATTAAATTATTTTAGAAATATTTACTATTTTGACATTATTAAGTATGTAACTCAAAATTATTAAAATTATATTGTTTGTGATGATGAGGTTTGTATATTAAAAAAAATAATGTAATCTTGTATTAAATAAACTCTTATAAATTGAAAAAATATTAGGAATAGGTCCAAGGACATTTTCAACTCAATAATTAATCAATTAGTAACTTGAGAACATTTTTTGGAGTTTCAGATAGTTTATCTGCTAATGCCATCAATTTTGTTAATGGAAGTTAATTCACAGATCAATTTTGTTAATGGAAGTTAATGCTTTTTGTGAAATAAAAGAGGGAAAACCTTGTTAGAATTTTTGCACCTATATAAATTAATTTATCTCATTAAGGAGATATTTTAGTGCCTAAATTAATAAAGTATTGAATGAGCAAATTGAGTTAAAGAGTGAGCTATGAGCCAAAATTATATAAGATATGAGAGTGGGTGGATAATGTATAATAATAATAATAATCCAAAATTAATAATAATTATTATTTGTATTATTTTAAATTTTGAGTTTTGGAGACCGAAGTTAATTCTTCCAACAGTCATATCAAATTCTCTTAAAAAGTTGCAACCCGTGTCTTTTGAAATTCAAAATAAAGGTCACAACCTTGATTTAATCTAATAGAGCTATGAACATGTCTTATAGGAATAGGCACTTAAATCCTATAAATATATGTGTTGTCTAGTTTCATTTCATAAGAAAAATTCAAATATACATTCTAGTATTCTAGTGTTCTAGGCATTCATTTTCATATACATACATACACATCTTCAATAAGTACAGAGGTTCAAGACAGTTTGATTTATAGGTTTAGCCAATAAGAGTGCCGCCTTTGGTTATTCGGAGTCGTTGTATCTTGGGAAGTTGTTTGTTAGTAGTCCTCAGGCACTAGTGGGGGGCAGATAAAACCTCAAGGAAGCTGTGCTTGTGCATATCCCAACTCAATATTTATTTTGTCCTTGATTTATTGATTCCGATTTGAATCCTTTACTGTGTTTAATTTTTACTTGCTGTGCTATATCATATCTTCTGTTGCACTACGATGTAAATATTTTATTTCTCATTTACTTGATCCTATGTTACATAATAGCTACCACATTTATGTTACTAAAATTTATGTATTATACTCTAGTGCACACTTAATTATTTAACAAACTTATGGTTTGAGTCTCCACTTTGTCTACATAATTAAGTAGCATAATTAATGTGTGCTTTAAAAATCCCTTCACAATTTAGAACCTATAAAAATTATAAAATTCTAAATTAATTTTATGTCTCAGTCTCATTTTAATTCTTCACGGAATTACTTTTTATAAGGTTACAAGTTTTACACGTAAGTAATCATTGTGTCCCATACAAGCATTTTTTTCTTTCCATACAATTTTGTTGGCTGTGAATTTTGTTATTTTTTTCTCCTTAAGATACAATTCCTTATGTTTAATTACCATCCCTGATAAGAACTTTGTGAATACCTTAGTATGCATAACCTATCATAGTATCTATCCTAGTAATCCATAATTTTGTATCCTTGACATATGGCCTGCTATTGTGCCTCTAGAAACTATCGACAAAAAGTTTGTTCTGTTAAATAAGTATATATTTTGTAAAGTATCAATTTTCTATCTTTGAGACCATTGTTGGAATTAAGAGTTTTAATATAAATATATACATATTATATATGCGTGTGGGTGCGCACTTCAAGGAAAAATAGGTTTTGATTTTGCTTTCCAATAGCACATGTATTGCTGCTATACTCTTCACTATTTTCAAGGAAAAACAAAGCTTGTTTCCATCATTGCACAATCTATCATGTTTGTCTCTTAAGAATTAGAAAGTCATACTTAATTTGATGTGTTTATACTTCTGTCTAGTTGTCCAAATACAACATATGTATGTGTGTGTATAGATATTGTATTGTGTGCCTATCTAATTTTCTCTGACATTTAGTTTGTCTGGATAACAAATAAATATTTTGAGTCTACAAAATCTACTTTCTTCATAATTATATTTTAACAAAAATTTGTGTGCGAGTCCTATAGCCGTATAAAACAATATATTATCGACTTTTTGCAATTGATTGTTGGCTATCGTGCTTAAAGTGTTTTGACACATATATTTATAATTTAAAGTTTTAGTATCATTGTCAGAGAAAAATCTATAGTTTGGAAAATTCCTATTTACAATTTATTTTCTGTTGGGCTTAATCACAATTTGATAATTATTAAGGTATCTAATTTCATTATTTGTGATAGATTCATTGTTAAATTATAGAAAAAATAAATTATGGCATTAAATAATGAGGCAACTAATGTTGAAAATATTGAGCCCAACGTTAGTTGCGCTGGTAATGGAGTTTAGAACACTCTAGTTTTTCTTACACCTGTCATGGTGGGACAAGTTGAGAAGCCCATAAAGTTCAATTGGTATGAGGAGATGAATGTTGATATAACTAAGATGGACAAACTATCTAGTGAGGTAAGAAACATGAATTTGTTTGCAATTATTTTAGAGCTAAACTTAGCAAAAAATTCTAAGTAGTGGTGGGTGGACACTGGGGCCATTCGACACGTGTGCTCAGATAGAAGCCCGTTCTCAACATATGAGAATGCTGAAGGTGAAAACTTGTTCATGGGCAATTCTTCAACTTTTAAGATGCATGGAGTCGGAAAAGTGGTGCTCAAAATGATTTTTGGAAAGGAGCTGACTTTCAATAATGTGCTTCGTGTGCCCGACATAAGGAGAAATTTAGTGTTAGGTCCTATACTTAGTAAAAATGGTTTTAGACTATTTTTGAATCCGACAAATTTGTACTTACTAAAAATGGTATGTATGTTGGAAAAGGTTATTCATGTGATGGGCTTTTTAAAATGAATATAATGACCACACACCCAAGAATGTACCAAAAGATGTTACTAATGGAAATAAAGTGAGTTCAGCTTACTTGTTGGAGTTTTAGATTTATGGCATCATAGACCAGGGCATGTAAATTTTGGTACTTCAAGTGAACTAGCTAAAAGCGGCATTTCACCTAAGTTGGATCTTGACACAAATTCCAAGTGTGAAGTTTGAGTTGAGGTAAAAATGATAAAAACTCTTTTTAAGACAAAAGAGAGAAGCACTGAACCATTAAATTTAATTCACATCAACATATGCGATTTAAAAAGGAGCAATAAAGAGGTGGGAAAAAATATTTTATAACCTTTATAGATGATTGCACAAGATATTGTCATGTTTATCTACTTTTTAGCAAAGATGAAGCTATTGAAATATTTAAAAATTACAAGAACAAGGTTGAAAATCAACTTGGAAAGAAAATAAAAATACTTAGAAATGATGGAGGGGGGAACATGTTTACTTGTTTGAAGAGTTTTGGGCAGAACATGGAATAATTAATGAAGTGACAACTCCATATGCACCTCAATCAAATGGCATTACAGAGCATAAAAATAGAACGTTGAAAGAAATGATGAATGCTTTGTTAACAAATACAGGAGCACCTCATAACATGTGGGGAGAGGTAGTGTTAACTACAAATCACATACTTAATAAGTTACCTCTTAAGAAACTAGAAAAGACACCTTATGAAGCTTGAAAAAGTTGTCCACCTTCCTATCAATATTTTCGAGTGTAGGGGTGTCTAGCTAAGGTAAAAGTTCCACCTCCTAAAATGGTCAAGATATGACCTAAAACAGTTGACAAAATTTTTATTGGGTATGCACAACATAGTGCAGCATGTAGATTCCTTATACATAAATTCGATATAGATGATATTCATATTAATACTATCATCGAGTCAAGGAATGCAGGTTTCCTTAAGGATGTATGTTCTTAGAAAAAGGAAGAAAGACAAATCTCAAATAAAAGACCTCGAGAAGTTCAAGAATCGGACAAGGAGGAAAATGAACTTAGACATAGCAAGAGGGCTAGAATACTTGGACCCGATTTCTTGACTTATATGCTTGAAAGTGAATCATGAACTTTCATTGAGGCTATGGCAATGCCAGAAGCTCCATTATGGAGAAAGGCGTTAAAGAGTCAAATTAAATACATTATGCAAAATTACACGTGGGAATTGGTGGATCTTCCTCTTGGAAATAAACCTTTAGTGTGTAAATAGATTTTCAAAATGAAGATGAAGGCTAATGATACTATAAATGAGTACAAGGTGAGATTAGTAGTCAAAGGATATAGACAAAAGGAAGGTCTTGATTACTTTAACACCTACTCACCAGTGACAAAAATAACATCCATTAAGTTATTAATCACATTTGTAGCTATCAATAATCTTGAAATTCATCAAATGGATGTTAAAACAACTTTCCTAAATGGTGACCTAGACAAGAAAATTTATATGGAACAACTAGAAGGGTTTGTGGTTCCAGGGTACGAGAAAAAAGTGCGCAAGCTGATAAAGTCGTTATATAGCTTAAAGCTAGCTCCTAAACAGTAGCACGCAAAATTTGATTAAGCCATGCTTGCAAATGGCTTTACGATTAATGGGTGTGATAAATGAGTGTACGTCAAGGGCACCACTTTTTAGTACGCCATTACGTATTTATACATATATGATATGCTAATTATGGGAAGCAACAATGATATAATCAAAGAGACTAAAAAGCTATTGAGTAGAAATTTTGATATGAAAGATATGGGAGTAGCAGATGTGATCCTTGGAATAAAAATTGTTAAGACATCTCATGGGCTAGCGCTAACACAATTTCACTATATTGAGAAAGTGTTACAAAATTTCTTAAGACAAGAACATAGATCTATGAAAACTCTCATAGATGCAAATCAACGACTTACCAAAAATAAAGGTGAGGCAAAGGCTCAACTAGAGTATGCACGTATAATTGGGAGCCTCGTGTACATCTTGAATTATACAAGGCCTGACATAGCATATGTTGTTGGCAAGCTAAGTAGATTTACTAGCAACCCAGGTCAAGAGCATTGGACTGTACTAATTAGAGTTTTAAGGTACTTGAAATATACTTTAAGTTATGGGTTGCATTATATAAGATATCGGGTTGTAGTAGAAAGTTCCAGTGATGCTAATTGGATATTAGACTCAAGTGAAACTAAGTCCATAACTAGATATGTTTTCACTTTAAAAGGAGGGGCTATCTTGTGGAAATCCTTCAAACAAACCTACATAGCTAGGTCAACTATGGAATCTGAGTTTATAGCGTTGGACAAAGCAAGCGATGAAGTAGAATGGCTACGCCATTTCTTAGAAGATATCCCAAAATGGCCCAAACTTGTGCTTGCAATTTGCATTCATTGTGATAATCAATCGACAATTGGTAGGGCACAAAGTAGTATATAAAACGGTAAGTCTAGACATATACGTCATAGACACAATACCGTTAGACAACTGCTCTTTGATGGAGTTATCTCTATTGATTATGTGAGATCAAAAGAGAATATTGCAGATCTGCTAACTAAAGGTTTAAATAGAGAGCAAGTTAAAAAATTATCGAGGAGAATGGGACTTAGGCCTATAAAATAAATAAGATATTACAATAGGAACCTTACCTATGTGACTGGAGATCCGAAGAAATAGGTTCAAAGGGAAAAATAAGTTGTTGTGTCTTGATGCGGATGCACTGTGGGGGTCCAGCCTCTATCCTACTTCTATGATAAGTAGGCAGTGCCACTTGCAAAATGTTAAGGTTAAGCTTTGCTTTTAATGGCTCTTATACCTTGAATCTTCAAGTGGAAGTGCAGTAGGAACCTCTTAAAAAGAAGCCACCTATGTGAGTAGGGACTGGGCCGGTCCTATGAGAATTTTTAAGGCTGAATTCTCAAAGTAGTACTCATGAATACTAAGAATTATTTAGGGCCGAAATGAGCACAATAGATAAACCATAAAATTAACTATTGAGTGGTGTTGTGTGCATTACTATTGTCTTGGTGTACTCAAAAGCCGAATAGTTCAAAACATCATGTTCACTAGTTGGCAAGTGCATCTGATAGTGCTCATTAAGGAAGGTTTAAAGCCAAAAGCTACCTCTCCTGACGCAATATCACTTGAGTTGAACCTCTATCATGCTATTGCATTCATGAGTAAATATGTCAAACTATTTGCTCACTCGTGTGGGGGATTATTAGAATTTTAGGACCTACATAAATTAATTTATCTCATTGAAGAGATATTTTAGTGCCTAAATTAATGAAGTATTGAATGAGCAAATTGAGTTAAAGAGTGAGCTATGAACTAAAATTATATAAGATATGGGAGTGGGTGGATAGTGTATAATAATAATCTAGAAATAATTATTATTATTATTTTATATAATTATTATTTAGATTATTTTAAATTTTGGGTTTTGGAGACCGAAATTAATTCTCCCAATAGTCATATCCAATTCTTTTAAAAAGTTGCAACTCGTGTCTTTAAATCACAACTTTTATTTAGTTAGACAAAGTTAGGGATATGTCTTATAGAAATAGGCACTTAAGTCTTATAAATATAAGCGTTGTCTAGTGTCATTTCATAAGCAATATTCATATAAGCATTCTAGTATTCTAGTATTTAGGCATTTATTCTCACATACATACACATCTTCATTAAGTATAAAGGTTCAAATCAGTTTGGTTTGGAGGTTCAGCCTATAGGAGTGCCGCCTTTGGTTGTTTGGAGTTGTTGTATCTTGGGAAGTTGTTTGTCAGCAGTTATTAGGCACCAGTGGAAGGCGGATAAAACCTCAAGAAAACTATGCTCATATAGGCCTCGACTCAATATTTATTTGGTCCTTGATTTATTGATTTCGGTTTGAATCCTTTACTAAGTTTAATTTTTACTTCTTGTTATATCATATCTTCTGTTGCACTACGATATAAATATTTTATTTCTCATTTACTTGATCCTATGTTACATGATAGTTGCCACATTTATGCTACTAAAACTTATGTATTATACTCTAGTGTACACTTAATTATCTCAATGCAGTTTCGCTCAAGCTGGAACTCTTTCGTGTGTGTCTGCATTCATATGCATCGTTGATAAGATAATTTTCTTATTCATGTGGGGGATTGTAATATTCGGCATATTGATAAGCCAAAATTCAAATAATTGAATAAGAAAATTGATTTTAAATTGAGAAATAATTTAAGGATATTTTAGTGGGTAGAACGAGTCTATCTATGTTGTAAACAATAGTGCAAGTGTTTAAATAAAATAGTTAAAGTTTATTTTAATGTATCCCGATGGACACACCCTTATATAAAAGTTAGTTCAAAAGCTAAAGTTGTGTTTTAAGCTCCTAACTCTTTAGTAGCGATGTAACTTATCATTAAAAGAGTAAATTATGGAATTTTATCCTATAGTTGTATCCTTAAAAGAAAGAATTATGATTCTAGTGAAGAATCATATCTCGTTAACAAAATTGTATTGCACAACTATAAATAGGAATGCCTAGAACCAACCCAAAATATGAAAATTAGAAGCATACATATTAGCATTCTGTCTCACTACATAGCACACTTACACACTATTCATTAAAGAAGAGTTCTAAGTTGGTAAAGTTTACTAGTTTCATTCTATTGGAGTGCTACTTTAGACTGAATGAGAGCCATTGTATTTTGGTAAGTTAATTGTAAAAAGCCTTTTAACACCATGTAAGGGGTAATATTACCTTAAAAAGACTGTTGGAGCAACAGACCTCGACTTATACTATTTTTGTCTTGCATTCAAGTAGGCTTTTCTGTTTATTTTCTATACTCAATAAATAATTTTATATGTTTACATAATTTTATGTGTATATATTTCAATTATATGTTTACACAAAGTACAAGCATACATAATATATATCAATTTTTCTAACAAACCTCAGGTGGTATTTATAATTTCTTTATCATTGCATATTTTTAATTTATAATTTCTTCATAACAATAATTTTTTTGTAAATGAATCAAACCTCAGTGGGTGTAGGTAATTAACCAAAAAAGTTTCACCAATCTTATGCCATTTGAGTTCGGTTGAGTTTGGGACCAAATAGATAAGTGATTGACAAAAGAAATTTGGTTTGCATACCAAAAATGTTAAATTTAAAAGACAATATCAATACTACACACATTTTGGAGGACGTCTAATGTATGTTTTGAGCATAAATTTGTGTGTGTGTGTGTATATATATAACCAAGTAAATTTATCAAAACATTTAGTTTTATAGGGGTTGCTTCACTAATTTTTGGATGTTTTTCTTTGCTCCTTTTGCTTGAATATGCTTAAAATTTTGTATAAAAAGATATAAGAATATGATATAAAATTTTGTATAAAAAGAAGAAAAATATATAGTTAACTTTCTAAAAACTATTTGAATTTTAATTTTTGTTGAGTTTTGAATTGAATTCATCCTAACCACCCCAACTTAAGGTTGTTAATGGGTTGAACTTTAACTCGAAGTCAGTCCAAATTTAAGATTTTTAATTTATTAATATGTTTGTTCAATTAGATTTGATTATATATATTCATCATTTAAAATAAATGGATCAAATATAGAATTAAATAATTCAATTAATTAAAATTTCGAATCCAAATTTTATAATTTTTTTTATTAAATCAATATTCTTATATATAATATTAATATAGATTGTTAAATAAAAGTTATATATTATATTTTCCTAATACTTATATTAAAATATTGGCAATGGGTCTTAACCAAAAATATGAAGGATACTAAATAAAAGAAATATTAAAAGCAATAGTGTATGATAGCTTATTATGAATCAATATATAATGTGAATTAAGAATTTGTCACTCAAATAATTAATTTGTGGATCAATATATAATAAAAAATTATTAAAAATTTAAATTTCATGTCAATTACTTTGTGAATATTACATTTTCATTCAACTAAAAAAAATTGAATCTAACAAAAATGTCAAATTTTGAATATACATCAACCCTTTTTTTTTCCTTAGAGAACATAAGAGAGAGGAAGTTTATCATTTTAGTAAGTCAATATTATCTTATTCTTAAATTAAGTAAATTAAAATACAAATTATATAATCAAATTGCACATAACGTAAATAATGACGCTCATTTGAACCCAAACCTCCTACATAACAAGGAGGAATGATGTCATTTGAGTACAAATTATTGAACAATATCCATCAACCCTTAATATAACATTAACTAACACAAAGTTTAGTCTATTGGATAAAATTGAAGTATATATTTTAATAGTCCAATTTGAATTCGAATAATACTAAAATAATAGGGTTGCTTTAGCTCCACTTATCTCGATCCACAATTAATTGGGTGTTGGAACCCATCAACCGAATAATAGTTTGTGAAAACAAATGTTTCTAAAATTGAATCGGATAAAGAATCGACGATATTATTGATTCAATCAATTTGATCGATTAGACTACTGATTCGATCGGTATAGTGTTATAATAACATAATAATTATATTTAATTTTATAAATATATATAATATTTTAATATTAATAAAAAATAAAACTTCCAATGATATAGAAAGAATATTATTTGAAAAAATTTTGACATATTTATTTTTAAGTACTTTTTTGGAAAAAAAAAAATACTATTTCACAATTCGTCAACTATAAATAATGAAAAAATATTTTTTTTACATTAATTTAAGTAATAATTCGTTTCATGATTCAACTCTAAGTAAAAATAAATTTTTTATGCTAAATACTCAATATAATATAAGACAGATTAAACAAAATAAAACAACAAATTAAATATAAGCATTCATATATAACCACTTCATTAAATTTCAAAAAAATAAATTTATGTTTTAAAAAATAATATGTCCAAAATCTTTATTCATCATTTTTCAAATCATAATTTCTTATTTCTTTTTTATAATTTTTAATTTTTTTAAAAAAATAATTTTTAAATTTTTTAAAAAAAAAGAAAAATAAGTGAACCAATTACGGTTTAACAGATTTTTAACTGGTTTTGATCATCATCGATTTTTATACTTCAATCGGATCGAATTGGCCTCTCGCTGCTGGTTCGGCCAATCCAAACCACTGGTTCGACCAATCCAATCCGCTAGTCTAATCTTATTTTCAAAATATGGATGAAAATAGTTACTTGACGAAGCATAAGCCCAATTGACTCAATGGAATCAACAAAACTTCAAAGTAGAGTTGTCAACAGATTAAATTTGGACCAAATTAGTAATACAGCAGTGGTTCGAACAGC
>JACGDI010005722.1:142496-154356 GCA_014898725.1 Jacaranda copaia
TAAATGTATAATGAGGTTGATGGCTTTCTTTCTATACACATTTTCTCGTTGCATATTTAAACATTTTTGGATGATTTTTATACATATTTAAGAACACATGTCTAATACCCGATTTTTTAAAAAAAAATTAAAATTCAAGCTTTCAGATTTTTATTTTTTAAAAGATGATGTTGGCACTCTAAAATTTAACCTCATTCTAATATTTTCATGTTGCACATGCATATTTCACCCCAGTACATTTTCAGAGTAAAAATAATTGAACATCTATATTATTATATACATAGCATAATGGTATGTGTCATGCATAATATTTGTCATTGGGTTGGATTTCAATCAAATCATATTGAATCCTAATTCAAATCCAAAAGTAATATGCTATATTTAAATTTAATCCAAGATCCTATAGGATTTGTAGTTGGTATTATCATAAATGAATCCACATAAAAGTCAAATATCCATCGGATATTCGAAAAAATCTAAATCCAAATACTTCCAAAATCGTCATATATTTATTATTTTTTAAAAATTTAATAGAATTCAAATTCAAAAAAGTCATTATTAAAAAAAGTACACAACAGATTAATAAATAAATTTTTAAATCTATTAATCACTTAAAAATAATAATATAATTTAATTTAATCGCATTCATTGACCAGATATTTGTATTTTAGGTTCCGTTAATACTTATTTGATATTATAAATACATAGTTATACTTGATTCTTCAATCAACTAATTACAAACCCAAAGTTTTATAAAAATAAAATTTGTTTTGATCAAATTGAGATTTAAATTGCATTTTTGCCATATCATGACATTCAGTTCGTACTCATTATTCTTTCCACATCATTTTCTATTATAAAAATAGAGAAACAAGTGATGTAGTTATGATGTAAATAAGTTCAAAATCTAATAATTTATATGAAAAACACTTGATTTAATATATTGCATAGGAGTTCATTACTCTATTAATCCAAATATCCACTTTGGCATTGCTATAGAACCCTATGTATACACATGTATGATACTAAATATATTCATATTCAAATTATTAATAGATCAAATCGAGTCATGTCCATGTTCGCTCTATTTATTTCAAATTATGAACTATTTTAATTGAATCATATTCATTGAATCTTTTATCGGTTAACAATCCTAAATAATTCGATTGAATTCAAATCAATTTCAGAATAAAATATGCTCCATTGACAACCTTACATATAAAATTTTGATGAAATTCTGAATTTTTAAACTTTTGTGATTTTTAATTAAATTAAATTTTTTTATTGATTGTTAATTTATTTTTTAATTTCATTATAATACAACCACCTTATTTGTTATAATTAAAATATCAAATTGTATTTATTCAGAATTGCTACATTAATTTTTATCTCACATGATAATTTCAAATATTCAAAATGATAGATTTTTATTTCATCATAAAAGTTCAACATATTTAATATTTTATCTTATCATATAAATTTAATATTTAAAAATGTGTTTAGTTATTGTGCTTTTATTTTACTATTGTTTTCCTATATTAATTTTCATATCTCTAAATGGAAAAGAAAATTATTTGTATGTGTTTTATATATGAATAATGTGCTTAGGATAATGCAACTTTTAAAGCATGTCATTTTATTAAGTAGTTGAAATTAATCCAATTTTTCTATAAAATAAATGAAGGAAAAAATATTGCTTTATATGAAATCTACTTAATTAGATTTAATTAAAAGATATATAATATTGCAATTGTTTAAACGTGCATTTTTATGTGGAATTTTATTTAATTAAACTTGGTGTTTGTATTTCACTTAACTGAAATTTTACTTATATTTATAATATTTTTTTATAAAGTATTTTATTTCTTTAAAATTTATTATTAAATAAAATAATCTTTTATGCAAAATGTGTATATTTTATATTTCAATAACTTATGCTTTGATAATTTTAACGATTAAAAATAATTGTAGGAGATTTGAAAGTTGTGGGAGATTTATTCATTTCAAAGAAGAAATTGTTCCCTTAATTTTTTTCTATATTAATAAATTAGGTTAGCGCATGGATCGGGGTCAGAGTACCTATTTGAACCATATTATTTTTTCAATACATTTTTCAAACTATATATTTAACTAAAATAAAATAAAAATTAATATCTCAATTAATACATTTTTGTCATACATATGTTATTTAAATAACTATGAGTTATGTACTTGTTATATATGTACATGTTACTTTGATTATTTACAGGATATGTTTTTACATAAAATTTCATATATATATATATATATATATTTGTCAATTCTCAAACATAAATTTGGTCATTTTTCATATTTGATGTCACATGGAAACAAAGTTAGGGTCCTTTTTTAAAGTCAACAAATTAAATTAAATGAGTTTATGCTCCTATACTTATTTTTCGTTGAGTCAGAGCTAAAATGTTTTTGTAAAATAATTCTCTATCCTTGTTTTGGCTTTGAAAGTTTATATTTATGAATACTTAGCGCTTTGTGGGCTTCGACCCACTTGGAACTAGGTTCCCATCTTGGTCCGCCTAATTAAGTGGGCTTATTGGCCTTTCATTTAATTATAATTTGTTTAATTGAGCCCTTTTGTTTGTACTTTTTTAGCCTCAGGTTTTATTTTTCCATATCATAATGCCCCTTACTTTCAATTTAAAAATTTATTTTTTCCCAATTGAAAGTGTAGATTAATTATTAACTTTTTTTAAAATTTAATTTTAATTAATTCATCAATTAAATTAAATAACTAATAATAATTTCATAATTTAGTAATTTAATTTAATACTTTTTTTGATGATGGTTGTACAAGGTGTTAGGTGGCTGGTGAAGGACTTGGGCGTTAGTCCTTGTGCCCATGGCCTTTCTTGTCCCTTTTTCTTCTTGTACATTGTTCTTTTTCTTTTTCACACAATATTGCTTATTTTTTGGTATTTTTTGGGGGTGGGGGGGGTACCCCCATGGCATCTTTGGGGGATTTTTCACCTTGTGAATAACTTAGATTTTTTTTTGGGATAAGGTTTCATATTTTGAAAATTAGTTAGGGTTTTTAATAGGCCTTTATGCTTTGTGAATAGTTTAGAAATTCTGTTGTGGAGCTTTGCACTTTGAGGATTTCTTTGGATTGTCGGTGGAACTTCATACACCACTTATGATTTAGAAAATTCATGGAGCTTTATGCTCCTGTGAGTGCTTTAAACTTTTTCATGGAATAATAAGCTTTGCAAATGAGTTAAATTGTTTTGTTGAGCTTCGTGCTCCGAAGATTGCTTTGATCTTTCTGCGGAACTTTATGTTTTGAGAATGACGTAAAAATTATGGAACTCCACACTTTGTAATAACTTTTGGAGTATTTTTGGAGCTTCATGCTTTTCTATGAGTTAGAAAATTTCCTTCAGGCCCTTTTACTTTAGGAGTGACTTTGAAATTTTGATAAAGTTTATGCTCTTGAGATCACATTAAATTTTCAATGGAGTTTTGCTTTCTCTAAAGGACTTAAAATTTCTTATAAAGCTCTACGGTTTGGTGGTTCTTCAAATAGCTTCATGTCGAATGATTGACTTAGCATTTCACGCTTTTCGAAGGACTTAAACAACTTTCAAAACTTGAGAAGTTGTCCTTATAATTAAGATGAGTCCTCAAGATGGCTTTTTATTTTTCCATTTTGAGCACCTCTGTTGTGGGCATCTGGTGTAGCGCCAATTGATTTGTGCTCGTGAGATCGTCTTTTTCGTAGTGTTGTTGCAATTTTTTGGGTTAACGAGCTTTTATTTGGTGTTGGCAGTTTTGTTTGTTTGTTCCATCTAAAAGGGTTTGATCTTTTAAGACATAAAGTCAATCTCTTTTTTGAGTTTGAGTTTGCGGTTTATGTTAGGACTTAGCCATTTTTGTTGTTGGTATCCATTGTGAATCACTTCGAATTTTCATGAAACTTTATGCTCTAGCGAGCAACTTAGAATATTTTGTGGAGTTATATGCTCCACCGATGACTTGAACTATTTAGTGAAGCTTCTTGCTCTAAAGATCCCTTAAGATTTTTTGTGGAGTTTAACACTCTTTGAATTACTTGTAATATGTTAGGAGTCTTGCGCTTTGCAATTCACTGCTTATGTGAACTTTTATACTTTGAGAATGATGCTACTTGAAAATGGCGTGAGATTCTTTCTCGAAAATAGTAGAGTGTTAATTCTTTTTCTTTGGTACACACGCAGAGAGATCCTAGATTTCTATTTCTTTAAAGTTCTTTGACTTTGAGAATTTTCACGAATGATTTCTTGTTTTCAATTTTCTCTAGGACTTGGTATTTATAAAGTTTAGGCTTGATGGGCCCATTAAGGTTTTTACGCCCTTTTTGTGAACTTGGCTTGCCGTTTGGCTATCTGGTCTTTTTACTTAGTTAATAAATTCTAAGGTCCATTGTCATTTTTAATCAGTTTACCAAATTATCCTTATAGTTAATTTTTGGCAATGCCATCAAACCCCTTATTTTAGGCAGATTTTTTTTTGAAAGTAATATTATAGGTTTAATTTATTAATTTTTTAATTTTAATTTGAATAGTTACTCTTGAATGAGGTATTTGTAAGTTTTCAACTATTGTCTAAGTTAAGGTTGAGTAGGCTAAAGTCTTCAGAACATCTAAAAAGTACTCTATAAAGGTGGCCTTGTTGACACCTAGGGGGTTAATGAAAAGAAAGAAACGTGAATAATAGGCAAACAAGCATATGCTATCGATGGTCACATTTTGTAATTATTTATTATCTTTAGAAAATTATGATAGTATTTTTTTAAGAAAATAATATTTTAAAATGATAAAACAAATTCAATCAATTGGTATTTACCTCAAAAATGAGCTTCGAGTTAATTTGAGAAAGCTTAATTGTTCACTACTGGGTCAACCTTTGAATATCTTCACTATAATTAAACAGATAGGCTACAAGCTGTGGTCTCACATAAGTCGAATTTACTGTTTAAAAATTCAAACCATCGTGCAATCTTTGTTTTGAGATATGGGCATTTGTTGGTTAGCTTGAAGCCAAGATAATAGTCGACTACGAGGTTGATTTAAATCGATTTTCTCATTTATGAGATAATTAGACTAGAAGCCATGGTTGAACTTTAGTTGACTTTAGTAGTTTGAAACCAATTTGATTGTCGACTACGGGGTTGACTTTAAACAATTTACTCATTTATGGGATAATTAAGCTAGAAGCCATAGTTGCATTTTAAGACGAGTGGTTAGAAATAGATGTATTTCATTAGTTTGGAACCATGCTACAAAAGAGTTGAATGGAGACCTAGGTTTCTTGATACATAGATTTTTTTCAAATTTACTGTATTCCATGGCTGAGGGAGCTCGTTTCCATTCATATCCACTAGTCGATGAGAGTTGTGCTTTGCTACTTTGACTATCGAGTAGGGGCTTTCCCATTTTGGGTTTAGTTTTCCCACATTCTTTGAAACTTCAACTTTTTTGAGGACGAAGTCTCCAACTTGAAAACTTCTTGGTCAACCGTCTTTGTTGTAGTGCTTGTCCATCTTCGACCTATATCTTTGCATCATCATATATGCTTGTTGGCACAACTTTTCGACAGTTTTGAGGTCAAATTATCTTTCAGATTCATTCTTGGTTGGGTTATAATGAATCACTCAAACTGTGTACTGTACCGACTTTACTAGGACTATTGCTTTTGAGCCATAGACCAAGCTGTAAGGATTGTGCCCTGTGGTGGTAGAAGTGGTTTAGTACGCCCATAGGACGCTTGGGAGGTCATCTGCCCAACTTGCTTTGGATCCTTTGAGTCGAGTTTTGATGTGGCCTAGAATGGTCCTATTTACAACCTCAGTCTGCCCGTTCGTCTAAGGATTTCCAATTGAGGTGAAGTGATGTTGAATCCCCAAACTTTCACACCAATTTCTCATGCTTCTGCTTAGGAATTGCATTCCATTATTTGATATTAGCACCTTTGGCAAACCAAAATGGCAAATGGTATTTTTCCATAAGCTTCTTGCCGTGTTGGTTATCTTTGAGATAGCCTCTGCTTCAACCCATTTAGTAAAATACTTGACCACAACAATCATGTACTTTTTTTTACCTATAGTTTTTGAAAAGAAATCGACTATGTCTATCCACTACTGATTGAATGACTACATGATTTGAACTAGCATCAGTGTTGATGTAGGCTGGTGAGGGATGTTGGAGTGGACTTGGAAGGATAGGCATTTTCTGGTGAAGTCAACTGCATCTTTTAGTAAGATCAACAAAAAATATCTACGTTTGAAGACTTTATGGGCTGGAGTTTGTCCTCAAGAGTGGTTATGACAAATATTTGAGTGATTTCTTACAAGACTTCCATGGCCTAATTTGATATCAAACACCTCAATGGAGGCCCAGAAAGAGATCTCCTATATAGCTAACCACTCTCGTCAAGGGTGAATTTTGCTTATCGACCTCTGAGCTTGCGCATTTCTACTTTATCCTCAAGCACTTTTTCTTCCCTTAGGTAGGCTTTGATTTCATCATATTAGGAAGGAGCTGACTCTTGGATTTGCCTAATTAGGTTCTGGTCGAGACCATTTACAATAGGTTTCTTGAAGACTAAAAATGTGATGGTTTTGTCTCAGTTGCCCTTTGTTGAGCTAACAAACTTGGATAGGGCATCTACTCTTTCATTTTTTGATCTCGAGACTTAGATAAGGGTGAACTTCTTGAACTGCTATTTCAACTTTTTGACCTTTGGTGAGATATTTACTCATTATGGTCTCTTTCACTTCAAAGTTTCCTTCAAACTATTTTGCGACCAATTGGTAATCCATAATGGTTGCAAGCTACATGACTCCTATATCAACAACCATTCTTGTACCAATAAGAAGAGCCTTATACTTAGCTTCATTATTGGTGACATAGTAGTCACGTTTTATGGCAAAGTCATACTCTTTAGCTTGGAAGGAGTGTAGGGAAATTCCCTACCCCTCTATTTGTGGAAGTTGTTGAGCCATCCACATATAAGGTCTAAATAAGCAAATCTTGGTCGATTTCTCTAGGCAGGTGAGATGTTTTGCTACAAAGTCTACTAACACTTGTGCTTTTATGATAGTTTAGGGCTATAACGTGATATCAAATTCTCCTAATTCCTATTTGGTCAGTGTTCTTGATGTGTCCAATTTTGATAATATTTGCATCAACGGTTGGTTCATCAAGACAACAATATAGTGGGATTGAAAGTAGGGCCTCAACTTCCTGGCTACTGTGACCAAAGTAAGAACAAACTTCTTGATCTCTAGGTAATTATGTTATAGGTCTTACAATGCTTTGCTGCTACAATTTTTTGGCTTGTGAGTGCTATGCCTAGTTGAGACTAGGGCAGAGCTGATTGTTGCTAATGAGACTACTAGATAAATATACAAGACCTCTTCGACCTCCGGCTTGGCAAGCATCAGAGGTGCTGACAAATGTTGCTTTAATTTGACCGGAGCCTAGTCACATTGTTTCGTCCACTAGAACTTTCTTGCATGCCTGAGGGTTTTGAAAAATGACAAGCTTTTATCAGCTAATTGAGCAATAAACTAACCTAGAGCTATGATCTTTTTAATCAGCCTCTATACGTCCTTAACCATTTGAGGTGGTGAGATGACTAGAATCGCTTGAATCTTTTGTGGATTTGCCTCTATACTTCTCTGGCTAACCATGTATCTCAAAATTTTTCCTCCTCTTACCTCGAACGTGCATTTGTTGGGGTTGGGTTTCATGCTAAATGCTCTTAGTATTGAGAAAGTGTGGTTGAGCTTGGTTAAATGGTTTTGTTCTCTTTCTGTCTAGACAATCATGTTATTGATGTAAACTTCTATGGTTTGCGTGATTTCATTCTTAAACATAAAATTCACAAGTTTTTGGTAAGTTGCACCGATATTCTTGGGGCCAAAAAGCATGACTAGGAAACAATATAAGTCATTGGGTGCCACAAATGAGGTCTTATCCTTATTTCAAGGGATATGAAGATTTGATAATAACCCTGAAATGCACCTATCATGCTCAAAAGATCATAATCTCTTGTTGAGTCAACTAGCAAATCTATTTGAGTAAGTGGGTAAGGGTCCTTAGAACAAACTTTATTCAAATAAGTAAAATCATTCCACATGCTCCACTTGCTCTCATTCTTAGGGACAAGAACTATATTACAAAGCCAACTAGGATACTGAATTTCTATAATGTATCTTGCCTCTAAGAGCTTGTTGACCCCTTCCTTAATGATCTAGCATCTTTTAGCATTGAAGGTCCTGGTCTTCTACTTGATTAGCTTGAATGAGGGGTCCACATTCAGGTGATGGACAATGATGCTGGGGTCGATTCCTTGGAGGTTAGTAGCTTTCCAAGAAAAAAACATCAAGATTCTTTCTAAGGAAGTCGACTATCATACATTCCATGTTCTTTCCTAGATTAGTCCTAATCCTTATAGTCTTGTTGGGATTTTTAGGCTTAAGCTCTATGGTCTCCTACCGATTCGATCCAGATTTCCTCCAATTTTTTCTTTTTGCTTTGCTACCCTTTTTGGGTTTCAGTACTGGGATGTCTACCAAAGGTTTCGATTTGGGTTGAGTTTTTTGCTCATTTGCCTTGATAGAGATAGTGTAGCATTGCTGGGCTTCCTTTACATTATACAGTAACTCTTCTGTTCTTGCAGCTGTTGGAAACTTAACTTTCATGTGGTAGGTTGAGACAATTACCCTGAAGTTGTTTAACATTGGTCTTCCAATTATGACATTATAAGCAAAGGGGACATTGACAACTAAATAGTTGACCATTAGCCCGTGCCTTCGAGTACTTTATTAAATGAGGTAGGAAAATTTATAAATCCTTTAGGAATGATCTCAGACCCTTTAAATTTGACCAGGGGGTGCAAACTACCTCAAACTTAAGCTCTCCCAAATTCATTCTCTTTAGAGTTGACAAGAATATTATATTCGCTAAACTACTGTTATCGACTAGAATGTCTCTGATCTTAAAGTTTGTGATTTCAACTGATATGACGAGGGGGCAATCCAGCCTACTATCAGTCTTGTGGTGCTCAAAGTGCAGGAGATTAAAATCAAAAAAAGAGATAGGTTTTGTACTAGTGGAAAGTTGAAAAACTATTTCAATTAGAGAAGATTTAGTCAACTCTAGTCTCCTCTAGTTTTAATTTATGGCTGTTTTGGAGTCCTCTCTAGTCAGTTTCCCTACAATAGTATCGATGACATCTCAAAGGGGACGCTGATCATTAACTAGTTTTTTCCCTTTACCTTTTCTTTTTGAGTTGATCGACCTTTCTCTACGGGTAGTCTGATCGATTAAATTTATATCTGGCTTGGCTTTCTTGTCCACATACTTCTTCAGATGCCCTTTTCAAATGGGCCTTTCAATATCATCATGTAGGTTGAAATAATTTTTAATATCATGACCCTTTTATCTGTGGAAGTGATAATATTTCTTATATCTCTTCATAACCTTAGTTTTAGTTGGTTTTCTAGGTTTTTGTAGGAGGTTATCATGTTGGATGGCAAACAGAACCTCTTTTCTTGCAGTATTCAGTAAGGTGTAGTTGTGAAATCTCTTGATAGGGATCAATAGTTGTCCTTGTGCTGCCTATCATCTTTTTTCTTAAGCTTTTTCTTTTCATTATCAGGGTTGCCATACTTGAGTCTGTTCATGTCTTTCTAGGTCATATATCTCTCAACGAGGTCAAGTAGCTCTTTCATTAAATAGGGTATCTCCTTGACCAGCACATTGGTGAATTCCTTGTGTCTGAGACCTAGGAATAGCACATTGATTAGGAATTTGATCCGGGGACTGTCAATTTTCAACACTTTGGTGTTAAATTTGGTAAAGAAATCCCAAAGAGATTTTCCCTCATTCCATTTCACTATATGCAAATGAGTGTGAGGAAGTTTTGCCTTTCGTTTGTTAGAGAACTGGTGTAAGAACTTATTGTAATGTTGGTCATAGGAAAAATCAACGTTGGCTCCAGCTTAACAAACCAATTAAGTGCTATGCCTTGGAATAGTAACCAACATTTTTGCATGAATGTACTCATTGTGCTTATGGAGCTGCATCATGTGCTCAAACTAAAGTAAGCGCTCATTTAGGTCCATTGAATTGTCATACTGTTGCAGATCAGTTGGAATCTTTGTGTTGACAGCTATGAGCTTATTGATTATGTCTTAGATAAATGGTGATTCTTGCTCACAACGGAGTCAGGGTGTGCTATCATGTTGGAGGTTCTTTTGTGTTTCTCTTCGAAATTTCCTTAAAGCATCTGTTTAATTGCTGGACTTGATGTGACACTTTTTTCCATTATTCTCGATTAGTTTGTGATATGTTTATATTCAGTTAGGGTTTTTATCGCTCGACCTTATTGCACTATTAGGTTCAAATGGGTTAAGCAAAATGATCCACAAAATCAATCACTTCTTCATAGGGATATAGACGAGTCTCTTCCTACGGGAATTGACCTTGACTATCCTCACGTCGAATGGGGGTGTCTTGTCTATTGTCTAGCCATATCCTCTTTTTGGAGCCTTTCCTCATGATGTGAAGGATGAGGGTACCACTAGTGGCTAGTCTAGGCTGGTTGTTGTGCTAGTGAAGAGTCGCTGACAACTGAGTTGAAATCTAGGTTGATATTTGCTTACTTATTAACTGCATAAGCTGGGTATGGTCAAAGTTACCACTTGTTCTGGTTGGGAGCAGGGGAACTAGGTCTAGCCATATCCTGCTCTTTGTTGGGGATGAGGAGGAGGGGTTGGGGACCTTTTAATCTTCTCTCTTTCTGAAATAACTCGCCTTGTGTTTACCATTTTCTTCAGTTATGGACTTTAGAATCTATAGATGGTGCCAAATGATATGCTAGGATCTATTTAACAATGGATTGGGCTATGGCCCTATGTAGTCAACTAGAATATAGGTCGGGTGGAGTATTTGGATGAGAATGGGTCCAATCCTGCAACCAATAACAAATGTTAGGTTCGCCAAGAGGCTATCGACTAAGGCACTTCAATGATCAAGTCAGTATACAATCGACCAAAAAAGAGAGCAACAGAGTGAGGGCTTAAGTGATAATGAACATATCTTGCTGAAGGATTGTAATGAGATATTTGTAATCTCTCTTGTGAAACTAAAATGTCTGTGATGCCCTTGTTCATGCAAAGAGGGCCTTTGTCCTTGTTTGAGAACCTTTAGATATTTTTTCCCCTTGAAACTTCCTCCAGGTGGCATTTTCTCCTTTTTCTTAGGACATGGAGGAGATTTTCGCATTTAATGCGGAGGTAGAATGGTGGTATAGTGGAGGTATGCTTCATAAATATGGAGGCACGATGCTAATCAATGCATTTAATGTGGCAAAGTAGTGGTTGTGGCGCATTCAATATGACAGTGACTGGTGGTGAGGAGCTAATTTAGGTTTCTCCGATCAACCTCCTAAGATCAAGATGTTTTCTTGTTTGTTAGTTATCTAGTCATGCTTTGGTTAAGATCATGGGACTCTTTAGGCCTAAGAGGCCTTCGGGCCTAGTGATCATCTTACGCTGATCAACCACACTTTGATCAACTTGAGAGATGTTGGTAATTGAGTTGGTGAAATAGCCCAATGTGGTTTGGGCTTGATCAATCATTTGGTCGACTATTACTAGGTTAGATTTGTTGCGCTTTTTTATATCACTATGTAATTATATTTAGATAATAAATCCACCCATTTCTGTACCCTGCACCCTCTGCAGCCCCTATGCCTACCCCTACCCCACAGTGGTTGGTCATGGTGGCCACCCCCAGCAACCCACTTTTTACTTTTGGAGTATACTAAAAAATAATAA
>JACGDI010005722.1:173200-196314 GCA_014898725.1 Jacaranda copaia
TTTGTATTTTGATGACTCTGCAAAAAACCAGATAAATATAAATTAGATAAAAATTAAGTAAATACAATAATAAAAAATTAAAAATCAAAAGCAATTAAAAACTTGGATTGCCTCCCAAGAAGCGCTTGATTAATATTCTTCGCTTGACTTTTCAGGCTTTATTTGATATTGGTTACGGTGGTTGTGGATTATTGATGACCAAATTACTTTCCCAATAGTGTTTGATTCTTTTTCTATTTCGCCTTAACCTACCTTCTTGAGCCAACTTCTTTCAAATCCATTGCTCTATGTGAAAGGACTCTAGGGCAAAATGGCCATAACCATCGTGACTTTAGCTTTTTGGATAATCACTTAAATTGAGAGTTGCCAAATAGTACTTGTTGACTTGGCTCAGAGTAGTCTTTCAAAATTTTTCGATCACTAGCCTTTCTTTTATATGACTTGGTTTTTCTATTTACCATACCAACTGCAAAACACTTGTCAATGTTGTTGAGAAAATCAAATGCTTTAAACACATTAAAAGTTATCTTTTCATCTTAGACCGTCATGGTTAGTTGACCTTTGCGCATATCTATGATATTCCTACTTGTGGCTAAAAATGGTGTCCCAAGGTTGATCGACACTTTAGTATTCTCCCCTATGTCCAACACAATAAAATTGGCTGGAAAAATAAATCTATCAATTTTTACTAATGCATCTTCAATTATTCTTTTATGATACTTGAATGTTCTATTTGCAAGTTGCAAGTTCAAATTGGCTGGCTTGATTTCTCCCAATCTAAGTCATTGGTAGATGGAATGTGATGTTAAATTTATGCTTGCCCCTAAACCACAAAGTGCCATTCCAAAAAATTTATTATCAATTTTGCTTGGTATAATAAAACTTCTAGGATCCTTGAGCTTTGGAGGTAACTTCTTTTGGATGATTGCACTACATTCAACTATGCGAGCCACTATTTAAATTCACTCAAATGCCCCCTTTTTTTTATACAATTGGTTTCGTGAATTTTAGATAACTTGGCATTTGTTCGGAGGCTTTAGCAAATGGAATATTTATGTGGAGTTTCTTGAAAACCTCTAAAAATTGTTGAAATTGCTTGTCCAACTTTTGCTTCTTAAGTATTTGAGAAAAGGGTAGATGTGGTTTAATAAGATTAACTTCTTCAATTTCTGCTTCTCATCCTTTTCTTTCTCAATTGGTGATTTTTCTTCCATTTTCTTTGAAGATGGAGGAACCTTTTGAAATTCGTGCAACTCTCTACAATTTCTCAAAAAAATAAAAAATAAAAAAATAAAAACAACACTGCAATGTTCCTCGCCTGCTCGTTTAGAATTTATCATAGTATTACTTAACAAAGTTCCTTGTTGCCTCATACTTAATGCACTGGCTAGCTATCCTATTTGTGTTTCTAATGTTTTGATTGAAGCTAATTAACTCTAAAGAGTTGCATCAATTTTTGCCATATATTCATTATTCTTTACCATAAAATGCATGAACATCTCTTTTAAAGATGATTTCTTTTCTTGTTACTGAAAGCCCAATGGTGGAGATTTAGGAGTAGAAGTTTGTCCTTGGTTGTTGCTCTATGAAAAATTGGGGTTTTGTCTCCATTCAGCATTATAAGAATTTGAGTATGGATTATTTTGATTTTTGTTGAAGTTTCCAACAAATTGCATTGATCCTAAAGTACGCTGACACTGATCACTCGAATGCGCATCCCCACAAATATTGCAAGTAATAAATTGGCTCTCAATTGATTAAACTTGCTGCATTGGTTGGGTTATAATACTTGCAAGTGTGTCTACCTTCTTCGTTAAAGCTTCTAACTGTGCAGTCCAAGACATAGTAGTATTTACCTCATAAATTCTTATAGCTTTCTTTATTGAGTTAATTCTTTAATTGGCTACTGATAACCATTTGCTGCCATATCTTCAAATAACTCAAATATATCCCCAATCTTCTTCGACATAAGTGTACCTCCTGTGGCAGCATCAACTTTCCCTTTGGTTTTTGCGG
The DNA here is from genome assembly GCA_014898725.1 of Jacaranda copaia. Classification (NCBI taxonomy): domain Eukaryota; kingdom Viridiplantae; phylum Streptophyta; class Magnoliopsida; order Lamiales; family Bignoniaceae; genus Jacaranda; species Jacaranda copaia. The sequence continues at coordinate 175,217 of JACGDI010005722.1, forward strand.
ATAATCCAATGTAGAACATCTGCACTTGAAGCCACTTTTTCAATCCATGATGAGAGCATTTTCTAAGCATCTCCTTATGTCTTTTCATGCCTCGTAAAATGTTTCCTGATCAAATTGGACAAAGGAAGTAATTTCATTTCTCAACTTAACTATTTGTGGTGGTGGAAAAAACTTAGCTAAGAATCTCTACGCTAAATCCTCCTAGGTGGTAATGGAACTTGATGGCAAGGATGCCAACCAACTCTTTGCTTTATCCCTCAGTGCAAATGAGAACTACCTCAATCAAATTGCATAATCAAAAACTCCACTGTATTTGAAAGTGTCACAAATCTCCAAAAATTATGTATCATTTGAATAATGGCTGGTTTAGTCTCAAAATTATTTGCTTAAACATCTGGTCTGGCGATTCTTGCATCAAAGCCCTAAATTTTTGGGATGGCATAGTCACTCGATATCTATCTTCCTCTGTCATTTTTGCAATATTCTCATTTGCTTGCTGGAGTGCTCATTTGCATATCCAAAAGGTTTTCTCAATCTTTGGGTTAAACAATACTAATTCGGACTCTTGATTATCTTGCATATGATAGCAGAGATCCTTGAAATAAATAGAGAAAATAAATAAATAAGTATAAAAAATTAAACTAAAACATGGTGCTTAAAATTAATATTAGTAGAAACAAAATAATTTTAGTTCCCCGGCAACGGTGCCAAAATCTTGTTGTTGTGCAAAATAAATAATCCAAACAATCATGCAAGTGCACGTATATCAACAAGTAATAAAATAATAAGAAGATTGTCAATCTCATGAGGAGCTAAATTATTTGCTACTAATTATTAATTCATCACACACTTATTTTATTCAAACAAAAAATAATCAATTAACTAGATATCAAAACTAAACTAATGAAAATAAGAAAAAGTGTACTGATTAAGATTTCTATCAGAAAATAGAAGCCTAGAATTATAATTTCATCAATCAAATGAATTGATTACATGATTTTCCCCCTATAAAATTAATAGCAAGTTATTAGTCTTATGTCTCATGCAGTTAGAGGTTCTTCCAAATTACTCACAGTCAAATCTCTAATTTATTTAATTCGCTATATTCCTATGTGAATTAACTAAATTGTGGATAGGGCTGTACCACTCAACTAACTACATAGGGCAAGCAGGTATATTCCTATCATATTCACAAATTAATTAATTTATTAATTTAAATAATTAATCCTAAGCTCTTCTGTTATCAATCAATCCCTAGATTTTCTCTTCCAAGACTCCTCCAGGTTTAAAGATGCACTTGACTATTGATCAAACAATCAAATAAAAAAAGCACAAAATAGAAGAAATAACTTAGACTGCTACTAATTTCATGGAAGAAACCATGCATTAATTTATTCAAAAGAATCCATCATAATCCTATAATAATAAATTAGTTCATGATTGAATTATCAAATAAAATATTAACAAAGCGAAACATCATCTCAAATCTAGAATTAAAAAGAAAATCAAAGGGAGAAGAAGAAACTTTATTTCTAGACGAATCTAATCTTCATTTTGTCTTCCTTTGAATCCCCAATTCTCGCAAAACTTCTAATTTCCAAAATAGAAAATTCAAATTGGTTTGCCTACCTTTATTAGAGCATGAAGTGTCACCTTATCATCATTTCCTCCAACTTGTGTCAATTTGTTCCCCTTCTTGTAGTTTCTCCACTTATATTCCTATAATTCCAAATTTTCATCAATTAGAAAGGGAATTATAATTTTTAAATAGAAAAATTATTTGTTAAGTCCTAAATATGATATCAAAATTAATACTAATGAGGACTTAAACACCCTTTCTAAAAGTATGATAAGATTGATGGCTTCTTCTTTCTTCATATTTTTATGTTGCATGTTTTTGTTATATATCTCGTTAACATTTCATTATTTTTTAAACAAACTTGTTTAATACCCTAATTTTTAAGATTTTGGAATGAATAATGACCCCAACTTTTAGATTTTTATATATTTTGTACCCTCATTCTAATATTTCATTTTGCACATGCATATTCCAATCCAATGCATTTTGAGAGTAAAAAATATCTGTACATAGTTATTAATAAAAACTAATTAAAATAATTTTTCAGTTAAATGATCACAAAAATATTTCAATTTAAAAAATTCATTCTATTAACTTTCATTTCGAAAACCCAAGAGACAATTTTTTTGTGGTTACGCTTACCCTCAGCTTTTTAAATTAAGAAATGTAATACATCAACTTTTTAAATATTCTTTTACATGGTTCAAATTGATTTGAATTTTTGATGGTTTTAATAAATCATTTCTTGAAGAAAGTTATGGTGTTTCCAGATTTATAAATTATGGTAGAGATAATTTTATCTTGAAAAATTAAATGAACCATATCTTTAAAGTTCATAGGTTAAGTTTTGTAGAAATGTTTTTTTTTAACAATAAAACATTCATTTATTCATAAACTGAGGATAATTACAATCGAACAAAGGAAAGCCTACGCCACATGAGATGCTAACTGGGAGTTCATTAAAAGGAATTGAACCAGTGCTATTGAAAGTTTCAGCCCATTTACTAAGATGATAAATTGCAAACTTAGCATTTCTATGAACATATTTGAATCTTCATTTTGGCCATAAAGCCCATTATCTCTTAATTTCATCTAGAATGATATGGATAGACCAATCAACTAGACCTTTAAGATAATTAATAAACTCAATAGCACTGAGGCAATCAAACTCAATAATAGCTTTTTTCCATAGATACACGGTGAATGCACTTGCATGCTTCAAGAATTGCCAAACTTTTAGCTGAGGTAGAATCTATGCTTAGTTGTTAACGAACTCTTGCATGAATGATAGAGCTTCTCTCATTTCTAATCACCATTACACCATATGTCAACCCTTCCTTAAAAGCTACATCTGAATTAGCTTTGATCCAATCTTTCTGAGGCCTTTCCTATCCTTCACTTGATTATTGCTTTGCCTTTATTCTTTTAAGTTGCTATGCCTTCCAATGATCCTTAGCTTGTTGTTCAATTGAGATTAATTCCTGCATAGAAAATTGATGCCCACTATGAGTAAGAATAGCTTCCAACAATCTCCATTCAACTCTATCATAAGCCTTACCTAAATCAACTTTCAATGCAAGGTATCCTTTTTGGCCATTTCTATGATGCATATAATTCATAATCTCATGACAATTAATAATGGAGTTATCTAAAATATTCCCGCCAGAGATAAATGTTGATTGATAAGGTGAGGCAGTTTGATCTAAAAAGCCTTTCAATCTATTCGCAAGAATTTTTGAAATCACATTACAAGTTATATTAAAAAGACTTATAGACCAAAAATGCTCCACTTTTGCAAGCTGAAGGGATCTTAAGAATTAAAGCATGAAGTTGTGGTTAAGAGCATTGAGCATATTACCTTACTTAAAAAAGGATTGAGTAGTTTGGATAAGAGCTATGCTTGGAATTCTCCAAAAGTTCTTGTAAAATTCTGAGGGTAGCTCGTCTGGTCCAGGACTTTTGTTGGAAGCAAGTGAGAACAAGATTTTTTTTTATTTCAGACGAGGACGAAATACTGCATGTATTGGTATTTTCTTCATCATTAATCACACTTGGAAATAGACCATTAAGATCATGTGGGAAAGGGTTTTGTTTGGGCTCAAAATTAGATTATAAATGATTAGAAAAGTATTCAACAAAACTTTTAACAATGTCTTCCTTGTAGAGAATGCTTGCTCACTTCTTATGTGCAGTGCATGTGCCATAACTAATTTAGTTTGCTTGCTGCTTTATTGTAGTTAGCCAGCTATATATTTCTATTAGCTAGTTTGTTAGCAAGTTATTAGTGGCTCATCACCTATACATAGCAATAGGGTTATTGTTACAAATGATCAGATATTTTTAGATCAAAAAATTCTGGAATAAAACTTGCTTCAGTATATTCTTTCGAGTGATTAAGTCATGAAACAGACTTCTTCATCTACCTACATGCATAAAATCAACATGGTATTAGAACAGGTTGCCTTGCAAAATTGATTTGAGGTCTAGAAATTTTGCTTAAGGAAGAAGATTGAGGAGGTATAAAGAGAACTCCAGGCCGTGGAGTCTGGAACTTGCCGAGGCTAGCCAATGGCGATGGAAATCCATTATTTCTTCAATCTTCTAATCATCTTGGGATGACACTGGTCTCGAATCCATTGATTGGAACTAACTACTTAGCATGGAGTCGCTCGGTCAAGATCGCTTTGGGAGTAAAGCTTAAGCTAGGGTTCATCAATGGAAAATGTGTCATGCAGGAGAAAGAATTAGATGAATTTGAGCGATGGATTCGAGCTGACTGTATGTGTGAGATCTTAGATTTTAAATTCCATATCAAAGGACATAGTAGATGCTTTTCTCTACACGACCACGACTAAGGAATTATGGGAAGAGTTAGAGGAAAGATTTGGAGGACATAATGGTTCGTTATTGTATCAATTACAAAGAGAAATAAATTCTATCATGTAAGGGGATCAAATCATAGTTGAATATTATACAAGGCTCAAAAGGTTGTGGGATGAATTGCAGTGTATGCTACTAATTTTAGAATGCAGTTGCAGAATGGCCGAGCAGGTGGTTGATTACCACTCATCAAGCAAACTTGTCTAATTTCTTATAGGATTAAATAAAGCCTATGATAATATAAGAAGCCAAATCCTTGTAATGGAACCCTTACTGATAGTGAATAAAGCTTACTCCATGATTCTACATGTCTAGAAGCAAAGGGAAATGAAGACAGCTTATACCAAGAACATGGATAACATGGCGATGATAGCTGGCAATGCACAAACATATAAGAATGGAAAGCAAGGATACAAAAAAAATTAATAAATCTGGATTGCGCTGCTTGCATTGCAATGGTACTGGACACACTAAGGAAACGTGTTTTAAGATACACGGAGTACTAAAATGGTACAAAGAGTTGAAAGACACAAGGAGTAAATCTAATAACAAGCATTCAGCCAATATGGTAAAGGCCAGAAATGGGGTTGAGCTAGAAAATGTGTTGCCTGTGGATTTAAATTTGATAATCCAGGACCTGATTCAGTAGGAAGTCAATAGAATAATGAAAGGGAAAGGACCAATTGAGGACACTCTAGTGAACATAGTGCATCTGCATGACTTTGCAGGTACCAATTTGCATCACTTTGCTTTTAGTGCTTGTAGTCTGTTGGAATGAACTGTATGAGTGATCGATATATGCACCTCCAACCGTATATGTTGCAATATGAGTATTCTTCGAGGTCTAAAGCCAGTAAAAACCATAACCCCAATTTTTCTCCCAGATAGTTCAATCAAGATTGTGAAATATATAGGAAGTGTTCGTCTTTCTAGCAGACTGACCCTAACAAAAGCCATGCATGTGCCTAAGTTTCACTACAATTTACTCTCTGTTAATAAACTCTTAGAAAATGCTTTGATTAAATTCATTTTTTTCCCTACCCATTGCTTGCTGAGAACTTGCAGACTGGGGATGTTTGGGTGATAGAGAGAGTAATCAATAGACTATATACCTTAGATCGTAAGAGCTTTGATTTAGCTGTATTATTAAAATATCACAGTTTGAATTTTCATAAACCTTTTTTCAATTTTAATGTTGTTCATTTGGCTTGTAACAATTATATTGAATCTATAGACTTGAATAAAACCCCCTCTTAATTTGTATCTCTCTGGCATAAAAGACTCAGGCATGCTTCATATACTATTATGTCACACTTACGATTTTTTACCTATAACATCAGTGATGCTCCCAAGCCTTGTGACATCTGCCACCTAGCTAAACAACATAGAGCTAGCTTTCCAACCAGCCAAACCAGAACTACTAAACCATTTTAGCTAATTTATATCGATCTTTGGGGCCTCACCACCAGGCATCTTTAATCAGGGCTCACTATTTCCTCACCATAGTAGATGACTTCAATAAATCAACATGGACTTATCTACTCTCCAACAAATCTCAAACCACTCAAACCTTCAAACAATTCCTCACCCTGGTTGAAACTTAATTTAATACTAATGTTAAGGCAGTGAGATCTGATAATGGATCCAAATTCACCAACCAAGCCTGCCAACTTCTATTCATTGAGAAGGGAATTATTCACCAGAAGTCTTACCCTTACACACCCCCAACAAAATGGCACAGTGGAGAGAAAACACAAGCATATCCTCAAAATAGCCAGGGCTTTAATGTTTCAAGCTGATTTACCAAAGAAATTATGAGGGGAGTCTGTTTTGATAGCCACCTATATCATAAATAAACTCCCTACTTGTATCTTGAATTGGAAAACTCCCTATGAACTTCCCTATGAAAGTCTTCCCTAATATCACAACCTAAAATGTTTTGGTTACCTTTGCTATGTTGTTAATACCATTTCTTACAAAGACAAATTTGAACCTTGAGCTATAAAGCATATTTTTTTGGGGTATAGCCATGGCCAAAAGGGGTTTAAAGTGTATAATCTTGATTCACATAAGCTCATGGTCTAGAGGGATGTCACTCTTTATGAGGAAATATTCCCGTATAAAACCTATGCCGAAGCTAATCAAACACCCTTACCTATTTCATGCCTAGATGATGACTTGCTCATTGAAACTGAGGCTTCAAGAACTAAACCAAATAATATATCTTCAAGTCCTCTTGACTTGAATCCCATTGAATTTCTCTCCTCACCTTGTTTAGACAATCAATTTCCAACCACCAGATAAAGGGTTAGGACTAGATGTAAGCCCTCATGGTTGAATGATTGTGTCTCTAATGTTGTACTTGATAACTCACCTACTACAAACACAGAATCTATTCCTGTAGGGCCTGCAAGCAAAATAATGTTCTGTCAAGACTATCCCCATCAATCTTTCCCGAAGCCTTATACATAACATACTAGTATTGAGGCAAATGTATCTATTGATTCAAAACCCAATTCCTATAGAGAGGCATGTACTAACTCTAGATGGAGAAGGGCTATGGAAGAAGAGTTGAATGCCCTTGAAAGAAACCAAACTTGGGAAACTACTAAGCTGTCAATTGGAAAAAAAGCAATCGGATCTAAATGGGTCTACAAGGTGAAATATATGCTAGATGGTTCAATGAAAAGGTATAAGGCCTGGCTGGTTGCGAAGGGATATGCCAAACGGCAAGTATGGACTACTTTGACTCGTTTTCTCTTATGGCACTGGCTCGTGCAAAGGATTGGGCAATTCATCAGCTAAACATCGATAATTTCTATCTTTATGGGTACCTCCATGAGAAATTTTATATGCTGCCTCCTGAGGGTTATACCAAAGCAAATGAAGGGCAGGAATGTTTGCTGGTCAAGTCACTATATGAGCTCAAGCAGGCATCGAGGGAATAGAACCATGAGCTATGCCTGTAATTGGAGAATTATGGATTCAAATAGTCCGCACATGATTATTATTTGTTCACTAAGGGCACAAATGATAGCTTTATAGCTTTGATTGTTTATGTCAATGATGTGTTGATCACTAGAGGTGATGACGAAGAAATCAAAGCCATCAAAGCCTTTTTGGATGATACGTTTACAATTAAGGACCTGAGTTGGCAAAATATTTCCTGGGAGTTGAGGTCAGTAGGATGAAACCAGGTATTTACCTGAATTAAAGGAAATACATTTTGGATGTTTTGAAGGATGCAGGTTTCTTAAGGCAAAGCCAGCCAGCACTCTTTTGCCTAAAGTACATATTTTTCATTCAAATGATAAAAATTTGTTCCTAGAACCAAAGAGCTACAGATGACTCGTTGGGAGACTCTTATACCTGAACATGACTCAGCCATATATCACTTATGTCGTACAGCAGCTTAGCCAATTTGTGAGTATGCCTAGGCATTCTCACTGGAATGTAGCCACACATATTTTACGTTACTTGAAATGGTATCCATCCAGAGTATTATTCTTCACTGATCACAGAGATTTTCAATTGTGAGCTTATTGTGATGCTGACTGGGCAGCATGTCAGGACAGCAGGAGGTTGTTGATAGGGTTTTGCATCTTTTTAGGCTCTACTCTTGTATCTTGGAAGACAAAGAAGTAGACAACGGTGTCACGCTCCTTAGTCGAGGTTGAATATCGTAGCATAGCCTCTATTATCTATGAATTGCAGTGGTTATCTTATATACTAGCTGACTTTGGTGTCCTTGTCCATATTCTAATTTGTTAGGCTACGACAATAGGGCAACACTTCACATCGCAACTAACCTAGTTTTCCACAAACGAACGAAGCATTTGGAAATAGACTGCCATGTTGTGCGCGATCAACTGAAATGGGGTTTCATTACTACTCATCATGTTCTCAGCAAGGATCAGTTGGCAGACATTTTCACGAAGCCTTTGGCTTCACCACAGTTCGAACAGTTTTTGATCAAGTGGCTTGGTAGCATGCCACCAAACTCTAAATTGAGGAGGGCTTGTAGAGAATGCTTTTTTACTTCTTGCGTGCAGTGCATGTGCCATAACTAATTTAGTTTGCTTGCTGCTTTGTTGTAGTTAGCCAGCTATATATTTCTGTTAGCTAGTTGTTAGCAGGTTATTAATGGCTCATCACCTACAAATAGTAATAGGGTTATTGTTACAAATGATCAAATGTTTTTAGATCAAAAAATTATGGAATAAAACTTGCTATAGTATATTCTTTCAAGTGATTAAATCATGGAGTAGACTTCTTCATCTATCTGCATACATAAAATCAACATTCCCAACCAGATATATAAATTCTATTTTTTTTTCATGGAAGAGAAGCCATTATATCTTGCATGCATGAGTGTAGCAAGATGAAAGTACCTAGTGTTCACGTCACCCTCTTGAAGCTATCTATCTTTAGCTTTTTGTCTCCATTTGTTTCCCTCTCTTTTGAATAGTTCATCAAGTTTAAGTTGGAGAATTGTTCTCTTCCCAAGTTGTCAGGAATTTGATTATCAGTTTGCAGTTTCTAAATTTGAGACTGAATAGTCTTGGTCTTTGTTTGATTGTGACCAAAGAGCTATTTATTCCAAGAGCGAAGAAAATTCCAAGCATTTCTAATGAGAGAAAGCATTTTAAAGGGAGAAGAGCCAACCACCATCTGATTCCAACCTATATGGAGTGCTTATTGGATAGATTCATTTGTTAGCCACATTAGTTCAAATCTAAAGGGTTTGACACCATTATGAAAGTCAAAAGAAGTATTAAGGAGAATGGGGGAGTGGTTGATGCCATGGCAGGAAGGTGAACAATGTTGGCTAAAGGAAATAAAAGAAGCTACTTAGGATTTGCCACACCACGATTGAGCCTTTCATGGATGTTTGCCAGATCATTACATTTATTGTTCCAGGTGAAGGAATTTCCAGAGAAGTCAAGATCAACTAGATTGAGAGAGTTGAGGTCTTGAAGTAAATTATGCTATGAGAGTTTGTTCTGGGGATGAGTTCTAGATTTGCTTTTGAAAAGCTTTCAAAGTCTAAATCTTGCATTAGAATAAGGGAGCTCATGAGTAGAGATCCATGGCCTTTTTCTTTTGACTTTTGTTTATTGGCACTAGGCAAATCATAGGTAGTTGAAGATGCTTCAACTTTCTGCAAGCTAGTCAAGAGAGGTAGGGATGCATATGTTGTTGTGGAAGGCTTGGTGTCAAGTAGAGTTGGGCGTTAGTTTTATGTTTTTCTTCAAATTCTTCAACAGGAGATTATTTTAGGTTCAACAATGTTTGAGGTTGAAGCTAAAGAATTTAAATCAGAAAGTTCAGGGCTTAGGGATGGGTGTTTATGAAAAAGTAGGTTCTCTACCATGGAACTCTCTTCGTTTAACTAAGAACCATACCTAAGATTAGTTTGATTCACTTTATCTCCATCTTCATTGTTTGAACATGATTGGAATTTGTGCCCAAGTTTTCCATAGAAATAACAGAACTCTGCCAATCTTTCATATCTAACTTCTAGCATTATTTCTTTTCTCTTATTACAGGGGAGTCAAGAATGATCAACGAAAAGTTTATCAACAGTCTTTAATCCACATGAAGTCTTTTGATTGGTGGTATCCTTCTTTGCTATATATCATATAACCGAATATTTTTCTTAATACACACACATGTTGAGTATCCATTAAATTTGAATCATCAGTCTTCTAATTCTTGCATGAAATTTATACCATTAGGTCAGCCACTCAACTCATGTAACCTAATAGTTCACTATTAGCAATTTACAAACAAAATTTTAGGATTGTTCATTGATAAAATGAAAGAATATCAAACCCAATAGTTCACTTTGCCCCACTATAATACAGCTATTATTTGTCTAAGAAAAGAAAAGTACACGCACAAATGGACCAAAAATTTGTTAGTTAGGGTTTAAATTCTAGACTATATAAATATATATAAGTATGGTTTGAATTATTAGCTTTTACGTTATTTGATTATTTTTTTATTGTAAAATGAAAACTTCAAATTCTAAGAGGAATAGTTATTTTTTTCTATAAGAATTGTATCCATTTACTTGAGAATACTCATGAGATAAGATCTTTGAGGCAATATAAAGGGATTGTGAGTAGGTGCCTAATGGCCGGATTAGATTGGGTTTGATGGAAATATTAGTTCAAATTAATTAAATTTAATTGGATTGAATCAAGTTAGGTTTTACAAAATTGGATCTCTAGACTCAAACATAACCAACCCAATTCAACTTGATCTAAGTCGGGTTGGATTGGTCCGGTAATCAAGTCTATTGTCTTCCCCCCCTCTTTCATATTTTTACCTAAAAACACATATACTAAAGTAACTTAAAATTTTTTCTTCTCAAACAAATCTAAAAAATAATCACATAAATAAACAAGCTTAATATGCCATGTCAACAAAATTAATATTATATACATTATACATCAACATACCACATGATAGAAATGTAAAATGTATATAAAAAATATAAAATCAAATCCATAAAAAATGCATAACAATAACTAAGATACATTTTAAACTTAGGGATACAGGGACTAGGACAAATAGAATTTTTTTTAAATTTTGGGTTGATCGGATTGAATTAGATTGGGTCAGATTAGGTTAAGTATATAAATATAAAACCCAAGAACTAAACCAATTAAAATAAGTTTTAGTCAAGTTTTACTTAATTGGACTTGATCACACAATCTAACGCGAGCCAATTAAATTTGTTTGATTCGATTTATCAGGCTCATAGAGTAAATTTTATCTAATGAACATCCCTAATTGTAAGATACTTTTGAATTATTAATGAGATAATATAAAAAAATTATGATAATATTTTAAAAGACTTTTCTCATATTAAAGTTGAGACAAAGATATAGGGAATTATAGTTGTATAAAAAACTTTTCTCTAAAATACTAGTCCATTGATCCCACATTAGTATTTCATCATAAAGTCCATTAACTCGAGCTCTGAATTGTAGAATAGAAAATTTTTAGCATAAAGTCCTTAGAATCGAAAGATGAAAATAAAAGAGTAGTAGAAATTATAGCATAGTCCTCAGGGTTAAGATATGAAAACCAAAAAAAAAAATGTAAAATCCTACAGAGTTGAGATTTCTCCATTGTAGTAGCTTCCACAAGCTCCATTGCAGCTTTGCTAATCCCACCAGTTTTCTTTGTAGTAACGTCCTTTTGGGAGGCAAGGCAAGAGAACTCATCTTCAAGCTCCTTTTCTGGGGGGTATACTAGCATAAGGATACTCTTGAAATTTGGCATCCTTGAAAGAATTGAGCAGCTTTAGATTAAAACTCTTAATTATACCACCCAACTTGAAGAGTCGAGCTTGGCATTTCATGAGCCCTATAAGTCCATCTTCTACTATTTTCTCCTTAACCAACAACTCAAATGGATTCGTTTGATCAACTCTTGATACTTAGTTGATTTCTTAAAGACCTCGTGCCCCTTTAAAAGCACACCAAGTTGTAGGAGATCTTCTTAGAATCAATATAATTTTTTATTTTTGTAACTTTATGCCTGAGCTCAACAATTTGATGATTGTGGTCTTCAAGCTTTTCTTTATGAGAAGCCAACTCATTGTTGATAGAGGACTGTGTGGACTTCAGGCTAGCCTTGAGTTCTTTTTGCCTTAATGAGTTCTATCAACTCTTTCTCACGAACCATGTGTTGGAATATTATGTGCATCAATATATTTTATTTATTACAGTAGCATAATTTAACACTAATCAGTAAGCATAGAACCAACTATGTATATGAGAAATAATTTACACAACAAAAAAAAAAAGGAAAGAATCAATATTAGGCAAGAATTCAAACCAGAAATAATAAATTGAGGAAGGGCTCTTAGAGTCAATAGAGGTATAACTACCGTAGGAGTATCTCTATCAAGAAATTTATAGCTCAATATTAGATTAGTAGAGCCCTTACTCTATTCCTTCAGTACCCTCAGGAATGGTCAAGCTCAATGTCTTGGCTTTTAGTCGCTAATTGGTAGACTAGCTACTCTATTTCCCTTTGTGAAATAGTGCTAGTCGGGTAGCTTAGTAGCTCAGTTAAATTTGTAGTTACAGGAGCTCAATAGCTACAAATAAATAGTGAGTTGAGGCCTACACGAGCACAGCTTCCTTAATGTTTTATCCGCCTCCTACTGGTACCGAGGACTACTGATAAACAACCTCCCAAGATATGATGACTCTGAACAATCAAAGGTGGCACTTCTATTAGTTGAACCTCCAAACTGAACTAACTTGAACCTCTTGTGCTTAATGAAAAATGTGTATGTATGTATGTGAAAATGAATGCCTAGAGTGCTAGAATGCTTTTGCATTTTTTTTTCTTATGAAACTAGACAACACCTTTATTTATAGGACTAAAGTGCCTATTCCTATAAGACATGTGCCTTTCCCTATAAGACATGTGCCTAACTATGTCTGACTAAATAAACGTTGTGACCTTTATTTTTAATTTTAAAAGACATGGGTTGTAACCTTTTAAGCAAATTAGATATGGCTGTTGGAAGAATTAATTTTGATCTCCAAAAATTGAAATTTAAAATAATTTAAATAATAATTATATAGAATAATTATTATTAGAATTTTTAAATTATTTTTATACACTACCCATTCATTCCTATGTTTTAATAATCTTAGCACATAACTGACTTGTTAACTTAATTTGCTCATTCAATATCTCATTAATTTTGATACTAAAATATCTCCTCAATGAGATAAATTAATTAATTTACATGCTAAAATTCTAACAATCCCCCACATGAATGAGCAAATAGTTTGATAGATATGCTTATGAATGCAATAGCATGACAAAGGTTTAGCTTAAGTGATATTGCATCGGGAGAGGTAGCTTTTGGCTTTGAACTTTCCTCAGTGAGCACTATTGGATGCACTTGCCAACCAGTGAACATGATGTTTTGAACTATTTATCTTTTATGTACACCAATACAATAGCATTGCACACAACACCACTCAATAATTAGTTTTATGGTTTAACTATTGTGTTCATTTCGGCCCTAAACAATTCTTGGTATCCATGAGTACTACTTTAAGAATTTAGCCTTACAAATTCTCATAGGATTGGCCCAATCCCTACTCACATTGGTGACTTCTCATTAAGAGGTTTTTGCTGCACCTTCACTCAAAATGTCGAGATATGAGTGTCATTAAAAGTAATGCTTAACCTAGAACTTTTGTATGATGCACTGTTTGCTCATCAACGGAATTACTTAGAGGGTTGTGACCTCTCATAGTTCTTTTACATCGAGTCATAATTGCATAACTTATTTTTCCCTTTGAACCTACTTTATGGGATCTTCAATCACATAGGTGGGGTTCTTGTTATGGTGACTAAGTTGTTTAAAAGCTTTTAACCCATTCCCTTTGATGATTTATTCACTTTCTCTCTATTTACACCTTTGGTTAGCAGATCCACAAGGTTATCTTTAGACTTTACATAGTTGATTGAGATAACTTCACTAAAGAGCAGTTGTTGAATAGTATTATATCTCTTCCGTATATGTCGAGACTTGCCGTTGTATATACTACTTTGTGCCATTCCAATGGCAGATTGACTTTCACAGTGGTTACAAATTGTCAGCATAGGTTTCGTCTAATTTGGAATATCTTCCATAAATTAGTGTAACCATTTTGCTTCCTCGCTTGCTTTATCCAACATAATGAACTCCAATTCAATTATTGATCTAGCTATGCAAAATTTGCTTCAAAGATTTCCACGATATAGCAGCTCTACCTAGAGTGAACACATATCCACTCATGGACTTGGACTCATTTAAGTTAGATATCTAATTGGCATCGCTATATCTATTAATTACAGCTGGATATCTGTTATGATGCAACCCATACTTTATGGTTTGTTTTAACTATCTAAATACTCTAATAATGGCATTCTAAAGCTCTTATCCAGTGTTGCTTGTGTATCTACTTAGCTTGCCAACTACATATGTAATATCTGACCTTGTGCAGTTCATAACATGTATGAGGCTTCTAATGATACACGCATATTCCACTTGAGCTTTTTTTTCACCTTTGTTCTTGGTAAGCTATTAGTTTAAATCTATCGGTGTTTTCATCGGGCTGCTAACAAGATCTAAAAACATTTGTAACACTTTCTCAATGTAGTGAGATTGTGTTAGTGCTATCCTATCAGGTTTTAATTTTGAGTATGACATTAGCAAGGCCCATATCTTTCATATCGAAATTGTGACTTAGCAATTTCTCTGTCTCTTTTATTATGTCAATGTTGCTTCCCATGATTAACATATCATCTACATATTAATAGACAATGATAGATTCAGTTGGTGTACCTCTAACACACACACACACATACTTGTCACACTCATTAATCTTGAATCTATTGGTTATCATTACACAATCAAATTTAAGATGCCATTGTTTAAGTGCTTGTTTTAAACTATATAAAGATTTAATTAATTTACGCACCTTCTTCTCTTGGTCTAGAACCACAAACCCTCTAGGTTGTTTCATATAAATTTTCTCATTGAGATCACCATTTAAAAATGCCGTCTTTACATCTATTTGATGTATCTTGAGATTGTTAATAGTAGCTGAAGCAATTAATAATTGAATAGAAGTTATTCTAGTCACCAACGAGTATGTATCAAAATAGTCAAGACTTTCCTTTTGTCAGTACCCTTTGACTACTAGTCTTGCCTTGTACTTGTCTATTATTCCATTAGTTTTTATTTTCCTCTTGAAAATCTATTTACACCCTAAGGGTTTATTTCCAAGAAGTAAATCTACTAGTTTCCAAGTATGATTACACACAATAGACTCTATTTCACTATTTACTGCTTCCTTCCACAACGGAGCTTCTATGGTGGTCATTGCTTCAGTAAATATCCCCAATTCACTTTCTAATATGTAAGTCAAGAAGTCAAGTCCAAAGAATTTAGTTGTTTTGACTCTTTTGCTACGTCTTGGCTCCAAGTTCTCTTAGCTCGACTCTTGAACTTCTTGAGGTCTTTGAAATATTATTCATCCATCTTCATTTTTCCATGGGAATATTTCCTCAAAGAAGCTTGTATTTCTTGACCGATTATTGTATTGACTTGAATACTGTTAATATCAAATTTATTTATAAGGAATCGATAGGCAACATTATGTTGTGTGTAGCTAATAAATATTCCGTCAACAGTCTTTGGTCTTATTTTGACCATCTTAGGAGGTAGTACTCCTACTTTAGCTAGACACCCCCACACTCAAAGATATTAGTAGGAAGATGGATGACCTTTCCAAGCTTTATAAGGTATCTTTTCTAGTTTCTTATAAGGTAGCTTATTAAGTATGTGATTTGTAGTTAGTATTACCTCTCCCCATATGTTTTGAGGTGTTTCTGTATTTATTAACAAAGTGTTCATCAGTTTTTTCAACATTCTATTTTACATTCTGCAATGCCATTTGATTAAGGTATATATGGAGCTGTCACTTCATGGATTATTCCATGTTCTGCACAAAACTCTTCAAATAGGTAAACATATTCTCATTCTCTATTCGTTTGAAGAGTTTTTATTTTCCTCCCAAGTTAATTCACAACCTCACTTTTATAATGTTTAAATACTTCCAAAGCCTCATCTTTACTTGAAAGTAAGTAAACATTGGAATACCTAGTGCAATCATCGATAAAAGTAATAAAATATTTCTTTTCACCTCTAGATTTTACCATTTTTAAATCACATATATTAGTGTGAATTAAATATAATGGTTCAGTGCTTTTCTCAATTGATTTGAAAGGAATTTTCATCATTTTTGCCTCAATGCAAATTTCACATTTTGATTTTAAGTCAAGATTTAATTTTGGTAATAGTCTAATATTTACAAATTTAGAAATTGACTTGTAGTTAACATGTCCTAATCTATGATACCATAAATTAGACGACTCAAGCAAGTAGGAAGAGTTTATAATATTATTAGAATTAATACTTGGTTAATTTTTTGGTACGATGGTCATTACATTAATCTTAAAAGACTATCATACAAATAACCTTCACCAACAAGAATCCCATTTTTAGTAAGTACAAACTTGTCAGATTCAAAGACCGTTTTATATCCATTCCAACCTAACATTATCCCTGATACTAAATTTCCTTTAATCTCAGACACACAAAGCACATTATTGAGAGTTAACTCTTTTTTGAAGATCATTTTCAATATTACTGTGCCAACTCTATGCACCTTGGAGCTTGAGGAATTTCCCATATACAAATTTTCATCTTCAACCTCCTTATAGATTGTAAACATATTTCTATCAGCATATATATGTCGAGTGGTCTCATGTCCACTCATTATTGATTGGGATTTTTAGCTAAGTTTACCTCTAGAACAATTGCAAACAAATTCATGTCTCCTACCTCACCGGGTAATTTGTCCACCTTAGTAACATCAGAATTCATCTCTTTATGACCGTTATATTTTTTGGGCTTCTCAACTTGCCCCACCACAATAGGTGTATAAGCAATTAGAGTAGTC
Source organism: Jacaranda copaia (assembly GCA_014898725.1). Classification (NCBI taxonomy): domain Eukaryota; kingdom Viridiplantae; phylum Streptophyta; class Magnoliopsida; order Lamiales; family Bignoniaceae; genus Jacaranda; species Jacaranda copaia. Next base: position 192,233 of record JACGDI010005722.1, read on the forward strand.
CAAACTCCATTACCAATGCTATTAATGTTGGACTTAATACTTGCAACATTAGTTACCTAATTATTTGATGTCATATTTAATATGACAAAACAACAATGTTTTTTGTACAACAAAGCATATAGATTTGAACAGAAATTCTCTCAGTAGGTACACTAAGAATCTTAACACTAAATACTAGGTTTCGGAGTGCGAAAAGTTATTAACAAAAAGACTTCCACTTTTTTCTAAATCAGTACATAACATTCATGATATAAAATATTATAGCCTAGCCAATGATTATCAAAATCACCATAAATTATTTCTTAACCGATTTTGATTAAGAAACCAAAGTTAGATCCCCAGACAGAGCATACATATAAATGTTTATCTAGATTTTCCTCATTAGTCCCATTAAGACTTAAAACAAAAACTTCAATGACACACTGATATGCTACTTAATTATATCTATAGAGAGACTACATAAAACCTTAAGATTGCTGGAATATTATGTGCACCAATATATTTTATTTATTACAGTAGCATAATTTAACATAAATCGATTAGCATAGAACCAACTATGTATATGAGAAATAATTTACACAACCACAAAAAATAAGGAAAGAATCAATATTAGGCAAGAATTCAAACCTGAAGTAATAAATTGCGGACCAAATAAATAGTGAGTCGAGGTTTGCACGAGCATAGCTTCCTTAAGGTTTTATCTGCCTTCTACTGGTGCTCAAGGACCACTGATGAATAAACTCCCAAGATATGATGACTTCGGACAGCCAAAGGCGACACTCCTATTGGCTGCACTTCCAAACTGAATTGACTTAAACCTCTTGTGCTTAATGAAAAAAGTGTATGGATGTATGTAAGAATAAATACCTAGAGTGTTAGAATGCTTGTGTATTTTCTTTTTCTTATGACACTAGACAACACCTCTATTTATAGGACTAAAGTGCCTATTCTATAAGATATGTGCTTATCCCTATAGGACATGTCCTTAACTTAGTCAAATCAAATAAAGGTTGTACTTTTATTTTTAATTTTAAAAGACATGGGTTGCAACTTTTTAAGCAAATTGAATATAATTGTTGGAAGAATTAATTTTGATCTCCAAAATCTAAAATTTAAAATAATTCAAACAATAATTATATAGAATAATTATTATTACAATTTTTGGATTATTTTTATACACTATCCATTCATTTCCACGTCTTAATAATTTTAGCACATAGCTGACTCGTTAACTCAATTTGCTCATTCAATATCTCATTAATTTTGATACCAAAATATATCGTCAACAATATAAATTAATTAATTTACATGTTAAAATTCTAACACTATGGAATGTTTTCTTCAGTAAGAGCACTGTAGAGCAATTTGGTGGAGATAGGTTATCCCCTGCAAGAAGCGACCAAACAAGGAATTAGAAAGATGTGTGATTACAAAAAAATTTAGCATAGTCGCCTTAGGAAAACAAGATAATGAGATAATTAGGTTTTTACCTATATCAATGCTGTGCACTGTGCTCCTCTAGTTTGGCAAAGTTGATCCTATGTAAGCACACCACTTTTTGTAGAGCTCAAATGAAGCTTCACTAGGATGGGATCTAAGGATAGAGCTTAGGTTTGTAACTTTCTAGTCTAGGTTCAGAGGGGTTGAAATGAATCTTTAGAAAAGTTGGTGTTGTTGGTTTCATAGCACATACGCGACTCAGTAATTTGTAGGAGCCTTGAGGATTGAGCTTTCGCCAAGATGGTGTCCTTTTAAGCTGTTACATTATTAACTACTACATGGATATCCTGTCTCGATATGACTACAACAAAAAGAAATAAATAAAAAAGACTAATAAATATGTACGGTAGTAAAATTAGGAGTCAGAGCAAAGCAAAATAAATCAAAAACCCACTATCTTGAAGAGATCTTTCCACTCAAATGTTAATAGGGTGAGACCAACAATTTTGAGCAACTTTTCCATAGGTAATTCATCAACTTTATACATGTAGTCATCCAGGGAGTCCGTGAAGTCCTATACTAAGTCACTTGACCTGACCTCATGGGCTTGGGCTTATTATGCCTCCACTCTGATTGAATTTGCCACAGGCGATCGATAGGACCTCGAATAAAGAAAATTGTTCCCTCCATAGGCCTAATGAGGTAGGAATCCTTGTAAAGAGCTTACATGTAGGCTAGATGTAATGCAATAGAACCTTTGTTCCCTAGTTTGGTGGAGTTGATTATTGAGTAAAGTGCTTAGAAATGTTCAAAGGATGGTTTGATGCCAAATTGGACCATTAGAATATAAAAGCAAATTATGTGTCTTATTGTGCTAAGGGCTAGCTATGTAAAGTTTATGTCAAGATGAACTAGGATATTATTGATTGGGTCAGCTACTGAAAATTTGAGCCATTTCCTCTAGCATAGCAATATGAAAAGTCCTATACCTTTCGAGCCGAAGATGCATCTGGTTGAATTTATTAGGGATAATTATTTCGTAATTAGAAGGAATAAAAAATTGATAATTTTTTATGCTGCATCAGGAGCAAGCTTGGGGACTATTACCAATGAATGAGAGGTAGCCATGAGATTCTCATAGGCTTGGGGGTTTATTCTTGGGTTCGTTTCGGACCTCGATGGGCTTGGATTGAATTCATTTTGGCCAGTCTCGCGTTGAGATGGTGAGGTGGTTGGCATAGGGAAATGCCAAGAAGAGGTGATGTCCATTGAACTGGATAAGGAGTTGTAGCAATCCTTGCCGGACCTTAACTGACTAACACTGGGAGAACTAGTGGTTGATGAACTTAAACTTATGTTGGATTGAAAAGTAAAAAGACAAAAGAAAGGAGGCCAACCTAATACTGAAAAAAAGAGCGTGATAGTCGCCCAGTTCTCAGTGCCTCTAAGGATTTCTGAGATCACTACAATCTGGCAAAGAAAATGCAAAAATGCAATATAGAAATGAAAATAGAGTTGGGAAATTAATAGGCACGAAAGTTGGCACATTGATCGAGGCACATAATGGCTTGGATTTATGGCCCTCAGTAAATTTAGTAGCTGAAAATAGTCCTGGGCTACTTTCCAAAATGTCTAAATTCAATCCTTCACTCAAAAAATAAATCAACCCACCTAGAAAGTGGGGGAGTTAATGATGATAGTGTTTATTATGCTTACATAAAAAATTATTCTACCCTTTAAAATCCAAAGAATGCTTAATCAAGACAAGAATTGATGTCTTTTTTATTCAAATCATGACCCGACTTGAATTGACTTAGGTCGAGGCTCGAGACGTGAGTTGTTGATTATTCGATTAAAGGGATTAAGAAGTGCCACTTGGGGTCATACAAAAAAGGATAGTTCACTACTTATACAAAGAAAGACTGCACAATAACATATCATGTTATCTTTGTACACTTAAATCAAGCTCTTATTTTAGTTCTTGAGTTTTTGTTTGATTACCCCAGCCCTATTTGACTTAAGTATTGAAAAGCTTTAATTGAGGGCAATCTCAGCTAGTCTAATGTGTGCTCTTATATTCAGATTGGAGAACTGAACTACTGGTGTGGAATGAGACTGAATTCGAGTTCATTTTAGAGAGACCAACTCAAAAGGTAACCTCAAAATTTTGGGACGCATGAGATGTGAACATAAAAATCTTCTCTGAATTTAGATTGAGCAATTGAAAATAGAATATCCACAAACAAATTAAGATCTCTAGATGTTGGCCTGCATAGGTCATAAGAAGATGCTGCCCTGCGCGGGTCATAATAAGTTTGACGATGCTGAGAATTTGAATCACATTTTGCATACACGAATCCCTATCTCACATATAGATATGAATATGCATACTGAATAGATATATTTTAATAACACTACAACACTTATAATTCACATTTCACTTTGATGTTGCTACGAGCAGGAGGGTCCAGTACTCCAATGGACTTGAATATTTTTGGGCTTGAGATCTGCAACCAAGAACACACGTGAACTAGCCGAGATGCTCCCGCTAAGGCACTCCGAAGCTCAAGTTAGATTTTTGGTCAATCGGAGAATATGGAGAAAGAGTATGTAGTAAATAGTGTAAATGGCATTACCTTGAG